>JANITW010000005.1:48462088-48479819 GCA_027564335.1 Erythroxylum williamsii
AGTGATTTGATTTCATAACCTTAGGGTCAATAACAGCTAATAAAAACTCCAAACACTAACATTGTTACCCTGAGTTGCACAAGCAAGCAAGTCAATTGTTGACGTCAAAGAACCACACCACCTATTTTGGCTCTAATGCCATGTTGCAAGTACACATAGAATGAAAAGTAATTTGTTACACTTACTAACACTGTCTACACTAATTATACATACATATGATAGTTCTACTTATATGGTAAGTAGCAATGGATATATACATGTAAGAGTCATATTTATATGCTAAGTAATATGGTCATATATCCTATTTATTAAGAAATCATATGGGCCTAGATTTTAGGTTAGTGATTTGATTTCATAACCTTAGGATCAATAACAGCTAATAAAAACTCCAAACACTAATATTGTTACCTTGAGTAGCATAAGCAAGTGGGTCAATTGTTGACGCCAAAGTAACCAAACATACAAGGTAGAGCATTTTCATACCTCATCAAAAACCCATTTGCAAATCCCAGATTGTTGCAAGAGATAAATATATTTGAATAGTAACCCTATGATGTCTTGCACGTGCTCTGAAGTTGAATATTGAAAAGATAGTATCAGTCTCACAAGAATGTTGCTATGTCCAAGTAAACAGATAAATAATTTCTATGCAAACAACTTATAAAGAAGACAAATACAAAAATAAAGGATTATAAACAAGTCAGGTGGAGGCGAAAATGACTAAATAACTAACCATGACCAGCATCTGTAAGATCAATCGCTACTTTAAAGAAAGAGAAGTCCATTGTTTCATCTGCTTCTCCTGCAAACAAACCAGTAGCCCATCCTACAATTTGATCAAGGAAACCATATTACACAACTTCTAATAACAAATATAATCAAATATAAAAATATGAAAGTCGACAAGAGAATCATCAATGTTATATGTAACTTTAACCTTAGTAAAGAAATTTTGCACTAGGGCATGTACACATGCACAAATTAGTTAGGCAAATTAACATCTTTAGAGAAAAGTTGTTAGCACCCTTCCTAGTGACCAGCCTGTTAGTATTAGTGATCAGCCTACTAGTATCAATACTACACAGCCCACTAAGCACATCCAAACCTACATCCGTAGGGGTAAGATGGGAAAGGGGATACAAGCCACGTAGACAGGCTGTTATGAGTTAGTTATGGAGAGACAGTGTGTGTATGGAGAGGGTACGGGAAATATAGGGAGAGCTGTATAGTGAGAGGAGGTATTCTGATTCTTCTGAAAATATAGTTGTTGTATTGGCCTGAAGACTACTTTTCCAGGAGGTATTCCATTGCTGTACCTATTGATTAAGTAAATAATACAATATCTTCTGCTTTCATTGAGAGACCAAGCAAGGAGAGATTGTATGCAAACTAGAATGGAGGCTAGAGTATCTGCAATAGAGGTTTCTCTTAGGAGGCAGGAATCATCCCTCTTGGCCCAAGAGGGAATGGTTAAATAGTATGACACTACCCTAAAGGACCTACGGATGCAACTCAGTACTTTGATGGCTAGCGTCGAGACATTGGCCAACTCTCAAGGTCT
Source organism: Erythroxylum williamsii (assembly GCA_027564335.1). Lineage (NCBI taxonomy): Eukaryota > Viridiplantae > Streptophyta > Magnoliopsida > Malpighiales > Erythroxylaceae > Erythroxylum > Erythroxylum williamsii. Next base: position 48,463,650 of record JANITW010000005.1, read on the forward strand.
ATTACAGTCAGAATTGAGAGATGGGTTTTAGTCGCTGTTGGCCAAGAACCCACAGAAGCTAAACGTTAGTGAAGGAGAGGTACCTCTGGGGTCTGTTCACCGTGCGCACGCGTCTTCTTCAACTGGAAACGAGAGACTGGCGCATCACACTCATTCAGAAGGTGGGAACATTCCCGTTGGTGGCTTGCAGGGTCTGGGTAACCATCGACCAAATGAGCACGTTTCATCAGCTACTACTGAACGTGCATGGGAAGTGTATAAGAACGCAGCCCATAGAGTCAACCTTCCTACGTTCCATGGAGACGACCCATTTGCATAGGTTACACGAGCTGAATCATACTTTATGATTCACGAGATTCCACCTGAGCTACGTTTGCCGATGGTCTAGATTTGCATGGAGGGAGCAACTTTACACTGGTTCATGAACCTTCGGGAGTTCGACCCACACATGACATGGGAGAGGTCTAAACGTTCCTTGTTCGAACGTTATGGGGGGTAAGAACGAGGGAGACCCGATAGAACAATTGAAGTCGGTCTCCCAACGAGGTTTGGTGGATGACTATATTGATGAATTTGAGAGAGTTACATCGCAGATTGGCCATTTTCCAGAAGAATGGTATATGAGCTATTTTTTGGGAGGGTTGCATGAAGAAGTGAAGAACCGAGTCAAAACCCACGACCCCCCAACCCGAGCTCAGCTCATCTCTATCGCAGGGAAGGTTGTAAGAGAATTAATTGGTGAAGGTGTGATTCGGCCAAGAGAAGGGAGGAGAAAAACTGAAGGCTTTCATTCGAATTTTGGGCACTGAACAGGACACTCCAGCACGTACCGTCCAGCTCAGCCAAACCATGCAGTGGGAAATATTAAAAATGAAGTAAAGGAGCTACCCAACAAACAGAGAGGTCCCACCTCTGATAGTCACCAAATAGAGAATCCAAAATGGAGGGGAAAACATAACTTGACTTATGATCAACTCATGGAAAGGAGGGCAAACGGCTTAAAGAATATAGGTTAATAATTTGGGAGGGGGATGAAGCCGAAGTTGGAGAGAATAGTCAGGAGGCACCAGTGGAAGTAGAACAACAGGGTGTGTAATGCGGTGGAGTTTAGGGAATTAGAGAGGGATCAATCCTCACCCCCGAAATCAACAGTTTTAATAGGTAAGTTGAAAGAAATGCCTATTGTTGTTATGGTAGATAGTGGAGCCAGCTACAATTTTGTGTCTAGGAGATTGGTTCGGGCTATGGACTTAACTGTTACATTGACTAGAACTTTTAGAGTGAGGTTGGGGGATGGGCATCGTTCCTTTTCCCAAGGGGTTTGCAAGGAAATTAAGTTGGAGCTGAATGGAGAGGAGTTCAGGGTGAATGCCTATGTGTTTGATACAAAAGGGCCTAATCTAATTCTGGGGGTTGCACGGCTTGAAACATTGGGGATAGTGAAGGTTGATTGGAAGAATATGTACCTGACATTTGATCGAAAGGGTACTGAAGTAACCTTGCAGGGATCTATATGCACACTTCTTCTCCTCATACACTACAACAGATTTTGAAGGATCAGGAATTGGAAGTTGAAGGGCTGTTGTGGTCATTAAGAATGGGCAGAACCTTATCTGATGAGGTAGGGACCTTAGATGAAAGTCAGCAAGAGGAATTGAGGGCTATCTTAGGCAGATTTGGGTCGGTTTTCCAGGAAATAAAGGCGCTACCACCAAGGAGGAAGCATGATCATGCGATTAATCTGAAGGAAGGGGCAGCACCGGTGAGCATTCGTCCGTATAGACATGCACACCATCATAAGGACGAGATTGAGAGGCAGATCTGAAATTTGCTGGAAACTGGGGCCTTAAGGCATAGTATCAGCCCTTTTTCAAGTCTGGTTATTCTTGTCAAGAAGAAGGATAGGTCTTGGCAGACGTGCATCGATTACTACGCTTTAAATAAGCTCACGGTTCCAGACAAATTCCCCATTCCAGTCGCGTACGAGCTAATGGAGGAATTACATAGGACTAGATATTTCTCTAAAGAGGATTTAAAGTCAGGATTTCATCAAATAAGGAGGACACTTATAAAACAGGGTTTCGAACCCATGAGGGACACTATGAGTATCTAGTGATGCCCTTCGGCATCATAAATGCACCCGCAACATTCCAATCTACCATGAACTCAATTTTCAAGCCTCTATTACAAAAATTCGTCTTAGTTTTCTCTAACGATATTTTAATCTATAGTACAGATTGGAATCAGCATTTGGAGCATCTAGCTTGTGTGTTACAATTGCTATTGGATAATCAGCTTATGGCAAATAAGAAGAAATGCATTTTTTGGGCAGCAATCAGTGGAGTACTTAGGCCACATCACTATGAAGGGGTAGCAATGGATCCCTCGAAGATCCAAAGCATTTTAGAGTGGCCTATTCCTAAGAATGTCAAAGGAGAGAGGGGATTCCTAGGAATCACCGGATATTACAGAAAATTTGTCAGAGACTATGGAAAGGTTGCTAAGCCTCTTACTGAACTTACTACGAAAAATAGTTTCAGCGAGGGAAATGAGGCTCAAGAAGCCTTTGAAGAATTGAAAAAGAAGTTGCCCGATTTCACCAAGGAATTTTCTCTTGAGTGTGATGCTTCAAGGAGAGGGTTAGGTGCAGTCCTTGTACAAGAGGGCTGCCCAATAGCTTTTTTCAGCAAGGCTTTAGCTGAATCCACTTATGCTAAATCAGTTTATGAGAAGGAAGTAATGGCAGTAGTAATGGCTATTCAACATTAGAAACACTACTTAATCGGGAGGCATTTCAAGGTCTATACCAACCATAAAAGTTTGAAGCATTTGTTGGATCAGCGAATTCCCCCCATAGATCAACAATGTTGCCAAGCTAAATTGTTGGGATTGGATTTCGAAGTAATCTATAAACCGGGAAAATAGAATGGGGCAGTAGATGCTCTATCAAGGGTTGAAGATGACAAACTACTATTTTCAGCAATTTCAACTCCATTTTGGCTCGATATGGATATAGTTCGAAGAGAGCTCAAGGAGGATTCTAAACTACACTAAATTATGACAGCACTCAAGGCAGATCCTAGTTCTAAACCTGACTTCCATCTAAGAGATGATTTGTTGTTTTACAAAAATAGATTAGTACTATCATCTACTTCAGTGTTAATCCCTCAATTTCTACATGAGTATCATGCTTCACCTTTTGGGGGGCATTCAAGTTTCCTCAAAACTTACAAAAGGTTGGCCGGTGGACTGTTTTGATTGGGAATGAAACCTACTATTCCGAAATTTGTGCATGAATGTGCCACTTGTCAGAAACATAAATACATGGCCATGTCTCCAACTGGTCTACTGCAACCCTTACCCATACCACATCTGAATTGGGAGGAAGTTTCCATGGATTTCATCACAGGGCTTCCTAAGTCTCACAGATATGAGGTAATTTTGGCGGTGGTTGATAGTTTATCTAAGTACGCCCATTTCTCACTTCTTAAACATCCCTACACTGCTAAGATTGTGGTTGAAACATTTTTCCGAGACATAGTTAGACTACATGGAGTTCCTAGTTCCATTTTAAATGATAGAGACCCACTCTTCACTAGCAATTTTTTGGAAGGAGTTGTTCAAGTTACAAGGGACAACATTGAAGATTGAGTTCCTCTTACCATCCTCAAATGGATGGACAAACTGAAGTGATCAACAGGTGTCCAGAAACTTATCTTCGTTGCTTCACCTCTGAGCAACCTAAAAATTAGTCTACTTGGTTAGCATGGGCTGAATATTGGTATAATACGAACTACCATGTTTCAACTGGGCAAACCCCTTTTGAAGTTGTGTATGGTCGTCTCCCACCTACCTTGCTACATTTCACTCAAGGAGAGACTCAAGTGGAGTTCGTAGCTCTAGCTTTGGTTGATAGAGATGAAGCATTACGTCAACTTAAGCACAACTTAGTCAGAGCACAATCCATGATGAAGAAATCAGCTGATAATCACAAAAGAGAGGTGCATTTTCAGGTAGGCGATCTAGTCTATGTTAAACTAAGGCCCCATAGACAGCTCACTGTGGCAAGGAGTATTTGTCCTAAATTGTCAGCAAGATACTACGGGCCTTTCAAGATAATTGAAAGAGTGGGACAGGTTGCCTATAGGCTACAACTTCCTCCTTCATCCAAGGTTCATCCGGTTTTCCATGTTTCTCAGCAAAAGAGGGCCTTGGGCAACCATTTAGTTGAGCACAATTTTCCCCAAGGGTTAGAGATGGATCAGGCCAACTTGGCTGAACTAGAGACGATCTTAGCTTCACGAATTTCTAAGTCCAAAGGGAGCAATATCCTCCAGTGGTTCATACGGTGGAGAGACAAACCAACAGAAGAGGTGACTTGGGAAGATGCAGAATTTATAAAGGGGCAATTTCCTTCCATTCACCTTGAGGACAAGGTGCTTATTAAGGGCGAGGGTACTGCTAGCACCCTTCCTAGTGACCAGCCTATTAGTATTAGTGATCAGCCTACTAGTATCAATCCTACACAGCCCAGTAAGCCTACATCCGTAGGGGTAAGATGGGAAAGGGGACACAAGCCACGTAGACAAGCTGTTATGAGTTAGTTATGGAGAGAGAGAGAGAGAGAGAGATTGTGTATGGACAGGGTACGGGGAATATAGGGAGAGCTGTATAGTGAGAGGAGGTATTCTGATTCTTCTGGAAATATAGTTGTTGTATTGGCCTGGAAACTACTTTTCTAGGAGGTATTCCATTGTTGTACCTATTGATTAAGTAAAATAATACAATCTCTTCTGCTATTCCTACCAAAAGTCCTATAATGCATCATATGAACATATTTCTATATTCCCTTCAATTGTTAACTAAGACCACTCTAGTACTCTTGATCACTGCATTTCTGATAGAACTTACGGGGGAGAGAGTGGTTTAGCAAATGAGAGGGACAATAGGAAAGGGAATAAACCGTTACTGTGGAAGGTGTATTCCAGAAGAAAGAACAATGGGCCAGAGAGGAAGTTAGTTATCAGCTGAGGTGGCAAAGTAGTTAGGCATAACAGAATGTACCTGGGCAAGGGATTTATGTAAGGGGGAGAGAGAAGGGAGGAAGTAGGAAAAAAGTGAGACAAGTTTGTGATAGAAGGATATTCATACCTTCTGAGGAGCAATTCTGCTCTGGTTAGGGAGTAATACCATACTTCTATACTGTAATGAGATATATATATTACGGTTATATTGCAATAATACAGTAAATCTCTAGTGTTCTAAGACTAGAGTTCTATCATTGGTCCGACCTGCCGGATACTCATCGAAAGGGCAGGTAGTTTCCTTCCAGTTTTTCATTTAACGTCGGAGGTCCATCTTCATGCCACCAAAGATGTCGGATAGAGTTGAGCTATTGGAATCTCGTATGGCTAGTCTAGAAGCTGGGGTAGAAGATATCCAATCATCCATGCGAATGGCCATGGCTGAGATGCAACAAGCATTACTGATGGAAATGAGTAAAATGATGGGCAAGCATCCAGAGGAGGGACAAGGAAGTGATACCTATGAGAGGAGGCCGAATATGGTTGGTGACAAGAATACTCAACCTTCTCAACGACATTTTCAGTTGGAATAGTCTTTGGGCAATATGGAAGAGTATAGAATGTCGGTGAGAAAGGTAGAGTTACCCATGGGATGGATTACCCAAGCATAAATTTATTTCGAAATTCATGGGACTTCTGAAGAGGTGAAGATTAAACTGGCTTTATTGAGTATGGAGGGATCAACGATTCGCTGGTTCAATCTCCTTCGAGAGACTGAAGTGGAGCTAGCATGGGAGAAGTTGAAGCAAGCTTTAATCGACAGATATGGCAGAAGGAGATTTGAGAACCTATTTGAAGAACTCTCTGATTTGCATTAAACAGGCACGGTAGACGAGTACATTGAAGCTTTTGAGTTCATGTCTTCTTAAGTGGGACGCTTACCGGAAGCACAATTCATGGGTTACTTCATGAGTGGGTTGCGCAACGAGATCCGACGAAGAGTGCGCACCTTCAGTCCAGCCAACAGGGTCCAAATGATGAAAACTACAAGGGCTGTGGAGGATGAGATGTACGGGGACCAAAGAAGCTATGAAACGTTTATTCCCCGACATCTAACTAGAATGATAGAAGTGACACTAGTTTTAGAAGCCATAATCGGGTTCACCCAGTGCATACGGAGTCGGGCCTCTCAAATACCATGGGTTATGGAGCGGGTAGAGGAGACGCTGGTTGGGTCAAACTCGAGATCCGACGAGCCACTGCTTCCACACCAGATCACCGAAACCAGGGGCGGGATCTCACCCAGTGGCGCCGACCAGACGAATGGAAGGGGATCGAAGGGCATCCATGGAGAAAACAGAGAATTGTGACACATTTCCTATCAAGAGCTGATGGATCGCAAGGCTAAAGGGTTGTGCTTCAGATGTGGAGAAAAATTTCACCACCTACATTAGTGCTCTGAACAACAACTGTAGTTGTTAATATTGGATGACAATCAAACCTTAAACGACGATGGGGAAATAATAGCCATTGAAGGGGAGGATGTCGAGGATGATGAGGTTGCTCTCGAATGCCGAGCTATGGGGGTGTTTGGGATCCATAAGGTAGTGTTATCGAAGAGCAAAACTATGACGATTGAGGGAGAGATTCGTGGGGTTCCCATTATAGTTTTGGTCGACAGTGGAGCAAGCCACAACTTAATTTCTCCAAAACTTGTTAGTGGTTTGGGATTAAAGGTAGAAATGACAAGGAATTTGGGAATTCGTTTGGAAGATGGCCATAAAGTTTCCACAAATGAGAAGTGTATAGCAATTCCCATTCGAATGGGGGACTTAGAGTTGAAGATTGATGCGTACGTGTTAAGAGTTGGGAGGCATGGATATCATTTTAGGGTGGCTTGGTTGCAAACATTGGGGAAGGTTATTGTTGATTGGAAAGAAATGACTATGCAGTTTCAATACGCTGGAAGATGCGTTAAATTATGCGACAATGCTGACTTCAGATCAGCCCAGCAGAGAGGAATTCAGAACTTGGAGGGGCCAGCATCCTTACACAGCCTATTAGAGAGTTTATTGGGTGAATTTCCTGAAGCGGAAGCTATTGAACCAACAGAAATTCAACCACCTAAGCTGAACACAACAGAGCAAGGGGAGCTGAAAAGGGTGCTGAATCAATTTTCAGAAGTATTTCAAGAGTTGAGGGGACTCCCTCCAAAAAGGAGACATTCTCATGCCATTGTCTTGCAGCAAGGACATGGTCCCATTAGTGTAAGGCCATATCGTTACCCTCATCACCACAAAGATGAGATTGAGAAACAAGTCAAACAGATGTTGCAAGTGGGGATCATACGGCAAAGTTCAAGTGCTTACTCTAGTCTAGTCATTTTAGTGAAGAAGAAGGATGCGTCTTGGAGAATGTGCGTCGATTATAAAGCATTAAATAGGGTAACAATACCAGATAAGTATCCTAATCCAGTGGTGGATGAACTCTTGGAGGAACTGCATAATGCTCATGTTTTTTCTAAGATAGATCTCAAGTATGGATGTCATCAAATTAGGGTTGTGGAGGAAAACATACATAAGACAGCTTTCCGGACACACAATGGCCTTTACAAGTTCCTAGTAATGCCATTTGGTTTAATCAATGCACCGGCAACTTTTTAGGCTACAATAAATGATATTTTCCGATCTTTTCTTAGAAAGTTTGTGTTGGTTTTTTTCGATGATATTCTGGTCTATAGTGTAAATTGGAGTTCTCATCTTTCTCATTTATCCAGTGTTTTGGAGGTTTTGAAAAATAACAAATTTGTGGCTAATCAACAAAAGTGCAATTTTGGGAGACATACGATAGAGTATTTGGGGCATATCATTTCAGGGGAAGGAGTAGCAGCGGATTCGGCTAAGATTAGTAGTGTGTTGACATGGCCTATTCCTAGGAATGTTAAAGGAGTAAGAGGATTCCTAGGCTTAACCCGGTAATATCGCAAGTTCATTATGAACTATGAGAAAATAGCCAAACCACTTACCGAACTGACTAAGAAGGAAGGATTTCATTGGAATATTGTCGCTTTAGAGTCTTTTGAGGCTGTCAAAAAAACTTTGACAACATCCCCAGTCCTAGCTCTTCCTAATTTTTCCCAACCATTTGAGATTGAATGCGATGCCTCAGGAAATGAAGTGGGAGCGGTCCTGATGCAAAACCACAAAACCGCAAACCCATAGCTTATTTCAGCAAAGCTTTTTCAGCAAGGAACCTTTCTAAGTCAACCTATGAGAAAGAATTGATGGCTTTAGTGTTGGCAGTGAACCATTGGCGTCATTACTTGCTTGGGCAACCCTTTGTGGTTTATTCCGATCAGAAAAGTTTACGTCATTTATTGCAGCAAAGAATTACCACAACAGATCAAAACTTTTGGGCTATCACTTCGAAATCATGTATAAACCGGGACCAGAAAACAAGGCGGCTGAAGCTGTCACGGGTTTATAAAGAAGGGGAATTTTAGACCATGGTGTCTTTTCCAATGTGGGCAGAAGGTAAACAAATCCAGCAAGAGGTACAACATGATCCGACATTGTGTAAAATTATCCAAGAATTGCAGCAGAAGCCAAATCCCAAATCTGGTTTCTCTTGGCATCAGGGGGTTCTTTTGCACAAAGGAAGACTGGTTATTTCATCTACATCCCCATTGGTTCTAATCCTCCTAAAAGAATATCATTCTTCTCCTATTGGGGCAATTCAGGATTTTTGCGCACTTATCGACGGATTGCTGGTAATCTCTATTGGATTGGAATGAAGAAGACTATCCAAGACTTTGTCAAGTCTTGTGACACATGCCAACGACAAAAATATGCTGCAACATCGCCTGAGAGTTTGTTACAACCCCTACCAATTCCTAATCAAATTTGGGAAGATATTTCGATGGACTTCATCATAGGAATTCCAAGATCTAAAAGATTTAAGGCAGTGCTGATTGTGGTGGATAGGCTCTCGAAATATGGCCATTTCATTCTCTTAAAGCATCCATATACTGCTAAGAGTGTGGCTGAAGTGTTTGCTAAAGAAATAGTGCGCCTACATGGAGTCCCTTTGTCAATCGTAAGTGATCGTTATCCTTTGTTTATAAGTCATTTCTGGAGAGAATTATTTCACCTACAAGGAACCATGCTTAAAATGAGTTCATCTTATCATCCAGAAACGGATGGACAAACTGAGGTTCTCAATAGGTGTTTAGAAACCTACTTGAGATGTTTTGCTTTTGAACAACCTAAGCATTGGTCCCATTGGATTTCATGGGCTTAATTTTGATATAACACAACTTTTCATATATCAATGGGTTCAACACCATTTGAGGTGGTGTACGAGAGGAAGCCACCTACACTTCTGCGGTATTTGCAAGGGGAGACAAGAGTTGAGGCAGTGGCTAGAGACTTACTGGATAGAGATGAAGCCTTAAATCAGTTGAAGTGCAATCTGCATAGGGCTCAAGAGCAAATGAAGAAGTATGCTGACAAAAAACGAACTCCTCAATCTTTTCAAGTTAGGGAGTGGGTTTTCCTAAAGCTACGCCCTCATAGACAGCTCACTGTGGCCAGACGCATCAACCAAAAATTAGCAGCAAGATACTTTGGTCCCTTTCAAATTCTGGACAAATTGGGAGCAATGGCCTATAAACTCAAACTACCCCCCAACTCTAGAGCTCATCCAATATTCCATGTTTCGCAACTAAAGAAGGCAGTGGACAATTATTCGATGGAGGCCTCTTTACCAGACAGTATGGAAGGAGAATTGGAAGCTATGGTGGAACCTAAATGTGTGCTAGCTAGAAAAACAATTACTGCATTTGGGGACTCAACACAGCAATGGTTGGTTAAGTGGAAGGGCAAGACAGTGGAACAAGCAACATGGGTGGATGAATATGTGATTCGGAGTCAATTTCCTCACTTCAGCCTTGAGGACAAGGCTGCTCTTTCAGGAGGGGGCAATGATAGAACTTACGGGGGAGAGAGTCACTCTCTTAGCAAATGGGAGAGATAATAGGAAAGGGAATAAACCGTTACTATGGAAGGTGTATTCCAGAGGAAAGAATAGCAGGCCAAGGGAGAAGTTAGTTATCAGCTGAGGTGGCAAAGTAGTTAGGCATAACAGAATATAACTGGGGAGGGGATTTATGTAAGGGGGAGAGAGAAGGGAGGAAGTAGGAAAAAAGTGAGACAAGTTTGTGACAGAAGGATATTCATACCTTCTGAGGAGCAATTCTGCTTTGGTTAGGGAGAAATACCACACTTCTATACTGTAATGAGATATATACATTACGGTTATATTGTAATAATACAGTAAATCTCTAGTGTTCTAAGACTAGAGTTCTATCAATTTCTATCTTATCATCTACAAAATTTTCTTACAAAATACCCTTCCAGAATATCATTAGCCCTTTTAACATTGAAGACAACCACTTAGATATCTTAAACTTGCCTTAAGTTCAATTTACTCATCTTTGTTTCATGATGGGAATTGCAAATGATGGAAAAATCTCTTGGAACATGACCAAGAACCACAAAGATGCCACTAGGAAGAAGGTGCTAAAAAAATAGAATTGTGTTCACCATTTGTTAGCAAATGTCATTATCAATTGAATAGAACTCCATCATAATTAGCTTAAGATCTTGAGCTTTTTTATGCCTTTCAAATCAAAAACACAAATCACAAAATTGAGACAGAATTTAGTCTTTCTTAGCATATTTGTAGGACCATAAATCTCTCCAGAAACCTCAAAAGCATGAAACAATTAGAATTTAAAATAAAAGGGTTAATCACATTAGACCCTCTTATGATTTGCACCTTTTTAAAAAATTATCATAAACCATCTAAGTTTTGGTTTTTATTTCACTTGTACCTCTTGAAGTTATTTTTTATTAGAAAATTTAATAACGAATGGACAAACATCGCATGGCTTAATAAGGTGTTGCATCATGCAACACCCATCATAGTTATGCCCCATAAAACAACCTTGGTTGTTGTCATCTCCCAAAGTCACGACATTGTCTATATGTGAGCAAACTCATTTGGTCGTTACATCTCCCAAACCACAAGACAGTATGTGTTATATGGCACAAGCATGACAAAGTGTTGTACCATATAATACTTAATTAAATCACACCATATTGTTTGCCCATTTTCCACTAGAACTTAACGAATAATGATGTTTGGGGGTACGAGAAAAACAAAAACTAGACCTTAGGGGGTATATTATAAAATTAAGGAAAGAAGTGAAAGAAGTGAAAACCATAGAAAGTCTGGTGTAATTAACCCAAAACAAAAAATGACATGCAAGAAATCATATGTACCTACACAAGCATCAATTTAAAGGTAGATAGATGTGGTAATGTAGTTTTCAAGATGCTTGGTTCAAAAGGAAAATAAAGAGGAGGTCGTACAAGATTTTGGAACTAATCAATCTCTACATGGCCCACTCCTCAACTAATATTAAATGACAATATTTATGCTAAACAAACAAATAACAACATCCAGTATAAATCCCGCTAGACGCAGGGTCTGAGAAAATCTAGTAATACGCAGCCTTACTCCTAATTAGTAGAGAGGTTGTTTCCAAATGACCCACATACTATCAGATTAAAATAGAAATAATCATTTGATAAGCAATACCTCATTGGAGGAAGAAGAATGTTTGTAATATTTCCAATTAAGTGACCCATACTAGTTGAGTACTAATCATAGTTAAACACTAACAACAACGAAGTTTGCGTAAAATGTCCTATAATCAACAATAATAAGACTAGTAGACATCTGAAATGGCCAAAAAGGTAATTATATTTGCATTCTCAATCTTCTTGCAATTTTGCAGAGAGAAAATTGAAAATTGTTAGAAAATTTGGGTAAATTCAAGGAAAGTAGAAGACTTTATGCCGAGGAAACATAGTTAAAAGAAAACATATTATGTTGTGTACTCTCATGTGAAAAATTGTAAGCAAGGGAACAACAAAATACCATGTCCCTAAAGCAAATCACATTAAACAAAAAGAATCCAACACTCATTTAATCAATAAAGATGATTAATGTCTAGCCATTCAACAAATGGATCTATCAAATATTTGTCAATTATTTTTCAATTTCAGTTATTTTATAAGGATGTAAAGCCCTATCAAAATTTAATTTAGATTATGAGGTCCACCATATACCTATTTACATTCTAAATTAGTTTTGAATTAGTCAAAAATCATTATAAGTAGGATGCTTAGCTTTAGTGTTAGTTGCTTGTCGATTATTAATTTCGACTATCAACATATACTCTAGTTCCTTTCCTTATATTCTCTTTTAAACTGCTTTGATTTGTTTCTATTCTATTGTTGTCTTCTCTATTCTCTTGTTTCCCTCTTGCATTTGTGAGTTTCTCTCAATTCTCTTGTCCCCTGAAATTTGTAGGACTTGTTCTACATCAATCATATTTTTCAATAAGTGTTCCCTCAAGCACATCAAGGGTGTCCAAACATACCTAAGGTCTTCAAGACAAAGAACAAAGATCCTTCTCCTTCATGGCCAATAAGATGACCAAGATATCTGCATGGTCCTTCCTTATAGTGCAGAATGCTTGGAGTTATAGGCCATATAATTCTCAACGTATGACCTTGTTTTATTGGGACAACTCTAACAAGTATCTGCAACAAACAAAATAAAGAATAAAAAGGAAAAGATGTTCTCATCAGACTACAAAGCCTTTACACGCATAGCCCTATAATGAGAAACCTAAAGATTTATATGTATGCATCACACACATATCTTTGTGCCTAAAAGTTTTCTATTACCACAACATCAAAAAGTTTAAAAATCAAAATCATTAATCCCTACCTGTAAGTGTTCTGACGTGCAAGGTTGACCAGGAAATGAGAAACGACTTATATTTTTGTTTGGAATTTCTCGGAATTTGCACTCAACAAGGCACTGAATTTTGTCAAGGCTTTCTGTAATATTCAAATTGAAATCAAAATAATTGTTTTTGATAAAAACTACCAAATAGCAAAGCAACAAAACAGAAAGGATTTCAACCTTTTGCATAAATCACTAGATGCATTAGATTGGCTGAATAATTTTCTTCATAGAACTTCATAAGCTCATGTCTGATATCTAGTCCTCTTTCTTTTGGTCTGACTTCCAAAGTATCCCAATTACCTATGCATTTAAAACATACAAAAAAATCATAAATTGTGGACATATGCAACAAATATCAATAAATATATTGAGCATTGATATTAGTTTTAATGACAAAGTCATATAGTACTTTCCGCTAGTCTTCTGATAAACAATCAAAACTATTACTTTGACCCATATGTAAGTGTCAAAAAACTAGTAGTGAAGCTTAGGCTATGTTTGATCAGCGGTTTTATAATAAAATGGAATGAAATGTATAATGGAATGAAATGAAATGTATAATGGAATGGGATGGAAAATGAGGGTTTCATATTATATCACATTCCATCCTAAACAGTAAAAATTAAAAACCTCCAATTTAGGAGGTTTAGGATGGAATGTAACATGATAAACAGCTTTACACTATATTACATTATAAACCCTTCATCCAAACAACATTTCACTACACTACATTATATAAAAACATTAGTGTAGCCAAACATAGCCTTAGTCTTTTACATAAAGGCTTGATATCATTACACCTTGAAATAAATGGAAAAACCAGTTAAGTCCTATGGATCAAACCATTTGGCACTACAAAGAAATTTCTAGACAACAATTTCATGGGTGCGTTCATTGTAAAATAAGTGCATAACATAGTGGATATATCTAAAAAAGTTACAAAATTGTTGATATATGCAACAAAAGTTGGCTACATTTTATTCATATGATTGTATAACAAGTGCATAACATATTCACACATAGCTATTCCTTTGCATGCAAATCACCTACGATCAATGTTGTCCATTAGTTACTAACAACATAAGGAATAAGAAATACATATGTAAAGAGAGAGAGGTATCTAAGTGTCAACTAACCTGTACTAAACTTATGATATGGGTGGCCTTCATCACTGATATGTTTCTGAACCTGCATTTAGCAACAAATTCACACGAATAATCATATTTAAAATTTTCAATGTCAAAATTAGCATTGATCATTTTTTATGAGCAACACAAATAACCATATACACAAATTGCATATACTAATCTAGAAATATATGAAACTACTTCCACAAAACATAACATTTACTTCCTTTGTTTCCCTTTCTCTTTTTAGTATATTATGTTATGTCCATGACATTCATCAATAATTTTACACTAAACTTGTCCATATTCAAGTAAGTTCACTTGTAAGATACACACAATCTATCCCTCACGGATCAATTCTCCAAAGTCAACGAAGAATTTGCAGTACCTGATTCATTCTCCAAGTATCAGACAACAAATTCTTTTGGTTCTCTACAAATAAGGGAAAGACGAAGAAATGAGCAATCACAACTAATTGCACAAGCCAACACATTTACTTGATGAAAACAACTTCAAAATTAATAAAAAATTAACACTAAAAAGGAAAACAAAGAAAAAGGGGGAAAAAGGGGAAGAAGAGAGATTGTAAGCAACAAACAACCAGAGTCAACAGCTTTGATTTCCCTTGTGGTAGCATCAGCTGACATCAATGGTTTTATAAAAAATTGAGCAAACCTAAACAGAAATCCACAAACAAGCAACCAAATTTATAAAGATTGAGAAGAATTAAGAAAATAATAAGCTAGCAATAAAGGGTAAACAATGCATACCTGTCTAAAGCCTCTTCGAAACAATCAACATTTACATCAAAATAAAAGTTTGTGTTCACAGAAGCAGTAAAAGCATTCGTGCTACCTCCATGCTAAGCATAAAAATAAGGATAAACATTCAGCAAAGTTGAAAATTTTTGGTAACATAAATTAATATATCAAGCAAACATCATTAGCCCACTCAACAAGCACTCATTAATTTTTGAACAAATTTGAGGATAATTTCTATTTATTATTTCTCATAAATGACAAAAATACATATAGGAAAGATAAGCAATTGTTCAGCTATTCAATCCCTTGATTATTGCCTAGAAAGAAGTAAACAAGATCCCATGAAAATAGGGACTAGAAATGGGAAAGATAAAATAATATTTTAGGAAATAAACTATTGAGCAAATAAGGAAACAAATAAAGTAATAAAACTAAAAATATTCTTCCAACACTCCCCTCAAGCTGGTGAACAGATGTTGATCATTCCCAGCTTACTGCTTAACTCTTCAAATCTGACTCTAGTAAGTGCTTTTGTGAAAACATCAACAACTTGTTTGCTAGTGGGAATGTGAGCTATATCAATCAAACCAAAATCTACTTTCTCCTTTATGACATGACGATTTATCTCCACATGTTTAGTTCTATCATGATATATAGGATTCTTTGCAATCCCAATAATTGCTAGGTTGTCACACCACACCCTCATCTGAGGCTCTACTTTGATCTGAAGTTCTGCCAAGAGTCTTTTAATCAATATTCCTTCACAAATTCCCAATGCTAGTACTCTATACTCAACCTCTGCACTGCTTCTAGCAACCACTGGTTGTTTTTACTTCTCCAAGTTACCAAGTTACCCCACACAAAGGTACAATAACCTATTGTAGACCTCCTATCAGTCACTGATCCAACCCAATCAGCATCTATGAATACTTCAATACTCCTTGTCTCGCTTTTCTTAAAGAATAATCCTTTTTTAGGAGTCATTTTCAAATACTTCAGGACTCTAAGTACTGCAACCATAAACTAATCTCTGGTCGAGTGTGAGACAAATAGATCAATTTTCCAACAAACCTTTGATATTTGCTTGTGTCCACTGGTGTGTCTTCTTCTTTCAGGCTGAATTTATAAGTTGATTCCATAGGCGTCTCAGCAAGCTTTGACCCCATCATCCCAGTTTCGTATAAAAGGTCAAGTGTATACTTCCTTTGGGACACTGAAATGCCCTTACTAGATCTGGCCACCTCTATCCCCAAAAAATATCTCAAATAGCCCTTATCTTTAACTTCAAATTCTCGGCCCAAAGCACCTTTTAGCTCCTTCATGCCTTCCCAATCATCACCTGTAATAACAATATCATCAACATAAACTATAAGA
>JANITW010000005.1:48800161-48818214 GCA_027564335.1 Erythroxylum williamsii
TATTTCCTTCTTGATTTCACCATGATTTATGTCTTGCCCATTCAAGATTGATGAAGATTATTTCCTTCTTGATTTCACCATGATTTATGTCTTGCCCATTCAAGATTGATGTAGTCTTGATGTATTTGAATCTAAATCTCCTGAAATAATTTCTTAACCAATTCTATATATTTTATTATTATCAAAGCATAAGTGGGATTTAATTTGTCAACCACCATTAGTTCAACACTCAGTATCTTCCCATGATCAATCAAAGGAATGCTAAGGATAAAGTTATCTGGAAACCAGAACCCAGTGGATCTTTCACTAACAAATCATGCTACAGAATTTTACAAGCTAAAAGTGAGGAAGTGCCATGGTATAAACTTCTCTAGAAGAATCCCCTCAGCCTTAAAGCATTACTTGCTAGCCATCAAATTCAAAAATCACCTCAGCGCAAAGAATAGATTGTACGGAGACTATAATCCTGTTTGTGTTTTGTGCAACCAAGTAGAAGAAGACTGGAATATCCTATATCTGTGTGAAGTCAAATCTTGCATAAGCTAGCAGACTATTGCACTTCAATGGACTGCAACATTGAATTGGATCATTAGATTTGTCAAACGCCAGAAGGCAAATGGAACTCTTTACAAATGAGTATTCACAATCTACAATCTGTTCAGTGAAAGAAACAGAAGAATTTACAAAGAGGAAGAAGTTAACAAACATCTACTTGCTGAACATATTAACAACAAGATTAGAGCTCTAGCAATTGCAAAATCAGTTCATCTTAAGCTGTCACAAGGAATGAAGTACAGACGAACTTGTAGTTCAATGTTCATGTACTTTTTACTTAGCTAAACGTATCTGTTTTGGCGAACACATTGTAATGGTGAAATAGCTTTGCTATTGCTAATGTGAAAAAATTGCCAAAATATGTTAAGGTGGCTTCATTCTCAGCTTGACCAAATATCACATACGGGATAGGGAAAATCTTACATAAGGATCTTAAAACAAATCAGACTCTCAAACGGATTTGTCTTAATTCCACCTTTTGATCTCATTTTGTAGCACAACATAGTTAGAATTGAAGTAATCATACCTTTCTTAAATTTAGGTGGTTCACAACATTGTTTGTATTCATTTGTTTCCTTTGTTCTTTAATACTCTCAAATAAATAATTTAATAAAAATTAGATACGACAACAGAAATAAATTGTAAGATAATTTTTATTAGAAAAAAGATTATTTGTGTACATATATTTAATATTTATTTTAGTAAATAAATTTAAATTAAGAAAGAGGTGACAATCATTAAGTTATTCCTAAAATCACATATTTACTTCAAATAATTTTGTATTGAATGAACTAATTAGATTGATTCTACAATCCAAAAGCACAAAGAAAATGATAAAATTAACAAAAGCTTATAATAAAAGGAGACATTTGATTCTATTTATATTTTTTGTTGCGACTTTTAACTTTTGTTTTTTGTTTTTTTTCCCTTTCAAACAAAAACATGTTTGATTATTGATATCAATGTAGTTACATTTTATTACCGATAATAATTATATCTTTAAACTATTTTGATTAATTAAATTTGTTTTAATTTTTCTATAACATTCATCAATAAATTACCAATAAAAATTAGTTTATTTTATTAAAATAAATAATTTAAAAATTAATTTATGTATAAATTAATATTTATTTTAAATCTATTTTAATTATTAAACAAAATTATTTGCAGTTTATATATTTTGAAAGATATTTTAAATTTAATTATATCTATTAATAATTATTAATTTAATCTAACTACAACACAAAATAAAATAAAATTATTCATAATTTTACTAATAATTAATTTTAATTAATTAAATATATAATACTATCATAATTTTTATTAATATATAATTATATAACATATATTAAATTGATAGTAAAACAAATTATGGAAACAGAAAACAAAAATTAATCTTGTCGTTTTGAAGCAAACTAAAAACTCAAACAATCAAATTCTTTTAATAAATTTAAAAACAAAAATAAAAAACTAAACATATAAAAATTAATTATGTCGATTTGAAACAAAGTAAAAATTCAAACAATCAAATTCTTTTACTAAATTTAAAAAACTAAACATATAAATGAAAGCAAGCACAAATATTTACCTAAAGTTTTAAAATGTTTTTGCTTGCTTAAAATTTTAATAACACTAATATTTTGATGGTTGATAATAGCATTTTGTAATTAAACATTTAAGTAATTAACCTCCAGAATTAGGCAGCCTTAAAAGTACAGACGACATGGTTTGGAACTTCAATGATGGAATATGAACTGAACTAATTTGATTCCAAAACTTTCGTAAATTTTAGATGGTAATACAATCCTTGCTCAACCGGAATTCGTTTTACAAATATGTGTTGGAAGATGGTAAAACAGACAAATTTGTATTCCAAAAAGGCACAGAACAGAAATAGGTTACCAAATTCCAGATGTAAACTAGAGGATCCAGAGGCAGGGCGTCTTTAAACTGTTACTCCCCCTAGCTGCTTTAAGAAGGAAAAAGCAATGCAAAGCTTTTTGTAGAATAGAAGATTTAAAATGGCTATATGAAGGCCACTTGAAAACCAATGCATGAATTTCATTAATAGCTCAAAATGAATAAGATTCCAAAATCCACCCTTACTGAAGGGAAGGGAAGGGAAGGGAGGTGGGGATGGTGTGAACATCATGATGCTCAAAATAACTCAAAAGGAATATTAGACTTTCCTGGTTAAATTAGTAACCACCGACCTAGTTGCCCAGTTCTACAGTATAATAATACCTCATTGAAGATCTTCAGTTACTTTTCCCATCAGTTCTTGATGCCAATTTACTCCTCTGCTGATGTTCTGCAACTTTATAATCTACTACTTCACGGAATAGGGTTGGATCCAGCACACAGTCCTGACTTCCATATACTGCAGCTTGGACACTTGCCATTAGTTTTGCTACTTCCCTCCCAGAAAATCCCTCGGTTTTGGCTGCTGCTTCCTTCAATATATCATCAGTCAGTCCCCTAATCTCTATCCTCTGCTGTTGCCTTCTGAACAAATTCTGCATCCACCCACCTGATTTCCTTGGCCTTGACCCTGCCTGGGCTATATACTTCTCCAGGTAGAGTTTGAGAAGCTTGAAACGCTCTTCCTCCCCAGGTAATGGGAATTCAAGAACCTCATCAATACGGTCAGCAACAGCTGAATCAAGATCACCAGGGCGGTTTGTGGCAAGAGCAAGGACTATGTCCTTGGACTGGTCACCAGTCCGAAAAAGAAGGGCATTAAGTGCACTTCTTTGAGCTTCACTCATGTAACTCTTATTCCGTCTGCAAAATGTGATCAACAAATAAAGGCCTGACATGACAAACTTCATCAACTTGCCAACAAGTTTCTCAAAAAATCATTTTATCCAAAGAAAAGGTTTGCCTCTGGTCTCCAGAGAAAACTCCTGACCTCTACCCGCCCACAACAACCACCTTCATATGGTTCCCATATAACATGGACAGAGAAAATAGAAAAGGAAAGGCTGAGAGTTAGCTAGTGCCATTCCCTGAGCAATTGTTGGAAATTAAACTATAGTTACGCAAAGATAGTACAGCAGTAAGAACACATTATTGTAAACACGCTTGAGGCAACTCAATATCATCAGTTCACCTATTTGGCAAATCTACAATCACTGTATTTAAAGGACAGGTAAAAAGAATTTTAAGACACTAATAATCGAGTCCAAACACATAGTGCAGATTATCAACAGAACAAAGCTAACCATTTAAGGTCCAAATGGCGTTTATTCACCAGATAGGTTCAGGAAGTACAATATCATGATTGCTTATCCAATGATGTCTATTTTTTAAAAATATTCTTCTTTCACTGTCCCTCTTGTTTTTGATAATATCTAAAAAATGCTTAAAGGAGACAATGGAAATAATTACATAATTGAATATATCAGAATGTAGCACTTACTCGCAAAGAAACGCATCTGCTTCATCAATAAATAGCAGCAAACCTCTTGGAGACTTCTTAGCCCAATCAAATAATTGGTGTATCTTCGTAACAGCTTGTGATCCCAGCGGAGCAACATCTCCTCCTGTCATCAAAGCATAATCTAATCCCTGCAAGTAAATCCAAAGGTTAGCCAAAGAACACAGCATTTATATACACTTCATATCCTTCGTTAACATGGAACATGGCATTACAGCATTTTTATCCACCAGTCTGCAAAGAATACCCTTACAGTTCTCACATTGATTCTCAACCAAACATTCTGTGCTAAATCATACTTTTTTGTTCATTTTCCAAGTGACTGACTTATAGTTGTTCCTAGTTACCCAACCATCCAAAGAATTGTATACAACCAGTGAATCAAAAACGTGAAATATCATGAGATGACAATCAGGAAAGATATCATACAGATCTATGAGCAAGTTCTCTAGCAGCCATTGTTTTTCCTGTTCCTGGAGGGCCATAGAAGAGCATGTTCCTGAAGGGCGCATGATGGGACTTCGTGTTTGCAGTGGCATTAGAAAGTTGTTGAATTCTTTTGTGTAGAGAAGGATGCAAAATGACATCACCAAACCCATTTCTACCAGTAGAGGAGTTCCCTTTATTATCAATACGTGATAAAGAACTCATGGCACGAGTGAAAAACCCAGACCAAGGATATTTTCCTCGTGAAGATTCCCTAATCAATGATGGTTGTCCCAGTATTCTATCCACATAGCTCCAGATCACTTTAGCACCTTCTCTGCGTTGGGACATAAGAAGAAAATAAACATCATCTTTGCAAATATTCAAAAGCAAATAAAATGAGCAGAGATGTGCAAATCACGAAAAGATGTGAAATTGGAAGAACCTACTGAATAAACTATGCAATACAGTTATACAGATAACTATCTCTATGCAACCAGAACTATTCAGTGGCTATGAAAACAATGATTCTTCCATATCATCGATCGGGAGTGTTCAGGAAATCACTTCCACTTACTAAAAGAGGAGAAAACAATGTACAGCTAACTTAGTTCATCAGAAAGTTAATACTCCTTTATTCAAGTACCAAAAAAGTGGGTCCCTGTCCACATAAACTAAATCTATGTAACCCCATTCACTTGACCAAATAGCATATCCAGCCAAAAAAAAGTACACTCAATGGTCAAGAGTAAAGGATTGATTATGTCATATCCCTAACGTTTTGCAGTCCACATAAACAAACGTAAAAGGAAAAAGTCTCAAGCCTATCATGATAGGATAACGATCCCAAGCATTGCATGTCCTTGTGCTGGGAAAGCCCAAATTATGGTTATATAAGACAAATGGGATTGTTAAATTCAAATAAAACCACAAATAAATAGAAATCTTTATAATTTTAATATTTACCTTGTTGTATAAATTCCTGCTGCAAGAGCTGTAACTCCACCCACGGCGACAACCAGCTTATTTTGATCTGTCAAAATGGCCCGCAAACCTCCTACAACATGCATTTTCATTCACATTACATATGGTCTTTCATTGATCATAAGAAAAACTAGAGTTAACTGATTTACACAACTAGACAAAAATATTTAATATCAGAGATTACCAAGCCTAGATAAAAAGCAATGAGCAAACCAAAGGATAATGAGCATTAATTAATTAAATAAAACAGAGTTGTCGGGATAACAGTGTAGGTTTTAGATAAAAACTCTAATTGGTATTACTTTCATTTAACTTCTCAACATTGCGCATATAAAATTCAGGTACACAAAATGCAGAAGGTTTGGTAGTCCAACTTTCCTTGCAAGCCAAATTTCACAAGATAAGCATCTTTACTCTCAAAACCCCTCTCATGGACACACAATCTATGGCCCATGTATGACTTGCATGTAGACTTGTGCATGAGCTGGGCTAGACTGAAGTTAACTAAAGTCCAACCTAAAAAATTCTAGAACTTTTAGGCCCATACCCAACCTGACCCATAAGGCCTAATTTCCAAACCCAAATCCAAATTATAAAAGTTTCAAATTTAAACCCAGTTCATATCTTATAAAATTTTAATAATTATATAAAATGAAATTGTGATAAACTGGCATTAGTTTATATTTTAGCAAGTCAAACTATGTTAAATTTAAATAAAAATATTTAATAATTTTTCAAATAGAATTAACTATAAACTTGTTCTAAAGTAAAAGAATAATTTCTTAAAAAAATCCATAATAAAACTAAATTAGGTAAATAAATATAAAAATATATCATTATGATAAGATTTAAATAATGAAATCTTCATTTGAGCATTAATTAAGTTAGATTCCTCCAATATCATTACCTTTCATTGTAATAAATAATTAAAATGAAATAAGTAATTAAAAAATATAAACACTTACCTAGATAACTTTGTGTTTTCTATTCTTTTTCTTAATATTTATGTGAATAAGAAATCCTTAGATGACAATTACATGTAAATGCTCAATACCCAAGTTGGCCTTACAAAGGCAATCGTGACCAAGCGCTTTTTGGGCCGTCTTATACCTTTCGATTGGCTTTTATCTCCAAAAAACTATCGAGACTTTTTCCATACAAAGGATTTACTTGTTACTGATATAGTTTAGCCTCTATCATTCTTTAGATCCCTTGACTTAGATTTAAGATATTTATAAATATAGGTTTAAGCTGAATTTCTTATAAGCCAAACCCGACCCATGAATTTTTTAGGTCTCGTTCTTAAAACCCAAGTCCTTTAATTTTGGGCTTAACCCATCGGACCATATGGGATAGGTTAATTTGCATAGGTCTACTTGCATGTATCAATGTCTCAATCAAAGCCCTAAATCAAGCTTTTCTACATTATCCAGCAGCATGAAAATTTGGAAGGATAGGCAGTCCACTTCTCATTAGACACAAGGATTTCTCCCTCTGTGATGGGGATGCTTTTGTTGGAAGAAGTTAGGATCTTAGGAGTAACAAAAAAAAAAAGTGGTGGTAGCTAAAAATTCTTATTTAGGAAGTATTTGGTTAACTTGCTGCTTAGGAAATAACTATTTTTATATATTATTCTATTTTGGGATTGTTAGTATTACTACCTAATTAGGAGTTCAGATTTAGGTAGGAATTTGTTTTCCTTTTGAGATTTCAGACATTGTCTTTCTTTTGCCTATATAAAGGCAAGTATTATGCAATAAGAAGCAAGTAATATTCATCTTAATTAATTTAGTTCATAATAGCATTAGTTTTAGAATAGCTCTATTCCCTTTTCTCTACCATGATAGGTTCTTCAAAGAAAGGAAGAAACACTAACAGGGGAAAAGAGATTGGACTTCACTGTTAATCATCTCGTGACTAGGTCCTTTTCTCAAACATATAACAATTTGGTGTCAGAGCAAGTCGTCATGGAAGATGCAGCAATGGATCAGCATTTGTGGGCGCTAGAAGAGGGACAACAAAGGATGGAGGCACAATTTGCAGAGTTCAATCGTGCACTCATTATGATCACACAAGAAAGAGGCTGCGAGATGTAAGGAAGCAATCATAGGCCCCCATCTTCTCAAGAAGGGGTAGGCCGAAAGGTAATATGGGGTCTAGTATGATGCCTAAATACTTCAATTGGTGTTCCCAACCTTCAATGGTTCTAGAGATCTATTGGTTTGGATTCATAGGTGTGAAGAATTCTTCATAAGCCAACGACCAGCAGAGGAGGAGAAGGTAAGATCGTTGGCGTTCCACTTGACTGACAAAGCGCAATTATGGTATTACCAGTTGGAGCTGGAAGAGCCAAAGATGAGTTGGCAGACATTCAAGGGAAATTGAAAAAAAGCAGTTGTAACAAGCAGTTCAACCCAAATTGAAGTAATAACCTAGTAGGCGAATTAGCAAGCTTGAAACAGACAGTCACAACGGAGGAGTATCAACGCCAATTTCAATTTTTGTTGGTTCGAATCAACAAGCTTGCTAAAGACTTGCAAGTGAACTTATTTATAGTAGGATTGATTGAAGAATTGAGGATTGATGTGGAGATGCCATATCCAATTAATTTGGGAGCCGCTGTAAATGCAACTAAGGCATTTCAAAAGAAAAGAGCAGCTAGGAGGTAGGAAACCTTTTTAAACTTGGAGTTCCTTCCAGTCAAGATAGAACCCAATTACTATAGCAAGAAATTTGGTCAATAAAGGGAGCAACAACAACAAAGCAGGAAAATCTAGTGCCGAGAGCATGTCTACTCCTATGATAAGAAGGCTAACCCAAGCTGAGATGGCAAAAAGACATGAGAAAGGGTTATGCTACAATTGTGATGAACCTTATTCAGCAGGGCATAATCATAAGAAACTTTGTTGGATTAAGGTGGTAGAAACAGAAGAGGAAACCAAAGAGGAGGAGCTTAATGATGCAGAAATTTCTTTGCATGCTATCACTGGCTTAAAAAATTCTCAAAATATGCAAGTACAGGCAAAAATAGCAGGGCAGCCCGTATGGATACTAATGGACTCGTGAAGCACACATAATTTCATTGAAGCAGCAGTTGTCAGACACTTTGGATTAAAGTCCAAAATCATATAGGAATGAAAGTGGTAGTAGCAAATGGTGAAATGATTTCGAGTCATAGGACCTATGCAAGGGTGAATTTTTGCTTTCAATTGGTTTATATGTCATTCCTTTGATTAGATTTAATGTGGTTTTGGGCTTTAAATGGCTGCAAACATTTGGTCCCGTTATCCGAATGTGTTTGAAGAGCCCACTAGACTTCCCCCCATACGAACATGTGACCATCGCATTACATTTTTCTTAAGAGTGGACCAATGGTAATGAGGCCATATTGACGCCCGCATTTACAAAAGGATGAAATTAAAAAACAGTGTGAAGAGATGTTTAAAAAAAAGCTATCATTAGGCATAGTAAGTCCCATTTTCTTCCCCTATTTTGTAGGTTCAAAAGAAAGAGGGAACATGGAGATTTTGTGTAGACTATCGCAAATTGAATAAAACAATGGCGAAGGATAAGTTCCCCATTCCAGTGGTAGAGGAGTTGTTGGATGAACTCCATGGAGCTAAGTTCTTCACAAAACTAGATTTGAGGGCATGATATCACCATGAGCAGATGGATAGAA
Organism: Erythroxylum williamsii; assembly: GCA_027564335.1. NCBI lineage: Eukaryota > Viridiplantae > Streptophyta > Magnoliopsida > Malpighiales > Erythroxylaceae > Erythroxylum > Erythroxylum williamsii. Next base: position 48,809,245 of record JANITW010000005.1, read on the forward strand.
AGCATATGTAGAAAACAACTTTTCGAACCCATCATGGCCATTTTGAATTTTTTGGTTATGCCATTCGATCTCACGAATGCCTCATTGACTTTTCAAGCACTCATGAATGAGGTATTTTGACACAATCGTAGAAATGTTGTTTTAGTTTTCTTTGATAATATTTTGATTTATAGAAAGACTTGAGGGGAACATCTGCATCACTTGAGGAGAGTTTTTGATTTGCTACACTCTCATCATCTTTTGTTGAAAGGATCTAAGTGTGCCTTTGGGTAAACCCAAGTGGCCTATTTGAGGCATGTAATTCATGGTGAGTATCCGCAAATGCTAATAAGAATCAAGCAATGGTGGATTGGCCTCATCCCCAATTTACCCATGTATTAAGAGATTTCTTAGGCCTTGTAGGGTATTACCGAAAATTTATTCGGGATTACAGGTAAGTGGCGACACCTCTAATGAATTTGAAGAAAAAGAATTCCTTCAAATGGACAGCAGAAACAACCTTTCAGCAGTAGCCTTGTCAACAGCACCTGTGTTACATTTGCCAAATTTTGCAGAGGAATTTGTGGTGGAATGTGATCCCTTAGTTAGCATAATAGGAGCAGTATTACAATTGTCTTTTTTAGTCGAGAATTGGCAAATCGCCACATGAAACTTGCAACTTATGAGAAAGTTTATTGTCCTTGCCAAGGCCATTGCACAATGGCGACCATATATTTGGAGTCATGCCTTTGCCATTCACACAAATCACTGCAGTCTCAAATACCTCCTTGTGCAAAGGTTAACTACTTCCCCCCTCAACATTATTGGATAAGTAAATTATTAGGCTTCAATTTCAGGGTCGAATACAAGGCGAGGCTTCTAAATACAGTTGTTGATGCATTGTCCCAACGAGATGAAGAGATGGGTCAACTATGCACGTTATCATAATCAGAGGTGGAGCTATTTGATGTTGCCCGTCAAGAGGTGACTGATTCGGCAAAGTTAAAGCAGCTACTAAATGGGATTCTAGTTAAAGAAACAACAACCGAATGGACAATGGAAAAAGGTATGATTTTGTACAAGGGCAAGGTGCATATTTTATCTAGTTCTCCACTCATTCAACTCATCTTAGAAAGCTACCACAATATGGGTCGTGGAGAAGTACAAAAAACATTGCAAAGAGTGCAAGGGGATTTTCATTGGAGGAGTATGAAAGAAGACATTAGAGAGTTTGTGCAAAATTGTTTCATTTGTCAACAATATAAATGGGAAAACTTGCAGTTCGCAGGTCTCCTCCAACCATTGCCCATTCAAACACCATTTGGGCAAATATATCCATGGATTTCATAGAAGAATTGCCCACGGGGGGAGGTAAATCATTTCTTTTCGTGGTGGCAGATCGCTTTTCAAATTTTGCACACTTCATGCCATTGTCAAATCCATATTCTGCTATTACGATGGCGGATACTTTATTGAAGTTTTTTGTTTGCATGGGTTGCATGAGTCTATTGTTTTAGATAGAGATACTATTTTTACTAGTTTGTTTTGAAAGGATTTATTTTGGCTTTGTGGGACCAAGTTAGCTTTGTCTTTTGCTTACCATCTTTTTGTGGGAGATAGACCTAAGCACTGGCTTGAATGGCTTTGTTGGGCAGTGCTGTTACAATACATCCTTTCATAACTCACTGAAACGACACCCTTCAAAGTAGTATATGGCAAGGATCCCCCACGTTTACTATCCTGTGAAGTTGGTTCCACAAGAGTGCATCTCGTGGATCAAGTTTTACATAAACAAATGAGGTGTTGGAGGAAGTTCAGGAGCGACTACTCCAAGAACAAGCCCGAATGAAGCAGTTTCATGATTACAAGCATTGGAAGCTTGCATTTGAACCAAGTGAATGGGAGTGGCTGCGCCTACAATCCTATCAGCAATGCTCAGTGGCCAAAAGGAAGTTTCACAAGTTGATGCCCAAGTTCTATGGTCCCTTCAAAGTAATAGCTAAAGTGGGTATGATGGCATATTGCTTGAAGTTACCTGTGAAAGTCGTATCCATAATGTGTTCCATGTATCAGTTTTAAAGGAGTTCAAGGGTGCACCCCCTGACTCCATTCTTGCATTGCCACCACTAAAACAAGGCAAGTCTTATCCCATACCGCAACAGCTTTTGTCAACTAGGCTTAACCATGGTGTATGGAAGCTGTTAGTCCAGTGGAAGGGATTCTCCAGCTAATGCTACTTAGGAGAATCGAGATGATTTGAGGGCAGCATATCCTGAGTTCGAGCTTGCCTGTCGAGGAGGGCAGTAATGATGTGGATGCTTTTGTTGGAAGAAGTTACTATTGTAGGACCAACAAAACAAAAGTGGTAGCAGCTGAAAATTCTTAATTAGGAAGTCTTTTATTAAACTGTTTGCTTAGAAAATAACTATTTTTGTATATTATTCTGTTCTGGGTTTGATAGAATTAATAACTAATTAGGAGTCCTAATTTAGGTAGGAATTTGTTTTCCTTTTGAGATTTCAGACATTGTCTTTCTTTTGTTTATATATAGGCAGGTATTATGCAATAAGAAGCAAGCAATATTAATCTTAATTAATTTAGTTCATAATAGTAGTAGTTTTAGAATAGCTTTGTTCCCTTTTCTCTACCAAGATAGGTTCGTCAAAGAAAGGAAGAAACACTAACAGGGGAAAAGAGGTGGACTTCACTGTTAATCGTTTCATGACAAAGTCCTTTTCTTGGGCACATTAAACTCTAATAGAAGTCCTTGATTACCTTTGATTACAGGTATAAAATTCCTACATATACTGATATATGAAAATCTTCTTATTCTAACTTTATTGAAACCTGCAGTAATCTTGTGACTGCCTCTTGGAATGGAAGAATGGTGGGAGCTCTTGTTCTATAATATACGATGTAAGAGAGTTTAGAAATGTTTTTCAAGGCATTGTTTTATCCTAGCACAAAATGCAGGTTAATTTGCATACAGACAATTAAGTTAACAGACAGCTTAAAAGATCCCTTAGGTTAAATTTTAACTAGATATTATGAAGTAGGATGGACAAAGGATAGTTTCTATGCCAATTGAAAAATGAACAAGGAACAATATCAATGCTAAAAATTAAGAACTATGTATAATTTACAGGTATGAATGTTTCTTTATTAATATCAATTAAAAGGAGAACTTAAAAGTTGGTTGCACAAGAAATTACTAACTTCACATTAGTAACTCTTAGAAATCACATTTAGGATTTATTAAAAAAACTAGGCATCACGCCTAGTACGTAGGAACCACTACTAGAATTTAAAAATCTATTTTAGACAAGAAAGCATCAACTTTCACCTTGAAATTTAAAAGCCTAGTGATTCTCTCTTCTCCTTAATAATTGAAACCTTCAACCTAGATATAACTATTGTTTTCTTTGATCCTAATCCTAATCCTACTTTAATAAGTACTAACCCAAAACACTCAAATGATTATCGAACATTACTCCAATATATACTCTTATTATTCCTTAATATAACAAGTACAAAGCAAAATTAAAGAGAAATTAATACCTAAAGATCATTTGGTTCTACTTTTATTTTTTAGTTTGGGTTTTAAATTTTTACTTCTTGATTTTGGTTAATGACTTTTTTAAATAAAACAATATGCTAATTGTTAATATTAATATAGCTACGAGTTCATTAATGATAATAATAAAATACTAAATACAGGTTGGAAATTTTTACTTTATTTTAATCTCTATTTCATATTTATTAAATATGATAACAATTTACATTATATTAAAAATAATAATTAAGCAAAAAACATTACAAATTTCTATCTATAAACTAATTTCAAAATCAATATCATTGTTTATCTTTAATACATTTTTATTTAATAGATAACTATCGATAAGATTTAATATTTATGTACTTTTAAGATATCATAAATTTAAAATATATTTATTGAATAATTCTTAAATATTAAGAAATTTTATTTTTAAAATGATTATTATTTAAATTTTAATTAATTATAAAACAAAATAAATATAATATTAAATTATATGATTAATAATATTAAATAATTAAATAATATTTATTTAGTTAACAATAAGATCAAATTATTACCCAAAAGAAGAAAAAACCAAAAACAAATTTTCATTATTTTCACAAATTAACAAAAATAGGAAGAAACTACTGACTGTTTTCGTTTATGTTTTTAATTTTTGTTTTTATTTTAAAATTCAGTTAAAAAAATGTTTGATTGAATTTGTTGATTTAATTTCTTCCGGTTTTAAAAACTTATAAAAAGTTATTATTGTTTTTTGTTTATTTTTTTCATAATCAAATTTTCCATCAACTAAATATATATTATTTAACTATTTAGTATTTTAATTATTAATAAAAATTATCCATAATTTAATTTAATATTATATTTAACTAATTAAAATAAATATGATTTGATTTGATTTAATAATTATTAATAAATATAATTAAATTTTAAATATCTTCAAAATATATTTCAAAATAAAATTTTAATTAAATATTTAAAATAAAGATTACTTTTTAAATTATTTATTTTAATAAAATAAATAATTTTTAATGATAATTTATTAATAAATATTATACAAAAGATTAAAATAAATTTAATTAATTAAAAATAATTTTTCTTTAATTTTTACCTAATATGTAATTATCTTCAGTAATAAAAATATAACTACATTGACATTAACAACCAAACAGGTTTTTGTTTTTATTTAAAATAAAAACTAAAACTACAAACTACAATCAAAAAATATAAGTGAAACTAAACGGCCCCTAAAACTGAAAATAGAAATCAAACCACAACTAAACAAATTTTTATAATAAATTTGAAAACGTAAACAAAAAATCAAAAACAGAAACAGAATCAAATAACCCTTAAAAGAACAACTAAACTAATTTTTTTATCCTGAACCACGTTATTTGAAGGGTCTATGCTATTTGTACACAACAGAGCATTGATCATTAAACTTTAGTTTTGCAGTGCTATTTGACTAAAAGTTTGTGGAAGCATATTTGTGACATATTCTACTTGGTAATTGTAAGTCATGAGAAGCAATTAATGAGCCTAGAAAGTAGTCCAATGTGCATAAATTAAAGGGACAATCATGTATTGATCCATTCAAGGTATATTAAATCATTAGCTAGAACCACTTCAAGAAGTAAAAACAATCTCTTCACTACCCCATACAGGTGTTTTGTCAGTGATCAATTATAATGATTGAGGGTAAACTCTTTTGTAGCACTCAACTGTTTTGGATTTTCTATTGTGCAGATAATCTTTTTATTTCATCAAAATTAACTTAAACCATAAATGAAGATATTGATATACTGCTATCTTGTCCCCTAGTTTATTTCTAGTTGGAAAAAGAAGGGGTCAAGTTATTGAACATTAAATCTGAAAGTGCTCGACTATGGCAACACATAAATTGATATCAATCATTCATAGATGTGACAAAGCACAAATATTATCCATCAGAGTGAACTGTAAAGGATTATGTGAAGTATAGGCTAAGAACACAAGAATTGAACTTATACCTCCAATATGATCAAAAGTGGTATTTATAGCAGCAACCCATTTCTCTCTTTCAGCATTTGCACAATCAATTAGCATTCGTCGATTAACATCTTCAGCTAGCTTCGCTTCATGGGCTCTCCCCTCAGCTTCTGCCATTGCTCGCACTTTGATTGTTTCACGTTCAATCTCAGCTTTCTCCCTCTCTGTTTGTCGTCGTTGTGCTTGAATTTGTTCTTCAGTTGCTCTTCGAGCTTGTTCCTGCCTTATTGCTGATTCTTCTTGTAATTTAACAAGCTCTTGATTCCTTGCTCTTTGGTATTCATTATCTGCCTGCAACAAGAATATATTAAAGCTCCTCCTATCTAACAACTTACGTGATCATGAAATGATAAACATGCCTGCATCCTCTTCCTTGCTAATTCATCCTCATAACGAAGCATTTGAGATTTTGTTTGTGCCTGATGCTGAGCCAACTTTTTCTGTTCATCATATATTACTCTTTGCCTCTCCTGCCAATCAAGAAAAGAACACATGATTACAAAACCAAAATGTGGCAAAAAAAGACAAGAATCAAAATACTAGGCATTAAGTACACTAAGGTAAACTTGTGTTGTTCCATGAACCAACACTAAAGATAAGGCTACCTGTCCTAGATGATTCTTGGAATATCAAAATTCATAAAACTACATGATACGTAGAATGACATTAATAAAACTACATAGAATGATAACTGCACAACGCATTGGGAAAAAATACTAAATGGAATAAGTACACACAATTTTTTATGTTGTAGGGAACATATTATTCTAAAGTATCTGTTCTGGATGATTCTTGGTAAATCATAACTCATAAAGTAGATTAATTTTCCAGCATTCAACACCATAAAACCTTAATCCTAGTGAATCCTAGTGGTAGTATTTCCCATTATAGGAAATCACTTTGAGTGAGAATGCTGTTAAAAAATTTGTGTTACATCGCATGCTACTAACAGATGAATCTATTTTCTCACCAGTAACACCACAAGAAGCCTTATGACAAATTTTCCATCACAAGAATTAGTTTTAAGAATTTCAATAAATAGTCTAAATAAATTATACCAAAAAATATATGGAAATAGAATCTTATTACAGACCATTTTCACAATATGGTCTAATGGCGAAGCTACAAACACTATCTACTTTATGCCAATACAACTGTAGCAACAGTTATGAGAATAGGACATTTAAGAGCAACAATGCCATTGGATAAATGTTCCATATGCACCATGACTGCAGTGGTTTATGGATTACATATATAGAAAAACATTTGATGAAATTTAGAGATATCGCAACTCTCACACATTCACTTAACATGTACAGTTTCTAACCGTTTCAGCTTGTGCTTGCATGGCTTTGAACTCTGCCGCCCTTGCAGCCAATTCTGCTTGGCTTGTTGCTTCTTGTGTTTTCAAAACTTCAAACAACTACAATGGAGAATTCGAAGAAAATATTGATGCGAGTCCATCAGGCAATTAATCCAAATAATAAAAATTTATGAGAAAATAATTTAAAAAGAAATAAAGGGATGAATCAGACGATGGTGATAAAACCAATTTAAAATATATATTTCCAAACGGAGAACATAATAGTCCAGAATTACAAGATAAAATTAGAGGGGAAAACCCAGTATTATAAAATTAGAGGGAAACCCCAGCATTTCCCACACGAGTGCTAAAAAAAGGAACTTCACAAATGAAATCTAAAAGCCAAGCAAAAGCAGCCTTAAAACTCAATCAAAAGCACAAATTGTACCTTATGTGGAAAAGGAAAAAAAAAAAGCCACTTCCAATACCAACCCAGCTTTCAGCTCACGCAATTAAGAAACAATCCCAAGAACAAAATAAAACAATAAAGAAAAGCGGATTTCAAAACATTTCCTCTAACACAGGGAAAACGCGGACCAAAAAAATAAATCCGAAATGGGAAAATGAGACAAGATATAACCTTTTTAGCATGAGAAGAGGAAGTTATCTCCTTCAAGGCCTCGGCGCCTCTTTCAAGGGCCGTCGGATCAAACCCAGCAGAAGTTGTTCTTGGGTTATCATTCCTAACAGCTTTGGGAGCAGGAGAATCAGTGGTAGTCTCAGCCAAATTGGAGGTTTGAGGCTGCCCAGATGACGGGGAAGTTGCGGAGGAAGAAGAGGAAAAGGGAGTGAAGTTAAAATGCGCATCGGAGTAAGCAATGAAATTCGATTGACACACAGAAGCAGAGGCCGCAATTGCTGAGATTAAACCTATTGCAGAGGTCTTCCCCATTCTCTTATTTTAAGCGATCAAAAAGTGTTTAAATAAATAAACTCCTAAAGTTTGCTTCTGGGATGAGGAAGGAAAGGTTATGGCGGATGTTAGAAACGTTTCATGGCTTGAGGAGCACGAAATTTGAATGTATATAAATATATGGCTTTTGGTAGGGTTTTGGCTGGGTTCTAGGGGTTCTTTTCAGGACGGTGAAACAAGATTTATGGAAGAGTTCTTAGGGGTCTAGCAGACCGGACCTTTAGTGAACCCGGTTTTTTGATAAAAAAAATTAAAAGTAAAAACAATTATTATGAGCATAAATTATCTCAATGGGTTAACAAAACATCACGAAAGTATTCGATGGGTCAAAAACAAAAAATGTACACATGTTAGTCATTAATTCCGTACTGGTCAATTAGGGAACCCAATTTTGTCTTTTCTTGGGTTTTATTATTTAACTCGAATTGAATTAATTCAATAGGAGCTCATTAAATTTTAGATTGAATATTATGTTTTAAAAAAATCAAGTCCAAAACCAATTTAAAATTCAAATGTATTATATAATATAAAATAACATTATTTTGCCATACTTAAAATGATTTTTATATGATTTTATGTAGTGATAAATGGTTGTCGATCCAAAATTATTAAAAAATATCGTATGCAACAAAATTTCTTAAGGTTATATGTTTCTCTCACACACACACTCTCTAATTCAACTTTGTTTGCTTCTTTGATCTCTCATCCTCCCTTTTTCTCTCTTACTATTCTTTGTTAATTCTACTTATCAATAGTTAGACGTTTCTCTTTATATTTTATGTTTATTAACTCTCTCATCTTTTTAAGCCTAATCTAACCTGATTTGATTGATATTTAAATCAAGAGAAGCTTGATTAAACTCAAGTTTAAACTTAGGGAACTTTGGTTTCACTTTTATTTTTCAGTTGTAGTTTTTTGATTTCATTTTGTTTTTGTTTTTATTTCAAATAAAAACAAAAACTTGTTTAGTTGTTAATGTTAATGTAATTGTATTTTTATCGCTGATAATAATTACATTTTAGATCAAACTTAAAGATAAATTACTTTTAATTAAATAAATTTAGTTAATCTCTTATATAATATTTATTAACAAATTATTAAAAAATGACGTTATTTTAATAAAATAAATAA
>JANITW010000005.1:48818422-48832646 GCA_027564335.1 Erythroxylum williamsii
AATTTTTTTAAAATAAATAAATAAATAATATATATTTAAATGATAGTAAATCAGATTATGAAAAAAAACAGGTAACAAAAACCACTTTTTATAATTTTCATAATTTTTGAAAATTGGAAGAAACAAAAACTAAAAACAGAAACTAAAAACTAAAACAAACAAAAAAATTTACTCAATTTGAAAACAAAAACAAAATATCAAAAATAAAATAAAAATAAAAACAAATACCCTCTTAATTATTTGAGTCTTATCAAAATTAGGAGATTAGGCTCGGGCTTAGGTTGTATAATCTTGGCTCAATCAAGCCTTAGATTGGACTCAAATCAGAATTTTTTTTTTTGGCTGATGTCCAACCGAGGCCATTACTAACCTCACTCAAACATAGTGCGCAAGAAATAGTCAATTTTTCTTTTATTTCTTTGATCAAGAGTAAATATCATTGAAAAATTAAATTAAGAAGGGAAAATAATCAATATTACTTTCATTTCTTTGATTAAGAGTAAATATCATTATAAAATTAAATTAAGAGGGAAAGCACAAAGTGTTTATTGTACTTAAGTTACAAACTCTAAAAAATTGTTATGATTAGTTTCTCACATTCAAATGTGTTTTTAGTCTTTATGTGGATCTTTTAAGCAATAAGTCATCGACATTTCAAATCAAATTTAACTCGACATCATGAATTTCTACTAATTGCATAAAATACATTTTCTTAAGTATTTTGTTTAGTTTTGATGTTAAATTTCCTTTTTTAAAACTTATCTTTTGATTTCTTTTCAAATGATTGTGACATAATGATCATGTGATGAGATTATTCAAGAACTAAAGGTTATTTCAAGCTAAAATGTGAAGAAAATTACAAATTTTGAAGTTCTAAAGTCTAGCCCACATTTGTGTGTCAATATGTATCCTACATGGATTAAATGCAAGAAGAGAGACTACCTAGCAATTTATATAAGAAATAGATAGATTCATAGTCTAGGAATATGATCATGTTAGAGACCTACCTTACCTTAAGAGGAAATAGAAGGATCCATAGCATAGGCCACAGTCGTGGCCTAATTGTTCATAGGTATTAAAATGTATATAAAGTATGGAAACACTAAATTTTCAAATATTTTTAAAGCCTTTACACTTCTCACACATTTGTTTCTCTTTAAAGGTTAGGGTTAGTCATCAAGAGGTTCTGAAACCCTTAGAAGGATAATTCTAAAGATATCTTTGTCAAAGAATCAAGATATAAATATCATTTCTATGGATCAAGTCACTATTGAAATTAAGATTCTAGTTTAGATTTATTTCTACCATGGTTTCCATTTTTATTCTATTCCTTTCATTTTTTTGAGTATGCTCGTGTCTAAGCACTTTTCTACGTTTAAATATGAAAAGTCCTAATTTTATTTTTGTATAAATTGATTTATTTTAATTTATGAAATGAGACATATTTTGTAATTACCGTTAATTAATCTTAATGCATAATTTAGTTATGCTAGTGGCTAAATCTAATTTAAATTCACTTGTAAATGCTTCTAGATGCAAAGATAGTTTAATTGTAAGTAGAGTACAACATAAGTAATATGGGTTGAATGGAATGCTCTCGAGAGACCTACATGATCTTTTTTTATGCTAGGGTGAAACCTTTCATAGGATTTAGTAGATCTTAATGCATTCAAAGGGTATTAGATTGGTATATATATGAATTAACTAACATAGAGAGTTAATGGTTAAAAGAGACACTTTTTTTTATACAAATTTATCGATAACTCATTTTTAGGATATTGACATTCTACGCGTTTTCTTTTTCTTTTTCTTTTTTCACTTCTAGACAAATGCTTTTTAAGTAATATATATATAAATTTATAACACAACTAAACTAGAAAAAGAACAAAAGTACATTTATATAGATTGGAAAAAAGTAGATAGGCACAACAAAATAAAAATAACTTGACCATTCATATAAAAAATATATCAATGATAATATATATCTACCATGAAGAAAAAAAACTAGCTAAATTTAATATCCTATATTAAAAATAAAAAAATAGAGTAAAATTTTATAATAAAAGTTATTATCTAATAATTTATTTTTAAAAACATAATTATAAAATATCAAAAACTAACAATAATCAATTTTTCACTAAATAAAATAGAGATTAACAACAATATCCACATTGTATAAATATTCAAACCAAAATTTATCAGTAATTTACAAAATTAAATTTATACATACAAAATTACTTAAAACTCGTAAATCAAAAAATGATAATTATAACTCGATAAATGAAAGAGAGATAAATTGCTATTGAAAAAAAAGGTATAAAAACTATCAATTATGATATATGCGAAATGCAAGAGAGAAAATTTACATAAAGAATCCAATTACATTAAGAGAATAAATGAAATGTGCTTCCTACCTTGATGGGAATGATGTTAATGGAGGCAAGACTAAGACAGAAAATTTAAATTTAAGACCTTCTTTTATTCGATTTTCATTTAAAAAATGTGAATCTTAATATTTAGCTAGAGCAATTTTACTTTGAAATGTTTTACCTTTGATTTTTTTTTTGTATATATAATGACGAACCAAATTTTTACCAAATTGAGATTGATAATTGCTCCCTAAATAAATTCCTTTAAATATTTGAAAAAGAACAACTATTTGCAGTCCTGTTTTGGTTAATTGAAAAATTCCTATAACTTATAACTAGAAAGCTCCTAATGAGCATGAGCCCGGCGAGGACCCTTCCTTCCCTTGCTCAGGACCGATCCTGTGAACAACACTGATTAAAATATTATTCAAATTGCACCAGATCATATTTTTTCAAATTATAGGAATAGACTTGGATTGTGTGGTAATTCTATGTTTAGGAAGAATAAAGAAAAGCGGTTCCGATAGATGTTATTTAGTGAAACAAAATGGAGTACAGGCAAATTTATAACTAATTTGTTTAATGGATTCTTTGTAAATTTGCTATTTGGGCTATAAATAGTTTTACTAAAAATAAAGACCCCAGCTCCCTTCCCATCAACTGGTAAATGACTCATATGCTAGGAAGATATTAGGACTTTTTTTGCTTTTCATTGAAAGGGAATCCCCCATATGGTAAATGAATCAATACAAAGGTATCTACACAAGAAGTTACTGAAGGGGAAATTACATAAAGGAATAAAAACAAAAATTGAGCAGCTTCCCCCCACAATAGAAACTGGAAACTGGAAACTGGAAACGTTAACGATAAAGAACTTACAAAGAAGGAAAAGAAAAAATGAAGTAGCATTTACTATAGGAGTTACAATGTGGTATTCTTTTACCTTTTTCTTCCGCTCTACCTTGTTTCTCTGTAACTTTTAAATGTTGCCTTTACCTTCACACCAACTCCATCAGAAGAGGATCACCTTGTGCCATTATTCTTATGAGTTTTATGAATTCCTGTTCACTTGATACTTTCCATGGGTGAACTGCAGCTACTTGTGCAGAGTACAGAGTTGAATTTGAAGGTGGTGGCTGTGTCTCATACACCATTGCACCTAGTATAGGATCAAAATTCTGAGGCGAATCCATTGAGAGGAAGAACATGGGAATGGCAACCTTGTTATGAATGTCAAAATCACCAACCAGGCTGACAAGATCTACAAAGTCAGCAACAAAGTGGCGAGGAATGTAGAATATTTCAGAACTGCATATTAAGAGACTCTGGTCATTTTTAAAAGCTTCTTTGTAGTTGACTTGAAAATGAACTTGCATTGAACTCACTACATTCTGCACCATCTCCCCTTGTTTAGTATACCACTCGGATTTTTCACTTGTTGATACAATAGTCCATGATTTCGATACCTAAATCCCAAGAAGCATGTTAAACACACATTTATGCACAGAGCACAAAAACTGAACAGATAGAATGATGTTAAGTATCTCAAATACCCACATCGGCAAAGAACAAGAATTAAGAATAATTTGCTTTACTAGAATGAGTCCATAATAAAGTTTTGAGTTGAAGATGGAGTGCCTCCTTATACATAAGCCACTTTTCTTTCAAACATGAAAACTACAAAATTTAAGCCCAGCCCTAGATGTAATGAGGGGTGTTAAGCTTTTTATCATCCTGGCATATTTTTATGTAGGACATCCTCTACAGTATCTTCACAGCAGTAGAGTTTAACTACCAAGTTCAGAATGGATTGGTGTGGTTCCTCTACGCCTAGGATACCAGAATATCAAACCATGAACGAAGAAAGGGTTTTGAGTTGAATATAAAGTCCCTATTACATTTAGGTGTCCCAATGAGTATAAGTAAGCAAAGGTGCACAGTTCCGTAACTTTCATCATTGACAATTCTATTGCATGTACCAAAGTATCATTTAGTATAATTCAACACAATCCATGTCATGATTTGAAAGATATAATAGATTGGAAGCACATAATACACTGGAAACAAGCCCCATACTAGGTTGGTCCATCAACAAACAACAAAGAATAGACAGGAAATGGAAAAAATAAAAGGTACCTTGTCAGTAATCCATAGCTTTTTCTTGTCCGCTTGAAGTAAATTCCAATAGTTAAGGATAGTATCATCCTGAAGGAATAAAAAGCCTTCTGCACTGGTAAATCGATCAAATATCTTCGGCAAATGCCTGCACTCAATATCATAAAAATACCTGAGCATAAAGATGTCTAACAGATACCAGCCAAATCTAGCCTCTAAAAGGACTCAAAGCTAAAAGCCAACAAGAAATGCAGAACAATACAACCAAAAATTGGAGTTTGAATAAACTAGAGAAAGATGGATAATTTACAGAAGGGTGATATATAGGAAATTTGTGCACAATAGCTCGTCTTCTGATCTTACATATGCAAATACTTGAAACAAATGCTTGTCTATCATTATGATGATACATGTAATGGCATCTTGTCCATCTACAACATAAACTAATGTCATACTTCCTTTAGATGCTATCACTTTCAATTTGGGCAACTTACTTAGAGTCAACTACGAACATGCCAGAGAACTTTCAATTCTTTTTATTCTTGTGAAACAAAGAGTGGAAAGATATTTCAATCAATGTATATGTACAGAGGTAGAGGTACACATTCATACTAATTACTCAATTACTAATTAAGTAAGTAAATCTATAATTAAGCTATACATAATCTAGACCCATTCAGATACAATCTATACTATACAATATGTAATAATCACCCAGCCAAACAAATATAATTGATCCAAACTCCATTTAGAGCCTTTGTAAAGTTATACCCAAGTTGTTCTCTAGTTTTCACATATCTTATAGAGATCAAGTTTTGTTGCACTTTTTTACAAACGAAATGACAATCAATTTTAATATGTTTAGTTTTTTATGAAACACAGGATCAGAAGCAATGTGCAGAACAATTTGGATATCACATCATAACTTTATTGGTGCTGAGACTTTAAGACCAAGTTTAATTAAGAGTTGATAGATCCATATTATCTCACACGTCGACTATACCATAGCTCTATATTCAGATCTGCACTAGACTTGTACATAACATTTTGCTTCTTGTCTTTCTATGGGATCAAATTTTCTCTAACAAAGACAAAGTAACCAATAATAGATTTCAAATCAATCCTGAAACTTGCCTAATCTACATATGAAAAACATTCAATGTGTGTCTATGGTTTTCATATAGTATCCCTTGTCTAGGAGCTCCCTTAAACTAACATAGGATCTATTCTAGTGCAGCCCAATAATGAACGGTTAGAACGGTTGCGAAAGACATGAATTTACTTACAATATTATATGCAATATCCGAACAAATTATTGTAAAGTAGTTTAATTTTTTAACCAATTGTCTATATTTCTCAAAATCTTCAAATAAGTTTTCATATTTTACGAGTTGTAAATTAGGAAAAATTATATTACTACATGGCTTAACCCCAATTTTTTTTTTATCTCAGTTAATAGGCCGAGCACATATTTCCTCTTAGACAAAAAAAAATACTTGCTTATTATCACTACTCCCAGAAAATACTTCAAAGCCCCTAAATCTTTTGTGTGAAACTGACTGTGAATAAAGGATTTCATAGATGAAATGCCCATAGTATCACTTCTAGTAAAGACAATATCATCCACATATACAACAAGGAGAATGACGTCAGATGCAAAATATTTATTATAAATCCCGATGGTCAAACTTACACTTATTCATTCCAAATGTTTCCAGTGCTTAACTAATTCCAAACCAAGATCCAAGACTATTTTAAAACATATAGGTACTTTCGAAGATAGCAAACTTTCCCATACTCCCATTGATTTAAAAAAAAAAAAGTAGTTGCTCCATATACTAAAGATCACCATGTAAGAAGGCATTTCTAATGTCTAATTGATATAACAGCCAATCGTGTGTGTCTACAATAGAAATGAATAGACAAATAGATTTGAATTTAGCAACAAGAGAGGAAGTGTCAAAATAGTTCACACCATATGTCTAAACATAGCTTTTCATCATAAATCATGCTTCAAATTGAGCCATTGATCCACTAGAATTAACTTTGACAATGAACACCCATTTGCATTTAATAATCTTCTTTCCTGTAGGCAATTTTACTAAACCTCACATACCATTAGCATTTAAAGCATTCATGTCCTCTATCACAGCATCATGAGATGAGGCATCATGAACAATTTTTGAAAAAGACACAAAATCAAGAGGCATTAAAAGAACAACAAGAGGAAGACAGGTGATTATAAGAATCAAAGATGAAACAGGTTAAGTACACTAACATTTACCTTTGCAAAGAGCAACTGGAAAATCAATATCATCAGTTGTTAGATTTGATGTCAAAGAAGAAATAGGTATCGAACTTGTATCAGAATGATCTTATCATTTGGAGTTGACCAAGCAAATAGGTAGTGGTCGTGGTGTAAGAGTAACATTACTGGTCGAATATGTGATCTTATAGACCAACAGATCATCATCCTCCTCAGAAATTGAATAAGTAGGGAGGAAAGGAATGCATTTTAAAAAAGGTGACATCGGCTGACATAAATACTTGTTGAAGAATAAGACAATAGCACTGCCGTTTTGCAAATTAGAGTAGACAAAGAAAATACATGTTAAAGATTTGGGAACTAACTTAGTTGCTTGGGGATAAACAATAAGAACAAAAAAAGTATTATCAACTTAACAGGAAATGAGGGTTTAGTAAAAAAATAACATTGTAAGGAATCCCATAATGAAGAATAGATGGAGGTATGCGATTAATGAAAAAAAAAAGCTGTCGAAAATGCATCAGTCCAAAATTGTTTGGGAATGTGCATTTGGAATAAGAATGCTCTGACAGTTTCAAGGAGATGTCAATTTTTTCTTTCAACTACACCATTTTAAGATGATGTATCAACACAAGAGGATTGATGAAGAATTTCATTCTGAATCATGAAGGTCTGAAATGATGTGAAAAAAACCTTTTTGGCATTATCACTTCTCAAAGTAAGGATATAGACATTAAACTATGTTTTTATTTCAACACAAAAAGCAATAAAATGAGAAAATAAATCAAAACAATTTATTGTTAAATAAAGCCAAGGTCACTTTAAGGGAAATTATCAACAAAAGTAATAAAATATAGAAAATTAGTTTTGGAAACAGGACATGGATCTAAACATCGGAATGAACCAACTCAAAAGGAAAACTAACTCGTTTAGTGACACGATGGATTGAAGACAGATAATGATGTTTGACAAACTGATAGGACTAAAAATATAGGCAAGATACATTATGAAATTGAGGGCATGACTTCTTCAATAGAGGTAAGGAAGGACGTCCTAACCGACAATAAGCTTCAAAAGGAGTTAAGAAACGTGAACAAGCAACATGTCTTGGCACATGAGTATCTAGAATGTAAAGACTTCCTAATTCAAGTCCTTTACCAATAATCAAGCATTATCTTGTAGTCACTCCTCCTAATGATGGATTATTAGTGATGTGATGGTCCTTAGAAATGCTACTTACGTGAATCCAAACAGTCTTACACCAACTAAATAACCTAGACCAGTCAACTTATGTTCTGCGCTTTTTGACAACGCAAGAATGACAGGAATCATAACCAAGTTCTTTTATTGGTCAACCATAGGGACAAAATAATCAAACAAATTGAGAACCACAAAATCTCAAATGCAAAGAGAGAGTCAATGAGACTATATCAAGCTGAAATAGAGAGTCAATGCAAACAAAAAGTTAAATTGAAAATTCGAAATTTAAGAAGCATACTAGTTCTGGTGGCAAAACCAACAAGACTACCAACTCTTGGGCAAACTACCAACCAATTAACGTGTGATGTTTTTAAAACATAAAGCACAGTAAAAGGGTCTAGTGATGAGAAAATGAAGAACAGGTGTTCCTGCCAAGGTAGAGAGGAAAGCAGACACAGGAGCTGTAATAGGGAAGAGACAACATGAAGTAAATTTCAAGCTTTTAACATCTAGTTATAGTTTACCAAGTATTCCTGTAAACTTAATCCGAAATTATCTTGATTACAAACTTTGACAATATTCACGAGGGAGATCATCAAATAACTTGGAATATCCATTATTAATGCAATAAACTTCCTAGATTGATAGACAACGCAATAACATTCTCAATCTAAAATTGTCAAACTTGACAAGCAAACATCGGCCCAATATAAAGGGAGCAAATAGTGGCAAATATTTTTAGGAAGCAAAAAGGTCTAGTTTTCAGGCAAACTTAATCTCTCTACTGGTACTAGAAACTGAAAACTTACGGTCCATGCAAATGGCATATTTGGTGTAACTTAAACACTAGTCACAAAGCTTCAATGCCGCAATCATCAGTATGAACCTAGAATCCAGATTCCCTATTTAAGGGAGTTTATTTCAGTATGTACAAAAC
Organism: Erythroxylum williamsii; assembly: GCA_027564335.1. Classification (NCBI taxonomy): domain Eukaryota; kingdom Viridiplantae; phylum Streptophyta; class Magnoliopsida; order Malpighiales; family Erythroxylaceae; genus Erythroxylum; species Erythroxylum williamsii. The sequence goes on from JANITW010000005.1 coordinate 48,827,310, forward strand.
TACTTGAGTGCAAAAAAGATCCCTATTCTAAAAGGCAAGCTGACTTGAAGGCTGAATGCCTAAAAGGTTGTGATTGATGATTGCTTATGTTGAGTTGTAATAGCTGTAAAGTGACAAAATAGGAAGTTATTTACTGCTATTCATTATTATTGATTGCGCCTCCTATTCTAGGGTTATGTATCAACTATTTATGTATGTATTTTAATCAAAGTAATGATAAGAATAATACTCCCTCCGATTCATAAGAAGAGTCATTTTAGATACATTTTAATTATTTAAAATAAGTGTCATTCTTGACTTTGTATGCATGTTTAAAATTTTTCTTCCAAAATTAACCTTTCATTTCTCTCTCATCTTCATTATACAGATCACAATTTAATATGCAATTTCTCTCACATGCTTATTTTATGGGAGTATTAATAAGGGTATATCTATAATTTCAATAGCTTTCTTAATAAGCGTATATTTTTCTAAAATGACTCTTATTATGAATTGGAGGGAGTAGCTTTCTCTGAGTTTCACAACTTACAATGCAACAATCAGTGATAATGAAACATACATCCTAATAGAACAATCACTACCTTTTTTGATGAAATAAGAATGCAAAAATACTCAAATTGGTCCTTAAACATTACTTAAAACTCCAACTAGTTCTTATAACTTAGATGATGGTCAACTAAACCTTTGAATTCAATTTTTTAGATCAAACTAGTCCAAATGTGATCTACCCACAATGTATAAGGCATACATAAGAATAAACAGAGACATGGATTATATGAAGGGAACTGTAGACGACACAACTTACATTCATTAATTGCATTTGGTAATGATTTCATAAAAATTTTATATCACTATAATTCACTATCATTTGGACTTGATAAGAAATGTAAAGGTGAAAGACCAATCGATCAAGTTAAGGAATCCAGTTTAACTTTTGAGTAAAGCTCAAGAACTAATTTGATCGTTGTTCCAAAAATTATTGACAAGGACATTAAACACGAAAAGAATATGTTTACCCTATTAGTTACTTACTTGTACATCTGATCCAAATTCCCTTCTTCAACTGCAAGATCTTCATTCTTCTGCTGTGATAAAATAACTACAGTCTTAAATATCCTCCCATACAGTAGTCTCCACTCTAGAGCCGTACGCTCCACAGGGCCAGTGCAGAACATAATGAGAACAACATTCCCAAAATTCTTCCTCCACCGAATCAAGTTTCCAATCTCAAAACTCACTGTCCCCGTTTCCTCCACTCCAAGATGCACAGACGGCAACTTTTGAGGGGTAAATTCTTTACGATCCCCATGACTAATACTTCCACGTGGCCGATCCAACTCCAGTGACATCAATCTAGGCTGTTGATATCCAACAGCAAGCAAGTCTTGAAGCCAAGCAGCAGTAAATTTCACATCCTGTTCAGTCCAAAACCCTTCCTCTGCCATGGCAAAACTCAATTCCAAAATCTTCTCAAACAATCTATGCTTATTGGACCGCCACGCAACCAAAAACTTAATCAACCTCCCAACATTCACATGAAGGTCTTTCTCCTCCGAAAAGGGGTATGCCTCAATCCTATCATACCTATGCATGGTAGGTGGATAAACAACAATATATCCACCAATCTCCCACAAAAGCCTCTGTGCCCAATAACCTCTCAAGACATCAGATGCCATTGTACTAACTGAAACTGGAAGCATCAATCCCCAAAAAGCTGAAGAATGATAAATAGTATTAAAGGAATTCATAGGTACCATTAAGCCCTGAGGTAGTGCCACTTTCGGAGCGTGTTCATCGAATCTAATATCAAACGCTTCCAGACCTGCTTTTCTAGTAAAATAAAACACAGAATCAACATCAGGCAATCCGTTAGATATCCCTTGCTGTATAAACTGTTTCCCACCAAAAACCTGAGAGTAAAATTCTTCATGCCCAATTTCTCCCACATTTTCCAACGGCAATCCTCTAGGCCAAACCGACCTTTGGCCAAAATGTACATAAGGATTGACCACACTCCTGTTTGTGTTCTCATGACTATACTGCAATATTATCTCTTGCCTAGCACCTTCACCAACTAATTCCACATCAAAATGCTTCCCCAGATCATCACCAATTACCTCTCCACGATCATCCGCATCAAGTATCTTCTTAGCCCCGTGTTGGATCGCAAACAAGTACCCCACAGTCTTTCTCAAATACGAGTGGTACGGCAGATAATCCACAACTCTGTACCCCAAGGTCGCTTGCTGCTCCAAAGACAAATAAATCGCACCCTTTAGCGACCAATCTTTTGGAGTCTTGGAATTCCCAATTGCCAGAAGCTGCCAACCTTTGATTTTAAGGAGTCTCTTCAGCGAATCCGATGGGTAACCCGAGACGGAGACGACGACCCATTTCTCGGCGCGATAGCTCGCATAAGGAGAAGAAGTGTCGGAGATTCTTGGAATCTTGTTCCAATCTACCCAAGGAAGGTGGTGGGCTCTGTCGAGAGGTTGAGTTTGGGACTGGAGATAGAGAAAAGCGGCAGTGTCGCCATTGTTGCGAAGGAAGAATAGAGCTGCTACAGTGGCAATGAGTAGCAATACAGTGATGACTTTGTAGAGATTCTCAGAGACCCATGTAGAGAAATCGAGCGATTTGGATTCGGAGAAGCGGTGGTTGTGGAGGTGGTGAGTTGGTAGAGCTCTGGTATGCGATTTGGGTGATTTTGGAGCGGCTTCACGGTCTTGGACTAACATTGGTGAAGCTGTCTCTGAAAAGCCAACTCGACCCAGAACACAAATCACTGTTTCTAGGCTGAGTCTGAGATCCGTGTGTTTGTGCTTGATCTTTAGCTTCTAAAAGCTGCAGAGTTTGGTGATCTGATTAGAATCTTAAGATACACTCTTTGCTGAAGCCTTCAAGTTCATTTTGTTTGCTAAGCTTCCGTCAAAACACTTTCTTCTCGGGTCCTTTGGTGCTGTGTATTTTGCATCGTACTTTACACTTCATCCCCTCTCTCTCTATCTTAATTATAATATCACAAGGAGAGTCTGAATTGATGACAAACACTTTTAAGTCATTTATTTTTAAACTAATTTTTGCTCGTATAAAGTCAATTTAAAAAAATAAAGTACTGATTAAACAGATTTTTTCATTCCTAAAATTCTAAATTAATATCTTTAATTAAAGGTATGATATTATTATGGAAAACAAAGGAAATTGGTTGCCGACAAGTATGGTTGGGTGAAGGGGAGGTTTCTTAAGCTTCAATGTAATGTTAACGTAACTACTCCGTTTTGGCGAAGGTGGGACGTCGCAGTCGCATCGCATGTCCTCTTTATCTTTCCAAGGTCCTATCTTTTCTTCTTCTTTTTATTTCCATTCCGCTTTTATCTAATTCATACGACTCGGGCCGATTGCTAGGAATGCTTGGTACCAAGCCAACATGGGAAGCAACTTGGGTTTTTGGTTTGTCCCGTTCACATATTTAATGCGAGTGCGATTGAGATTGAGATTGAGACCTGTTGAGAATGAGAAATGGACAACTCTCCCCCTATCCCAAACGCCTACTACTGCTGCTAATTGGTCCTACTTCGGAAGCTATCTCTATACAATACCTATCGTAGCGTTTGGTTAGCGTCTGCAGACGTGAAGATAAAGGACAAAGACATATAAGTTCTGTTCAAAGTAGTGTTTGGTTACTGTCTGCGTCTATTGTTGTCCCTATCTTCAATTGACTTGGACAAAATTTTTTGTCCAATCCAAAATCATGGTACAGAAATTTTTATCCTAAGGACAAGATGGTGAAATTTCTGAAATACCCTCATTATAACTCCAAAACGCACGGTTTGTAAAGGGAAACGATGTTTGGTTTCTGCGCAGCTCTCCTTCCTTCTTTCGTCGGCCATAACTCTCCTTCCTTCTTTTCTGGGCTTCGCAATCTCCGCAAGTAATGCTTTGCATGCTTCATGAATCTCCCCTTGTTTGCCTCTGGAGTCGCTGTCCATATGAGATTTGGCTGGATTATTTTTTATACAATTTAAAAAAGTTAAATTAGGTCTTAATATTTTTTACAAAAATTCAATTTAAGTAAAAATATTTTGATATATTAAAATATCATAATGTTTCACAATTATTTAATTTAAATTTCAATATAATTTCTCTGTCAATCCTTGATTATAAAATATATTTAACATTCTTTTTTATCTAAAAGAAAACCAAAAGGAGAATTTCTAATATCTAAAAGAAAAGTAAAATCATCCTAGATTTTAAATAATGTGTTGTACGATACACTACAATCATAAGTGATGCGAGTGTTGTCAAACAAATCTTTTCTTTTTGAAGTTAATCATTAGCTTACAGGTAGATGATGCTTCATATATTTACTTAATTCAATTATGGTAACCCATTTTACCTTATCAATAGCCAGCTTCACTGGCACGATTGGTCCATCTCTGCATTGGCATCGATACCCTCGACTCTTCCAATTATTGAATTATGTACAATTAGCAGCCTTGGAATACTTGCAGTCACATCGAAGCCACCACGTCAGCTCCATTGCCTCATCGTTCGAATGGCGTTTGTTGATTTTGGTTGGTAGTTATTGGAAGAGAGAGTTTGGAGGACTTCGACATGTTTGTTACAATCGTTTTCAAGATTGTTCTTTGTCCTATCTTTGTTTACAAAATAGACTGGAAACTCTTTCATGAATAAATCGAATAAATTTGGACCTTTCAAATGGTTAAGTTGGATTGCTAATATTGATATTTTTCACATACAAACACCATCGCTAGAATCCTTCTCAGTAGTGGTATAATTTAATTGAGGCCCTATTAATGTCTTCCTTGTGTAATAAACTACACACAACCTTTTGTGCTTCCATTAGCCCAACATACAACTCATAACTTAGTTGCTCGTGTCATACATGACTTTGAATGGACTAACCAATCTGGTAACATTAAGATTGTTGCTAAAATTAGTGTCTCCTTAAATCTCTTAAATGTAGATAAACAAAAATCATCAAAATTACAAAAACACAACTTTGCCTAATAAATTTGTAAGAGGCCTAGAAATTAACGATAAGTCCTTAATGAATGGGCGATAAAAACCTACGTGTCCTAAAAATGCTTGCTCGCCCTTGACATTAACTGGTAATGGAAGTTTCTTTATAACCTCCATCTTGACTTTATCCACTACAATTCCTTGGCACGATACCTTGTGTCCCAATTGTAAGTGGTAAGTCAACTTGTACCATGTGTAAGTCGACTTATGCTTGCTTGGTACTGATAAGTCGCCTTGTTCACCAGTGTAAGTCGACTTATGGATGTCCAGTACCGTTAGATTGTTAGAGTAGTG
>JANITW010000005.1:48843045-48853439 GCA_027564335.1 Erythroxylum williamsii
CAACAACAAAACCCAGCTTAAACATAACTTACTTGATTCGGCTACGAATTCCAACAAGGAGAACAGATTAAAAACACTGAGAGTCTCACAGTTGATATTCGGATGCTAAGTGTTTTCTTTTTTTCACCGAGAAGGTCACTCACAATGCATCAATCCTAACTTAACATCATACCCATGAATACTTGCATGCCTTACACATTTCGTCACTCTTTCAAGCCATTTGTCACAACTAATTAGCCATTTGTCATCTGTCTATTATTGCCATTTGTCCCAATTATAAAATGCCACGTGTCACACCATAATTGGCCCAAAAATCATGATTTTTCACAAAATTCACTAAAAATTTTAAAATATCCTAAATAATACCAAAATTTCCAAAACACATTTTAATCATATTTAACAACTCAATTGTACCCGGAAATGTCAAAGAATGCATGTACAATTATATGAATGTGCAAAAATGTGCATGTCAAATTTAGCATAAACATGAATTGTACTTTCTGATTTCTCGATAATTCTCGTAATTCACAATTTTAGCCCTCACATGGGTAATGAGATGTTACATTTCTAATAGTCATAAACACATCAAAAACCTCATCAAACATAAAATTGAGATCGAATTCATGCTCTAAACTACATAAACACTTAGAATATAATCAAACAACCACAATAACATAATCCTAAACCTATAAATACGATAATAATATAAGAAACACTTGAAAACACACTAAAACACCTAGCAAAACATAGTAGGATACCTATCATAGATGAAGGAAGAAAAATTATATAAGCTTTGTCATTGATGTTGCTTATATACATCCAAGAGAAACATCAAAATGTAATTAGGAACAAAAACTTTACAAAAAATGTGAAAGATACTTAAAATAAAATAAGAAGAAAAAAGTAAAACTAAAAATTAATTAAGGTTTGCTTATACAAGGTAAAGACTTAAACATAAAATATAGTAACAAAATAATAGCAATTCATTGATTTTTTAAATCATCAGGAATAGTTATTTCATCTTTTCTCTCCTAAAGAAGAAGATGAAGAAGGAATGTTTAATCAACTAAATCCAATATGGTGGAAATAAGTGCTAATGCTTACTCCTAACCAATCTATTTGTTAGTTTAGTGCTTTAAAGAGTTCTCTTTGAGCATTTTTTGATATACTATCTATCCAATTGATCACTTATTCTTTCTAATCTTTCCCATCTTAACCATTCAAATATTGTTTTAACTTCCCCTAGCCCCACCACCTCCATTTCTTATCTCTTATCCACTGGCAGTGACTATTTCTCTCTCCCATGTACAACTTCAACCTTCACTCTTGATATATTACCCACTAACTCATCATCTTTATAACCTATTGAAATATCCTTTGCCAACCTTCTTCTTTTAACTCATGAACTCATCACTTTAAGATTAAGAGAGGGAATTAAACAGAAAACGATCATCTCAAACAAGTTGGAAAATATATGCACATTCTTAGCTAATTAGGTTATGTAAGTGACTATATGTCGCATAATTCTTCACAATTGTCAATTGCTTTAAATAATTTGCAAAAAAGTATACAATGTTATATTAGTGATAGTCTATAATGCACTATGAATAGCACAAGTCGTATTAGATCACCACCCTCATACTCTTCTCCTAGCAGATATTATAGGCTATATAATCTAACGCAAATAATGCACTCTAGGTAAAGTAATAAGAGTGTTCTTTATTCTAGTTAAATAGGATCTTACGTATACAAAACTAGGGAGGATGAATTATATGCTCATCAAATTTAGTTCTTTTCAAATTAGGTAATGGATATGTGGTAGCTCTTATCCCCTCTTTGAAATTTCACCTATTTAAGTCATCTTAAGCTACATTTTTAACTTTAAATATGGATAAAACCTCGAAATTGAGTTCCTTCTATTAATCTCAAGTTATATAAAAAAAAACAAAATCCACCTTGCATTCTCAGTTAATGATTGAACTTTTTAGTCCCTAAACCTATCTATGCCAAGGGATGCATCTCTATACTTCCAAAAACGCAAGTGTGTAAAAAAAATAATTCATTTCAAATTAAGTAATGGACATAGGATTTCTCTCATGCCCATCCAAAAATTCACCTTGTAAGGCATCCTAAGCTATATTTTTTGTAATTTAAATTACATATAACACTTTAAGGTTGAGTTCTTTATATATGTCTTCGATTATTCTAAAAATTAAAATCTAGCCCATATTCTCAATTAGTGATTGGACTTTAACCCCCAAACCTATCTTTTTCAAAGTATGCATCTCAATCAGTGGTTGGGACACTAACGTATCACATTGTGATCCTCACTATAACATATTAGTCATGTCTCTAAGGCGTGTATAGCATATATCATCTCGTGTTGCACACTAAAATTTTAAAACATTTTTTAGCCTTATGGAAGAAAGGGTAGTCGTGTCTCTAAGGCATGTGCAACATATATCATGTCATTTTTTACAATAAAATTTTCAAAATGACCTAGTTTTGGGATTGTGAAAGAAAGAAAGCATAGTTATATATGTAGGGCATGTTTGGCCATATTAATACTCAATTTGGAAAATGGGTACATTTTAGGAATTGTACTTCATTGGATTGCAATTATGCCCCTTAATTTCTATAAGATATTTCTTTGTTCCATTTTGTACTAATTTAGCACTCTTTCAATGCCTTTCACCAAAGAAAATCATAAATAAACCCAAACATCCAATATCGTTCTAAAAGTTTTCCAAGATGATTATAGCTTGAAATAGTTTAAAAGTAAGTATCCTTACTAAAACAAACATAAGCAAACTCAAATCCAAATAATATTTTAATTAAAATTAACTAATAAAATAATTTAAATATAAAAAAATTAAAATTATTTAGGTTACCTCATAATAGGCACTTCTTTAGAGTCATTTAGTTGGAATCTTCCTTTAGTATTGATCAAGATGTAAGGCAACTAATATGTTCCCCCTTTAATAGGATTTGTAAAAGTTCCATAAAATGGCCTTGTTCTATGACTTGAGGAGCATTTTCCTTCCTATGTCTTCTTTTATCTCTATGACAACAAATCATCTTCACCTCTTATATTTATTCCTTTTATAATTCCATTCTCTTGTGTACCTTGTTTAATTATGAGTAAAGAGTAATACACTTATGATCATTGAACAAACAACATAACGTAAATCATAAAAAAAAAGATAAGGATATTTCTCATCTATAACTTAAATGATTTCCTTATCTCCTTCCGTTTCCATTTTTTCCTCATATTTCATAGGTTTGCCACTATTCTAATTTAAAACCATAACTCACCCTTTTTTATTATAATTTGAAATTCTAAAATTTTGTTTAAAGTTGCAAATTGATTCACCCATGTCTTTAACCTTTTAAACCTCTTAGAAGCTTTATGAGCTAGCTTATCGATGCACTTCCAAGCCAATTTATCGTCTTTTTTAGCTGGGGGTATTTATGGAATTTAAGAGCTTACTAGGTCTCTAACTTATACCTTTTTCTGGGTTGCTTTAGCCAGAGTTTAGATGAAGTCACCAATTGATTCATCTTTGCCTCTAATCTTTCAAACCTCTTAAAAGTTATATGAGCCAGTTTATCATTACATTCCCAAGACATTTTGTTATTTTCTTGAGTTGGGGGTCTTTATGGGAATCCAAGTGGTTATTTAGTCAATTGAAAGAGATATAAAGATCTATTAAAGAGGTGCTCATACTATGCCCACATTATGGGTTAAAGTTGTACATCAACTTTGCAGCCTTATTTAGTGAGAAATACTTGGATAAGAACATCTTCACTAAATTATCCCATATGATGATTGAAGATATAGGTTGTTATTTAAACCATTACTTTCCTCAATATTATAGAGGAAATAGAAACAACGTAAGCCTGACGGCAACTTTAGTATCTCCAATGACTTTAAATGTGCTACATATCTTCAAAAAGCGAGGGATTTTTGCATTATCATCCTTATATGATAATCCACCAATCTACATGAAATGTTGTAACATTAAGATGAAGTTTGATTTAATCTCAAAGTTGTTTAATTTGATTGTCAATCTTACCATATTACATCGTGCTTCGATTAAAGATGGCATCACGTCGTCCAACACAATCATATACTCTCCTTCCATTATGTTAGGTTTTTGATATACTTGGGCTGTTGAATTTTTTTTATCTCTCTCAATATTTATAGAAGTGTCTTTTTGATCTTTGGATCCTCTTTGAAAAGGTTATAAGAGTTGCTCCTCTTTATACACCAAATGGAACACATTAAAATCAAATCAACACAACTATATAAATAAAATAAAATAAAAATAAGAAAACAAAAAAATTGAATAGATGACTAGATTATTAGTTATTGGGTCTATTTAATGACACTAATTCCTTAAACAAGCCAAAACTTGATTAATGTTTTCTCTACTATCCTTGTACAAAACTACATATAAATGGACCTATCATTTTGTATTAGTAAAGTGATTAAGTAAAGGTCCATCCCATGAGAAAAAGTACTACTACTAAATTTAACCATCCTATTGTTATCTAGCCACTAATAAGGTGGTAACTAATTAATTGAATTTAAATTTAAATTAAACTGATGGATTAAATTTCCACTAGAAGCAATCTAATAAGTAATCAATAAGAAGAATCAAATGATAATCATATAGAATATAATATCTCATAGTAACATCTTATGATTTAGTTGTTTATACATTTTATTTTTCAAATAAGTGGAATATGTAATAATTGCCACTTCCTAATAGACAACCATCTACCCTAGAATGATTAACCAATATCCCTATCTAATTAATATATCTAAAAATGCCTTAAAATTTTTGAAATATTATAAAAGGCCACCTTAATATCAAAAGCATCATGTGGGATTATCCTTAGTACCCATTCAATCCTCAATATAGGTTCCTAAGTCAATCTAAACATTGATTTTTCTAACATCTATATATAATTCAAATAAATTTTAAGATCCTATATGTGTATTATTAGTATTAAGAACATCGCTACTATTTCTCAAACCTAAAACTCATTATTATAAAAACTAAAATCAAGTCAACAATTATTTCGCTAAATTAGATTATGAGTCCCAAGCTCTTAAGTGAGAAGGTCTAATATCTCATTAGCTTGCCTTTAGATTTAACTTAATACCCTTTATTAAGTAGCCTTAACTTTTTATTTTTAGTAAATTTGTCCTACATGAGCTAGCTCATTCTCGATATCTATTTATAATTTCAAGGGAGTTCCCCCATAGGAATATCCCTAGATGTTGGATCCCTGAGGATGCATGGCTTTGGTCCTTAGCTAGCTGTCGGAAAAAGGGGTTGGAGAAGACCCTTTTAATAGAGGAAGATACCTTCATCTTCTAGTTCACAAAAGATGCCAACTTGATGGAAATCTTGGAGCAGGGACCATGGCATGTTAAGGGCCAACCTTTGTTCTTATAGAGGTGGAGATTGGGGATGCCACAGAGCAAGGAAAAGATAAATTTCTAACCCCTATGGATTAACTTTCACAATTATCCTTTAAAGTATCGGACAACGGATGGTTTATGTTATATTGCCAACTCCTTAGAAAAATCATTATTCTTAGATTCCTAAACTATTAAACTGGACATATTATGCTATGGTAGAGTTTATGTTAAGGTGAAAAAAGGAGATGAGATACCTGAAGCAATCTCATTTCTCAAACATGATGAAAATGGAGAGCTCATAAAAGTTGAAATTTTTATATACTATAGTTGGAAACTTATACAATAAAATGGAGCTTAGAAATAAAAGAGAAAAATTGTAGTTGCTTATTGTTACTTTGAACTAATTGGGATTAAAGAGTCTAGTGTTGAGTCTAATCAAGAATAGATAAGGTTCATTAATACTCAGGGAGGGAATGTTCCTAATGTTTCTAAAATTATGACATAAAACGCTGTAATTAATAGAGTGGATAATGGAATGTCTTTGGGTCATAATCTTCAAGTACAACCTAAATTAATCCACTCAGGAGAAGAAGAGAAAGTATTAAGTTAGGGAAATAGCTCACTAAACAAGAGGAAAACCAAGAGTAGATTATTAATCATGAACTTAGAAAAAATTAAAAATTGGAGTATCTAGAATTAGGTACTTCCTTAAGGAAAAATATAGTTAGAAAAAGGGGGCAAACTACATAATATGTCTGTGCTGATTTAGAACATTAGGAGGATGAATAATCCTATAAAAGGTGGGTTGTCAAGGATATTGTTTAAAATAAATCCAGTTATCATAAGACTCTTTGAAACCAAAATGAAAGCTAAAAATCTCTAAAATAACGTTAATTTTTTTATTGATAATTGGATTATACTTTTAAATGATGCAGAACACTATAATGGTAAGATTATCTTTGCTTATAATACTTCTTATGTTATGGTTTCTAGTATCACTTATGCAGACCAATTCATCCATTTCACTTACAATTTAGAGGAAATTTCAAATTCATTGGATATATCTATTATATATTCAACTAACATTGTGCTTTAAAAAACCAAGCTTTGGGTTCATAACTATTCAAAGATTTATGAACAGGCCCTGGATATTGGTGGGGAAAAGGAATTGTGTTCTGAATCCAAATGAAGCTAAAGGAACTAAACTAAAGTATAAAAGAGTTGATAGAGATTTAAAGCAAGTAGTTAATTAGCTAGGAGTTCTGGATTTGAAATTGATAGGGAGTTTCTACACCTGGAGAAACAAAAAACAAGGTTTGAATGGATCATAAGGAAAAAATTAGATAGAGCTCTAGTAAATCATCTATGATTGAGCAAATACCTAGATTCTAGTGAATGTTTTGGTCCTACTTTATACACTAGCCACTCTATAATTGAGATATTGAGGCTTAAAGGACCACTCAAAATCTTCAATTTCCTCTATAAGATAGATTGTTTTGAAGATATGGTAAAGGCTGAATGGGATTCTAATATTATAGGCTACGAGACATTATAATTGATGAGGAAATTACAAAGGGTTAAAGAGGGACTGAAAGCTTTCGATAGAAGAATATGATGAGACACTATGCTAAACTTAAAGATTACTAGGGAGAAACTCATAAGAATTTAAGAAGAAAGATACATAAATCCTTGTAATCAAAGGCTAAGGTAATAGGAAGCAAAAATGTTTGAGGAATACAAACGAGCTTTATACAAGCATAAGTCCCTGTTAAACCAAAAAGCTAGAGAGAAATGGATTAGGGAAGGATATATTGACTCTAAATTCTTCTATAATGCCAACTATATAAGAATGAATTGCAATAAAAATCTCACTTCTGCTTCATAGGAATGGAACTTAGTATACTGAAAAGGATAGAATTGACAGAATTGTAGATAACTACTATGTGAAGTTGATGGGAACTAAATACCAGATCTAGTTCTGTTAGTATAGAACTAAGTAGCTATATTAGGGATACATTAGGCCTGGAGAAGAGGGATAGCTTAATAAGACTTGTTACTACTTAAGAGATTAAAAAGACTTTGCTCAGTTTGAAACGAGTCTTAAGGACCAAATGTGTTTAGTGCTTACTTCTTTCAAGCTACTTGGAACATCATAACAAGGTTAATGGTGGATATAATTTAGGATTGTTCCTAAAAAAAAGAAACGATCATGGATATGAATATAACCACTTATGTCTGGCTCCTAAAACTAGGAATCCAAGCTTTATGAGTGATTTGTGTCATATCTCTTGTTGTATCACAATATATAAAGTTATTTCTAAGACTATTGCTTGCAAGTTCAAAGGAACTCTTAATTCATTAATCAACCAATCTCAAGGTGATTTATAATAGGAATATTCGTTGATGATAACGAACCTTTGGTGCGGGAAATCCTAAAAGAGTATGAGACCAAGAGCTTTATCAAAATTCATGAAATGAAAATTGATTTGTTTCAAAGCTTTTGACATTCTTAAGTGGAACTTTATTTTGAGCATCTTGAATGTATTTGGATTTCCATTTGTTTTTATTGATTGATTAACACTTTCATCTTCTCCACTTTGTTCAATATTCTAATCAATGGAACTCCCTCAGATATCTTTAATGAAACTAAAGTTATTAGGTAAAGGGACACTCTTTCCCCTATCTGTTTACCTTGTCTACTAAAGTACTTTCAAGAATGATCCACCTCTTATACAAGCAACAATATGAGGTTTGTCTTTCATCATATATGTAAGGAGTTACAAGTTAATCATTTGGAATTTTCTAATGTCATCATTCTCTTATATGGAGTGGATCCTTACTCTTTGGAGGTGTTGATTAGCAATATAAGAAATTTATTTATCTAGATTGAAAATTAATGTTAAAAAAAAATTCCCCTCCTTAAACCTTTCAAGAATAAGAATAATGCTTGACAAAATATATTACCTTTTAATGCATATAAACTTCGATTGATAGCCTCAGTATTAAGAAATATCAATGTGCATTATAATTCCCATCTATTACTACCAAAAATTTAATTAAGGAGATTGAAAAATGTGTTAAAAACATCTTATGGTCCGGTTAAATTGATTAATCAAAAGTTAAAAAAAAAGGAGTGAGCTCTGAGTCTCTAAATAAGATTGGGTATATGTATAGCTTCCATCCAAGTGATGCAATATGTTCCATATACAAAAGGAATATGGAGGTTGTTTAATGGTAATGAAGTTCTATGGACTAAATGGATAATGAGTACTACCTTAAGGATATGAGTTTCTGGTAATTGGGAAGCAATAGAAAGAACTCTTGGAGCTTTGTTTAAATGCTAAGAATAAGGGATGATATTTATCCTTTCTTTAGAAACCTTGCTGGTAATGGGATGAATACTTAGTTTTTGTATTTATACTTAGACCAACTTATGTCACTTGATTAGAAGGGAGGAGATGCTTCATCCACTTTATAGAGCTTCTCATAATGTCAATTTGAGTATTATAATTCATCAAGGTAATTATAGTTACAATTTTATAGGATCAAATTACATTATATATAATCTTCTCTTTTATAATCTGAGTCCTTTAGAGAAGGATAAGGTTATTTGAATGTGAACTTTATTAAGAAGTTCACTAATGGCTCTTGCTTTCACATCTTTAGAGCTCACTCTAATAAGGTGCATTGGTTTAAGGTCTTCTGAGCCAATACTTTGATTCCCAAAGCATCCTTCATAAGCTAGTTCACTATTAGACAGAGACTAAAGACCAATGATAAAATCCATGACAATATGGATCCTCAAGGCCTCCTTTGTAAGTTTTCTCTTGAAACTATTACTCATCTGTTTCTTCAATATAACTACCTTGTTTCTTTACGGTCAAGAATCCAACACTAGTTGCATACATCGTGGGGAATATAAGTGGGTGAAAAATCCTAACTTGGGCTAGTGAAACAATTAGACGACGTAATATAGGATGTTTTCTTCTTCAGAACAACTTTTAATTGTTGCATCTACATCTAATTTGAAGATAAAGAAACAACAGTCTCGACTCCTCAACAAGCAGAAATGTACTAATAGACAAAATTATATGTTGGATATGAGAAAATTTAATGGCCTGTAAGGCTTATAAAGGTGCAAGTATGCAAATGAGGATCAATTAGAACCTATGAATTGATTTTTTTTAATTCCTATATATCTAGTACAAGAGATCACATTTGTAGTTAGTTGTAGAAGTATCCTCTGTAATCCCTCAGTGCAGTGTTGTTCAAGCTTATGCTTTTCCTAATAAAATTCTTTCATTTTCCAAAAGAAAGATTTTCATATAATCTAGATAATTAAATATTTATCTACTAATTATCTTTAAAATAACAAAAATAATAATTGAAAGAAAAAAGTTAATGGAAAGATGTCCTCATATGAGGATCTTGATCTTTTAATGTGATTTGCTTTTGTAGATTGACTTTGATCTTCCATGAATACTAAAAAATGATGTCAAAAGATACTATGTAAAGCCCCAACATATACCCTAGAAGTATTATAGCATGTCTAGGATGTATTAAGAAGTGAACATAATGAATTAAGTATATCTAGGTATGTAAGAGACATAATGGTAATCAATGTAAAAGACATGAGTAAATGGATAATTTGTTCACTTTGGCATGGACATCCATCTTTAGATGTGAAATATGTATGAAAATTTTTAATATGTTTGTTTGGATTATGATCGTGACGTGAGGGGAATTGATAAAAGAAGGATTCCTTAAGAAAATGAGATGTTTTTGGTTAAATTAGATGTATTTTTATGTCACTCTTGCATGATAAGATCGAAATAAATTTATTTAGGATGTGTATCTTGTTGAATGGATAGTTTCAACTGAATAAACTTTTGTAATTTGACCATATCTTGGTCTGTAGATCTCCAAATTAAATAATTCTAATTGGAGATTAAAATAGAGT
>JANITW010000005.1:48885728-48920665 GCA_027564335.1 Erythroxylum williamsii
GATTATTATTTGAATTATTGTGCCTTACATTTAATTTTTGTTTATAGGGGCAAAAATTGTCGTTTTTGATTTAACTGCGACAAATTAATTTTTGGACAATTGATGCTACATTATTTTATTTTTTTATTTTTGTTGTAGGATATTTGAAGAAATTAAAATAAAATAAAAAAGAAGCAGCCCCGCCCCACATGTAGCAACTCCATACCAATGTGACAGCCCTAAGGACCATGTGTGAGGGTGTGCATGATCTAAGTGTGCTGTTGTTCTAGTGAGTGGCTTGTAGATAATGGAGTGTGGACCAAAGAGGAATGCAGTGGTAGGTGAATTGTGTGGTTTTAGTTAGGTGTTCTGATTAAAATAAGAATAAAACATTAGAAAATAGGCAGTTGGCATTAATTGGGTATAGTGGGCTGCTGGAGACAAAGAGAAAAATAAGAGAAGAGTGTGCTGTGTGCTTGTTTTTGTCCTGGTGTGTGAAGACATATGTGGTGTGCGATGTTGTGTGTGTAGTTGGATGTTTTGTGAGTGCTGGAGAACAGAAAATAAAAGAAGAATAAATAAATAAATAAAAGCTGGCGGTCTTCTTGTGAGTGGTCAGGAGAAGGATGTGGGTTTTTTTAGTGTTTTTTAGGTGTTGCTGTTGTTGGCTTGTGCATTGGAGTTGGCTGGTGTATGCTGCGTTAATCTGGAAGTAGACAGCAAAAATAAAAGGGATAAGTGGACGTGAGCTGTGAGTGAGTTAAAAAGCTAGAGGTTGCGTGGTCTTTATGTGCTGGTGCTGGACAACGTGAAGAAGAAAGGAGCTGGCAGTGTGGAGTTGTCTTGGAGTGGGTTGGTTTGGTCTGGTCTTGAAGTTGTTTTGAACGAAAAAAATAAAGCAGCAGGTGAGGCATGGGTTGAACGAGAGAGCAGGTAGCATGGGGCTGTGCTGGGTTTTATTTTCTTGGAGGTGTTGCTGTTGGTTTGGAGTGAATTATTACATAAAAAGTAAAAAAAAAAAACAGCAGCTGGACGTGAGTAAGTGGAGAGCAGCGAGCAGCTAGGAATGAAAATAAAAGGAGTGTGGAGGCTTGCTTGCTGAGGGTGTATAGGGTGTCCATGGAGTGCAGGGGGTGTGCTGGAAAAAAAATAAAAAAGCAGTGCAAGTATTCTTTGTGATAGAATAAAACCATTTTGTGTAGTGGGCTGTGTGTACAGTGTGTACGGGAGTGTTGTGTGTTGTGAGTAGTTAGGAGCAAAAACAGAAGTGGAGTTTTGGCTGTTGCGTTGTTGTGAGGTGAGACGTGAGGTAAACGTTGTGGGCTGGTGGTGTTGGCTGTGTGCTTTGTGTGAGTGCAGGAAGAGGGGCTTTGAAATGAAAAATAGGAGCTGGGATTAGAGGGGCTGCGTGACTTGTGTGTGAGGCTTGAGGTGAGTGTGTGTTGCGTGAATGAAAAATAATCAGTTATTGGCTTGAGAGTTTAACGTGAAAGGCTTGCTGCTGTGTGGTGAGTTAACGTTGTGCTTAGTGTGAGTGGCCTTGAGAGGGGCTGTGTTATTGACCACGCAAGGAGGCAGCAGCTGGATTAAGAGGCTGTTGGTTTATTCCCATATTGGAAAGAAGATAGGGAGGGGGGTGGTTCATCAACTATAAATAAACCCCCTCCCTCCTCCATTTAATCATCCAAAATTAAGACAAAATATTTACTCTTAGTAAAAGTAGTAAATTTTTGTGAGTAATTTTTTGGGGTGTATTGGGGTAAGGGTTGAGAGTGTGTGAAAACACTAGTGAGTTGAGTGTTGAGTGTAAACACTTATAAGTGTTGTTTTTCTCCCTAATAAAAAGGGTGTGCAGTAGCCCCGAAGACGTAGGCACAATTTGGTCGAACTTCGTTGTCAAATTTTTTGTGTTGTTTTACTGACGTTTTTTATTGTGTAAAAATAGTTTAATTTCCTAACAGTGAGAGTTCTACATTATAAACTTTGTTCCACATCCAATTCATAGTTGATACATGGAAATCGAGTAGGGAGGGATTGGAAAGGTACTTATCAGAAATGATGGAAGATAATGTTTTTCTAATCGAAATCTAGCGTTGTTGCTCTTCTTACTCAGAATATTTGCAGAGTCCATTATCTACGAATGAAAAGAATTAAAGAACTTGGCATGCAGGCCGTTTCCAACCCATGCTGGGAGGCCGATAAACTAATGCTTATGTGGGCTTACAGGTCCAGTAAGCTCTAGGCCTATATGTCGTTACTTCCTATGTTTTTAGCAGGTGTATCTGATGACTAAGCTTCAGGCGTTTGTCCAGCTCTCTTGCTCCTTTCAATCTACTCCACACTGTTAGTTCAACACGTCGAAGCATCGTTTCTCTTTGCCGAAATTCTTGCTTGAATACCACCGAGTTCTTTTCTTGCCAAACGAAATAAACAGTGGCATTCCAAAGCAAGATGGAAGATGATATTGGATAAGCAAACGAATCCAGAATTTTTTTGTATATTAGAACTTTGACATCTGATTATTTTAATAAATTAATCTTGTTGGTTTTAATTATTAAAAACTTTCAGGTGATAATAGAATATTGTATATTTATATCTATATAAAGACATCATGTGGTTAAAATAGAAATTATTATGATCATTGTCCTTTGAACGTTATTAATTTAACAATAAAACCGTAAGTCTACCTTATATTCTAAGGACTCTTGATTTCATTTTAAAATAAATAAATCTTAAATGCACATAAATTAGCTAACAATCGAGTTATCTTCCAAATTTATTAAATTTTTCTTAACAAAAACTATAGGAAATTCCATGTTTGAATGAGTAATAACATTATCTTAAGTAGAAAAATAGTTTTTTTTGTTGGTTTTTGTAAGAACTTTTTATACCCTCTCTCCCCCCTACTTTTTTTGGTGTTTTTGTGCTTCTTTTACAGGTTTTTTAACAAGATGGCACCAAGATTTAAGCAACTTGCTCTCCAAAGTCCAATGTAAACCCATAGGGAAAAAGAAGGTATCCAGAAGTAGTGTATAAGGTTTAGCGACTGATTTTGGTGCCTCTTTCGAACTTCCCCAAAGAAAAAGGTGAGAGGTTTCGTAAACTTCAATCCTGACTTATTGTTACACCAAGATATTTCGATTTTAAAAGTTTGGAAGATTTGAGTTATAAAGAAAAAGTTGAGCCTTAAAGTGATAAAATTCATTGGGATAAGTTCACACATTATGATTCACTGCAAGAAATTAAACGTCAAAAATTATAAAGACTTTTCATGATGTTTAAAAAACGTCACAAAAAGTTTAAATTTTTTGTGATATTTTATTAAAACGTCACAAATTTGTAACAATATTTTTTTATTAAAACGTTACAAAATAAAAATTGTGGTGTTTTGTTGAATAAAATGTCGCGGTTGATTTGTTTACTTAATATTTAAAAATTCATCAGGCGCAGGCGCATTCATTTCCCACTTTTTTCTCTAACGTTTCTTCTTCACTGGTTTTTCTCTGGTTTCTTCTTTATCTGCTTTATTTTGTTTACGAATCAGTTCATTATGTTCTTTTATTATTCTCTATCGTCTTAGCCCTAGCCTCCCACTCATAACTCAGCACCTCTTCATTGTGCTTTCAATGCTCGCCGGTGACTTTTCACCCATTTTCGTCGGATTTTGAGCAATTTCGGATAGATTTTTGTTGGGACCTGATCCGAAACTGGATCTCAACCGAAAAATGGAATGAAAGTGGTCAAAAACAAAGCGAATGCACATCGGATAATTCGAATCCGAAGGCAACACAAATAAGAAAATGCGGAAACCAATAGTAACAACGAAATCGAATCGCAAAACAAAAGCGGAATACATAACCCGATCAGAGACGAATCAAACAAACGAAATCGGAAACCGAAACGAACAAACAAAGGCGGAACAAAAATTGAATCCGACATCCGAAGGCATACACTTTATAAAAAAACGTCGCATTGGAAACCTAGACTAAACCTATCCGAAATCCAATATAAATTTTTTTTCTTTCTTAGTCATTCATATCATCTTTATACCGATTGCAAAATCCCATACAAAGAACTCACTTTTTTCCATTTGGAATTTATCAATTTCATAACCTTAACAAAAACTCAAATCATAGCATCATCTTATCCAATCATACAAATCCCATAATCCATCTTTTAAAACATCTAAATCTTATATTTATTCTTTTTCAACATATCATCTAACAAAATTTCGGCAGCATAACGGCTGCATTTCAACTAACCCAAACCTGCAAAGGGTTTAAAATACACTTTTATATTTCTCACACAAATACCAGTATCATCGGACACCCCATCCGGCACACAAAACACATTCAACCACAATATCCAATAATCAGATACACATTCACATCTCAATTCAATATCCAAATCCCATTCACATTCATTCTCATATCAATTCATACTCATATAAAATATACAAATTCTTAATACAATCTAAACACAACCCAATCATTCATAAATTACACAATTCCAGAAATCTAATACATCATACTCAAATTCGGAATTCATTTACATTCCGAAATTACACCATACACAACAAATTCTAAACTTCTCAGCAACAATCTAACTTAGCAAAATACCATATGGACACATACAAATGGAAACTTTCATCTTTTTTCACCCGATCTTCTTCTCATTACCTGTGGATGGAAATGAAGGGGGGTGAGCTTATTGCTCGTGGGTAACATATTTATAAATTAAATAATAAGCAAAATCATTTTCTAAAACTTTTTCCATTTTATAAAAAATTTCTCACAATAGGAATCGAAGACTTATTTTTCAAACTTGTCAATTTATTGAAAAATCATTCCTAAGCAATTTCCAAAACCTTTACGGTTGAAATCCTCAATATCTTAGTTCTCGAAATTTCAAAACTTTTCACAAATCAATATTAACATTGAAACATGAATGCATCACATAATAAATGTAGCACGTCATGAACAAAGTCAAAATCACATAACACTTTAAATGGTTTGGGTCGGTCCAAAATAGAACGTACTGCACATTTTCGCAAAGCGGTCTTGTGCAGCCGTGAAGGGAGTCTGAAATCGGAGCTCCAATGCCACTAGCGGGCAGGCGGGTGAAGCCTTTAAACAAATGAGACCAGTGCATTGACTCTACTTAAGGGACCTAACCAAACCCATATAATACACATTCATGCTTGAAAAGCAAATTGCCCAAAGGCAAGCTTCAAAAACTTGGTATTCATACTATGCCACATCAATCCAATTGCCATGCACAAATTTCACAAACTTCACAAATTTCAAAAGGCACATAAAAATTAATCCATCACAAGGAATGCAATAATCTTGAATTTCTCAAAGTTATAAATCAAAATAATTTCTCTTTCATTAAAACGATGAAGTCATTAATTTCACAAATTATTCGAAACATTTAAAATATAATGAATTTATAATTATTTCCATATCATAAAATCATACCGAAAGCATTGAATTTACTCATTCAAAAATCATAATTTGTAAACATTGATATAAACAATAATTTGTAAACCTTTGTTTCTTGGTGTTTCAAAAAAATCATATACTTAGCTTATAATTCAAAATATAATACACTACCCACCTCGAATCGATGCTAGAAGCTTGTCCCTAGCTTCAATTTGACCATTTCTTCATTTATTCTTCCAATTGAAAATTTCCTACACCAATTTCACCCAATTTCAACATCATACAAACATAATTACTCAAAATTGACTTCATAAAACACAAACCCATGCTATTTTTCATGATTCTAAACCAATAATTTATAAAATCCCCAAATCACAAAATTGAGCATAAACCCTAATTCACAATTATTCAAAATTGACCCAATTAAACTAAGCATTCACCAAAATTGAGCTCGTAATCCACAAACCCATATCATTTTCCATGGTTCTAAACCAAAAAGTCAAGAAAAACTCAAAATTCAAAATTTTCTCTTACCTCATTTCTCCTGCATTTTTGGAAATTTCTTAGTTCTTTAGGAAGCTCCTAAGCTTTTCCACCTTTTTCCTCTTGAACTCTACTCAAAAACATGCTTGAAGTCTCAAAAATTCGAAGCTACTCTCTTTTTCTCCATTCTTTTCTCCCTTCTGAAGCTACTCTCTTCTCCTCTCTACTTATTCTTTTCTTTCTTTCCTTAAAGGTCGACTCTCCTTGCTCTTTAATTCCCTTAAAAATGACAGCACATTACCTTCCCTTTTAATGGATGAAAAAAAGACCAAAAAGCCCTTCTACTTAAGCCTAAAGTCTTAATTCCTTAAGTAAACTTCCGAAATTACCCTTAAAATCATGCTTTGCTTAGTTTATTCTTAAAATCATAAATTTGAAGGAATTTGCTAAAACTTCCTTTTTGAGAATTGTTCCTCTTTGTCTTAGTTTCATAACGCCACCAAAATTGTCCAATTTGGAGCACTACGTCAAAAATTATGCTCAAAACATTTCAGATATATCTTATGCTAAATCATTTTCCAGCACTATTATTTCCATTCACAATTTGATGTCCTTAAAGGCAAAATTGAAACTTGATTTCTTCATAAAATTTGTAGCCCTATTTTTCTAGTTTAATCTAAATTAAGAATCACCTCATTTGAATTTCTAGATCAAAAGTTATGGCTAAAATACGTTCAGATGTTCCTAATCCAAGACTGCATACTAATCCGAACTTCCATTCAGAAATTGAAAGTCTTAGGGGCCAACTTGAAATTTACTTTCTTCATATGACTTGTAGCCCCATATCTTATTTTTGTTTTTCCTTAAGAATCACTTCAATCGGATCTTCATAGATCAAGAATTTCTCAAAATACTGAACCATGTTCAGAAACTTATCCAACTCACTTTGATTGAATTAATCAACCTCAATTTAATCTCATAAAATTACAAATTTTCCATGAGGATGTAGATAATTGTCTTAGGAATCCAATGCTTCAAAAACCATGTCAATCGGATATTAAACGAAAAAGTTATAAGCGAAGGCGAGACTCAAAGATTAGGCGTGAGCACGTCTAAGAAATTTAAAGACTAGGCGTGAAAACGCCTAAAGATGGAATCTGAAACTGCAGAAAATTCCAGAAGTTTTAAATCATATCTTTTTCTCCTGAACTCCAAAATTAACAAATTTGATATCAATAGAAAGTTTAAAAGAAGTTCTATTACTTCCATATAGAACTCCACAAACTAATTCAGCCTCTAATGTGGTCCAATTTCTAATCAAAGATCCTATCCAAATTACTATGCCCTAAGCCATAACTCAACTTTAAAAAATTCTATCTTTCAACTCCAAAGTCCAAACATATCATATTTTATATCAATACAAAGATCAGAAAGTCACCTACAACTTTCATGAAGGACATATAAATCAATTTGACCTATAAGGAAGTCAATTTTTCAATCAAAAGTTCTGTCCTCTAATAATCATGCTAAAACCATAATAGAAACTTGTAAAAATCATAACTTATTATTCCATGATACAAAAATTGCATACTTTATATCAAACTAAAGATCAAATCAAAATCTTCAACTTTTATGAAGAACTTAAAGGCTCATTCAATCTTTAACTAGGTCAATTTCTCAGTCAAAAATTCTGCCATAACATAGGTCAACCTATAACACATCCCAACTTTCAAAAATCATATCTTTAAATTCTCACATCATCTAATTTCATATTATGCATCATTTTTACGCTTGGAAAGTCTTCTATAATTTTCAAGAAGACTACTTCACTCAATTCAGACCTTATCAATCCGGCAATTTGCCTCAAAGCACAACATGTACAAAATTACACTTAAAAACACTTAAAAGCATTTTCAAAGTCAAAGTAAAATAACCTTAACTTTGACTGACTATAACTCACTCCCGATATCGAAAAATAACAAACTTTATGGTGACAGAAAGCTCTCAACTTAAGTTATAAGTTCCCTGAAGATTATTTTTTCAAATTTTGCCTCAAACAAAAAGTCAACTTTTTATCACCAAAACTCAACTTTCTTAATTCTTCACATTTTCACACTTTTTCTCTTTATTTCTTGATTTTAAACTTAATTTGCAATAAACTAATTCACTTTAACTTTTATAACCCATACAAATCTAATTCTCAAAGTCATCAAAATCTTTCCATTCTTTTTCTCATCAATTTCTTAAAATATAAACACATCTATTACAAAATTTGTATACAACCATACTTATTTCATAATTTTTTTATATTTCTAATTTTTCATTCAAAAATCGGGGTCCAACATTACTCACCATTTCTCTACGCTCGAAAGTCACAGGCGAAAAATATAAACTATACATGAAAAATACCCATCACTCACTAAAAATAGTGCAAAAAAATACTATCCCTTAATACAACCTCAGTATGATCTATATTATCATTCTTCGCGAGTGTGGCTTTTATACGTAACATCCTGAGATCGTGCAACAGTTTAGGGATCCGAGGGCACTGAGTTGGAGTGCATTTCGTATTGTCTCTTTTTGGGGAAAACATAGGAAAAGGAAGGAGATGTCAAATGGAGCCAATACTGGTAACGTCGTTAACTCATGGATAGAGAACTTAGAGGTTAATATTTGAAGCGGTCAAGTACACATAACATATGGTGAACCGGCCATATTTCTTTTTTTTTTCAGGTGAAGGGAAAAAATTCCCGCGATGGACGTATAAAACCGTAGGATTGCTATATTCTTAGGGCACCGCTCAGAAAAGACTCATAGTGCAACTAGCAACGAGAAAAGCTAGTATTTGTAGGGTAAAAGGTAATAACAGACTATGGTCACCATCAGGGATATATATATATATGTATGTATGTATTTACTCTTTTAACTTGCATTATTATTATCCTGTCATATCTGCATGTGGTCTACTAGAAATAGCCTCTCTATAATACGGAGATAAGGTTGCGTACTATCAGATCTCTCAGACCCTACTTCACTGCGGGACTTCAAGATATGATGATGATTAGTATACTTCTTATACGCCCTGTTAAAAGCTAGAAGTACTTCATCATCATTTTTTATCATGTATCTTATTAAAAGTACAAAATTTCAGTAAATGTTAATTAATTTATATTGTAATAATGAAATATAAATTAAATTATAAACAATCTAATATTGACTCAATTATTCTAACTATTTGTGTAAAATAAACAATAATTTTAATGATAAAATGTCATAATAATAGGGTAATTTTTTATTATTAATGTAATCAAATGAATGTTAAATAAGAATTTGTATATTTATTAATAAATATCAATTATAATTGAATTAAAAATGAATAAAAATATTTTAATCACCAAATTAATGATAAAAAGGTATTATTATTATTATTATTATTATTATTATTATTATTATTAATATTAATTAATTAACTAACTTTATCATATTAATTATGTTTCATAAACAGATTAAATTAACAAAGAGAATCCCAATTTTCATTAAAGTGGACAGTTTACAATATGAAATTTATTTCCAATTTCAAAAACTTATGCTTTTCTTGAACAAGGGTAAACTGGTATTAGTCTATTAGAGCTTAGCGAGAGGCTAACTGGCGATAGATTTGCTCAAAATAGTCAGAAACTTCTAGAGAGGCGTAGAAGACGTTGAGCGATCGGCGAACATAATCGAATTGGAATGGCGGCGACCGGAGTGTCGTTGAAGTGCGGCGACTGCGGAGTTCTCTTGAAGTCGGTGGAGGAGGCTCAAGAACATGCGGAACTTACCAAACACTCCAACTTCTCTGAATCCACAGAGGCTGTGCTCAACCTTGTTTGCTCTACTTGTGGCAAGCCCTGCCGATCCAAAACTGTAATTAACGCAACACATTGACGATTAAACTTTCCGTTTTTTTTTGTGATGCCTTTGGATTTCAGGCCTTTTCAGGTTTCAATTTTATGATCTGGATCCCTGTTTCTTGAAATTCTTTAATATTGGTAATTGATGTATTGTTTTAACGCCGTGATTTATGGTTTTAGGATGAAAGTTGATGTTTGACTCTTCAAGAGCTGGGTTGCCTTTAATTGAGGATTTCTAACTTAGTGATTTCCTATCTCTAATACTTATTATCAATCAGTTTGGATCATTTATGACTGTTGTGTGCTGTGGATATTTTTCATGAAGGAGAGTGACTTGCACACGAAGAGAACTGGTCACACCGACTTCGTGGATAAGACTTCCGAGGCTGTAAAACCCATAAGTTTAGAGGTTCCAAAAGTGTCAATGGATGTTGACGAGCCTGTCAATGCAAGCACTTCCTCCCAGCCTGACGGTACAATCTCTTTGTGCCCTCTAGTTGTTATGCAGTAAGCATTTCGTACTTTACTGTTTTTGATAAGCAAATGATTACACGTACATTTTAATTTCCTAAGCATCTATTATTATGATTCGTGTCTGCATGAGTGTAAGTTACTTTTCTCATTTCTAGTTTGCGTAAATTTAAAATATTAGTTTGGAAATAATCTTGTACCAACAAGTGGCTAAATGTTAAGACAATTTATACCATTGTTGATGGAACTTAAATGGGCACTGAAAATGCAAATAAGGGTTCTTCTTGTCCTTTGATATTCTGTTATGGACTTTCCTGTATTTGTTGCTGAGTTCCTTTGTATTTATTGTCTTGAGCGAAATGATTTTGAGCAGACATAGTGCAAACATGTTGTAGTAGTTGGAAAAATTATTTCTCATGTTATTGTTGAGATAAGCAATTGGAAAGAATAGATGATGCTTTTAATCCGCCATTTCGTTTCCATTGGCACGGTCCTATTTGGCTGAGATTTTATTCAAATCTCTTCAAATTGATAGTTTTTGGTAGGCATCTGTTAATATGCTTGCTTAATTCCTTGCAATCTCTCCTGTAGAAATGGTTGCCCCAGAGGTTGACAAAAAGCTTCTAGAGGAGTTGGAAGCAATGGGTTTCTCAACAGCACGGGCAACTCGTGCCCTTCATTATTCTGGTGAGATCATTGCTTTTATATTCATATTTCTTGATCAGACTTCAGAAGTCACAATTGGCAATGATTGATGATCAAATGCATTTATGAAATCGCAATCTTTGTAGTTTTAATATAATGGTTTTTTTTTAAGCTCCGTGTCAAAGGTTTGAGCATTGTGATGTAAGATAAGTTCTCCTAACAAGGAATCTGTGGAATAAATAGGTAACTGGGAATAGAATTGCATATGTTGAAGATATAGATTAGGTAAGATCAATCTTATGGGATAAGATTATTAGAAACAGAAATCCCTATAATCAAGGGATTTCTGCTATAGACTTCTAGATATAGTTTAGTTTAGATTGATGCCTATTTTCCTGTTGATTAGTTGTATGTATATGATAGAATCTATGGGGGAGAGAGTCATTTAGCAAATGAGAGGAACAATAGAAAAGGGAATAAACCGTTAGTGTGGAAAGTGTATTCCAGAAGGAAGAACAGTGGGGCAGGGGGAAGTTAGTTATTAGCTGAGGTGGCAGATTAGTTAGGCATAACAGAATGTACCTGGGGAGGGGATTTATGTTAAGGGACAGAGAGAAGGGAAGAGGGTAGGCAGAAAAGTGAGAATATTGTGTGACAGAAGGATATTCATACCTTCTGAGGAGCAATTATGCTCTGGTTAGTGAGAAATACCATACTTCTATCCTGTAATGATATATACATTACGGTTATATTGCAATAATACAGTAAATCTCTAGTATTCTAAGACTAGAGTTCTATCAATATATATGTATCTGTGTATATTAAAGATATAAAAGTCTTCCTGGAAATCTTAACATGGTATCAGAGGCCTAAGGTGTTCTGGAAGTATTCTTTGTTTTTCTGGGGACAGCCTTCATTGCTACCCTAGTCAGCCTTCATTGCTGCTCATTCTTGTTAGATTTCTCAATCTCCATAACTATTATTTTACCCAATTTTCAATCTTTCCCCTTTTTTCATCATGGCAAATTCTGGAACTTCTCAAACCACTATTTCCAGCCCAGATGAATCTGTCTCTGTCTAGAAAATTGGGAACTATAGAATGTTCGTGCCTCCAATATACTCAATGGCAAGAATTACCTCAAGTGGTAACTTCCTTTCTCAAAGGGAAAGGGCAGCTTGATCATCTACTAAGATTAGGACCAACAATAGGGAATTCAGCAGCAAAAACATGGGAAGAAGAGGACTCCATGATCATGTCATGGTTGTGGGACTCCATGGAACCTTCAATCAGTGATACGTGCATGCTTTTAACCACTGCAAAGGAGATTTGGGACCGTGTTCAACGTACGTATTCAAAGACATGCAATGTTGCTCAAATATATGAATTAAGATCAAAGCCCATGCCACCAAGCAAGGAGACAAATCAGTCACAAAATATGCTAATACTCTGCGAACTATGTGACAAGAACTTGACCATTATCAGGTCATTGAGATGAAAGTCCTGAAGATGATTTTTTGAAAAATTTCATAGAAAAAGAGCGTATTTATGATTTCTTGGCTGGATTAAACCTTGAATTTGATCAAGTCAAGGTTCAAATTTTTGGAAGGGAGTCCATACCCCACTAGAAGAGGTTATTTTCCTGATTAGAACAAAGGAGAGTAGAAGAAACGTGATGCTTGAGCCCCAGAAGATGGATGGGTTAGCAATGGTGATAAAGATAGATAAACAAGACAAAGAAAGGAGTGATCAAGCCCAACCTAAGCAATCTGGAAAGGGCAATGTGTGGAAGGAAAATAAGGATAATCTATGGTACACTTACTGCAAAAAACCGAGACACACAAAGGAGACCTGATGGAAATTGAATGGGAAGCCACCAAGTCGTGAATGGGGAAATCGAGGTGGTCAATCACGACCGCGGGCACATTCGGCTGAATAGAAGGAAGATGAAGAAAATCCAGCAGTAGGATTCTAGCAGCAAGGAGTCTTAGCAATGAAGAGATTGAGGAATTAAGGAATGGAATAGACTCAATCACCTTGAACCATATCAAAAAGCTAAGATAAATACACCTTCATCCTTCCTTAGTTCTTCAAATAAAGATTCCGTTTGTTGAACCATCCCTTTCTAGGTCATCCATCATTTAGAGTTCTAAAAACTATGTTTCCCCACATGTTTCAAGGATTAGATATCTTTGAATTTCATTGTGAAACTTGTGAATTGGCAAAACATACTCTTGTATCTTTTCCTATTAATAATAAAAAGCTTCTCATCCTTTTCACGTGATTTTTAGTGACATATGGGGTCCATTCACTATACCCAATATTTTTGGAGCCCGTTGGTTTGTCTCTTTGATTGATGATTGTACTCGGGTTACATGGTTATTTCTCCTTAAACAAAAATCTTATGTAGGGATTGTTATTCCAAATTTTCATTTTGGGGAAAAGATAAAGGTGTTTAGAACGGACAATGCTAGAGAATATTTTAACCAAGTCTTATCTCCTTACTTCCAATCACATGGTATTATTCATGATTCATCCTATGTTAATACCCCTTAACAATGGACTCACTCCTTACTTCCAATGGAGTCACTCCTAGGGTATTTGGGTGTACTGCTTTTGTTCATGTCCATAGACAAAATCAAGGGAAGCTTGATCCTAGAGCCATTAATTGTGTGTTTCTAGGATACTCATCAACTCAAAATGGACACAAGTGTCACAATCCATCTACAAGAAGGACCTATATCTCAGCTTATGTCACTTTCTCAAAGTGCAAATTCTTCTTCTCAAAGTCCTATCTTCAGGGGAAGAATAGCATAATGGAAGATAGCCCTTGTTGTTCCTTCGAACCAATAAATAACCTAGACCTCACTCGTACTCCAACTCTTGTCCACTAAACCCAACCAAATCCTATCAGCATCACAAAACTCGAGCCAAGTCCAGACACAGAACCTCCTTAGTTAACTCCCATCCTAGCCAGAACCCCCCACAAGTTTCCAAGTTTTCGTCAAGTATACTCAAGGAGAAAAGACATTCCAAAACCGAAGCAAACTATAGACATTCCAGGACTAAAGCGAGTTCAAGAATCAGCTCCTAACCCTGGAAATGAGATGACCATGAGTTCTCAACCATACTCAAATATCCAAAAAGGTAAACATTCCACTAATCCAAGTGATGATTTAGACCTTCCTATTGATGTTAGGAAAAGAACTAGAGAATGCATCCATTGATCACTCTATCCACTTTCCCATTATATCTTCGTCAAACACCTCTCGCCTACCCATCAAAAGGTTTATTGTGAGTTTAAATACAATTGCTATTCCTAACACTGTTTTTGAGGCCTTATCTAAAAAGGAATGGAGAGATGCTATGAGAGGAGAAATGAATGCTTTGGAGAAGAATCATACTTGGGAGGTTGTTGACAAACCGAGACGGAAGAACATGTTGACTGTAAGTGGATCTACACACTAAAATACAAGGTCGATGGCTGCTTAGAGAGATATAGGTTGGTAGCTAAAGGATATACTTAAGACCTATGGAGTGGATTATCAGGAGACATTTGCCCCAATTGCGAAGATGAACATAGTAAGGATCTTGCTATCCTTGGTAGCTCATTTTGACTGGCAGCTTCTTCAGTATGACGTTAAGATTGCTTTTCTTCATGGAGATCTCAATGAAGAAATATACATGAATGTTCCACCTAGATTTACAGAAGATACAGGTAACAAGGTGTGTAAATTGAGAAAGGCTCTCTACGGACTAAAACGATCTCCAGGAACCTAGTTTGGTAGGTTTGCAAAAGTGATGAAAGAATAAGGATATAAGCAGAGTCAAGGGGATCATACTCTTTTCATGAAACACTCAAAAACAGGAGGGGTGACTATTATTTTGGTTTACGTGGATGACATTATAATAACAGGAAATGATGAAAAAGAGAAGCTGGAATTGAAGAAAAAACTGTTAAAGGAATTTGAGATAAAAGAACGTCTACTCCAATGGATTCAAATTACAAACTTGGAGAAGCAAAGGAAGAATCGGCAGTGGACAAGAACATGTATCAATGACTAGTGGGCAAGCTAATATATTTAGCACTTATTCGGTCAGATATAGCTCATTCGGTGAGTGTAATCAGTCAATTTATACACGACCCAAGAGAATCTCATCTTCAAGCTATTTTCTGAGTCCTACATTACTTGAAAGATAGTCCAGGCAAGGGAATATTGTTTAAAAGGGGTCATACACTATCCTTAGAAATCTACACGGATGCAGACGATGCAGGACTACTGCATGTTTCTAGGAGGTAATCTAGTTATATGGAGTAAAAAACAAAACGTAGTGGCTCGATCATTAGTAGAATCTGAATTTAGGGCAATTGCACAGGGACTATGTGAATTATTATGGCTGAAGATCATTCTTAATGATTTAAAAATCAATTGGGAAGGTCTTATGAAGCTCTATTGTGACAACAAGTTTGCAATTAGCATAGCACATAATACTGTACAACATGACAGGACAAAGCATACTGAGATTGACAGACATTTCATCAAAGAAAAGTTGGAAGAAGGACTAGTGTGTGTTAGGAGCTACGGGGGTGAGAGGAAAGACAGGGGCTAGGAGGGTGTATTCACGTAGAAAGAAAGAGGGTGATGTCAGAGTTAGTTAGAATTGGGCTGAGGTGGCACAAGGAATAACCGAATGTACTAGGGGGCAGATGAGGATAAAAGGAGGGCAGAAGAGAGAGTGAGGCAGGCAGAAAAATAGTAAGCAAAAGTTAGACAGCAGAGTACCCTTACCTGCTGAGAAGCGATTCTGCTCTGGTTTAGGGAAGCTATACTATTTTCATACTGTAATGAGCTATATACATTACGGGTTATTGAATTAATACAGAAATCTCTAGTATTTTGAGACTAGAGTTCTATCAGTGTGTATGTCCTATGTTCCTTCAGATCATCAACTAGCAGATGTTTTAACCAAAGGGCTAAATGCTTCAAGATTTCATGATCTTATATGCAAGCTGGGAATGGAAGACATCTATTCCTCAGCTTGAGGGTGGAGTGTTGAAGATATAAATTAGACAAGATCAATCTTATGGGGTAAGATTGTTAGAAACAGAAATCCATATAATCAAGGGATTTCTGCTATAGACTTCTAGATATAGTTTAGTTTAGATTGATACCTATTTTCCTGCTGATTAAGTTGTGTATATATATATATATATATATATATATATGTATCCGTGTATAAAGATATAGAAGTCTTCCTGAAAATCTTAACAGTATATAGATAATAGAAGAAGAAACAATAGAAAAGAAGGAAGAAATAAAAATTGGGAGGAAGAATAATGCAGGATCATCTCGTATGTGGCTGTAGTAGACATCTAATATAAGTAGATTTCAGGTGTTAGTGCTTTTATTTTGAACTGAACTCTAATAACGTCTTATTTGAATTGATAGTTCCATCTATTCGGCGTTTACTTTTATACTTAGATTAAAGTTGGATGTAATGATATTGAATCCAGGATGTTTAGACATCATTTTTTGGGTTGCGATTGGTTCCCCTTGGGTGAGGATATCCTGGATAGATCCTATAGAATGTGAAGGATCATGACGAGGTTTAATAGAGTCATCAAAATGTTCCTCTAGAGGCCTTTCACGTAGAAGCTTAAGAACTCGAGCAAATTAAGACCTAAACTCCTAGTAAAGGAATTAAAAGAGAATTCTATGGCTCATTTTAAAATTAATAGAACAATTGTTAGGGCTGGCCTTGTGCATCTTGTCAGTGTGATCTTGTCCCGTATTTCGTGCTTGTATCCTCTTAGTTGAACCTAGAAGATTGGTTAGTATCTGATTATGAGTTTGCTCTTTTTCTGCAGGTAATGTCAGCCTAGAGGCTGCTGTCAATTGGGTAGTTGAGCATGAGAATGACCCAGATATAGATGAGATGCTATTGGTACAAGTCCTCTTATATCTTATATTTTCATCATTGTGGTGATACCATTTCATTTTATTTAAGCCCTTGGTATGAATCTCCTCTTATCTTCTACTTTCATCATTGTGATGATATTGTTTCATTTTATTTAACTGTGTGTGTACACGGAATGTTACTGGTTGATATGCATTGAAGTTACTTAATATAATTGGGGGTCGGGTCATAGTGTACTAAATTTGGTTTCTGCTTTCTATAACTGAATTTTTTGTTCTCTTCAATTTGTCTTTTACGAACAGGTGCCTGCTAACACTAAAGTCGAGGCTACCAAACCAACTCTTACACCGGAAGAAGTGAAGCTGAAAGCACAAGAACTGAGGTGTGATGTACTAGCAATTCATTTTGACTACCGCATGTAATGGTAATTGGAATTGATTTTGATGGAAGTACCTTGATATACTATGTTTTGGTAAGTTGCAACTAGACAGTTCATAAAAATAACGTCAAGGATGTTAGGAACCTCTAGCTTAATAAGCTAGAGACTAGTATATTATTGATAGTAAACCAGTGGTAACACTGCTATTACAAGAGGATCCGAAGATCACTCACTAACCAGAGCAATGGCTGCTCCTCAGGGAAAGAATTTCTTCTTTCTCTGTCACAATATTCTTCTCACTTTCTGAATGACCCTACTCTCTCCCTGCCCCCCTACTTAGCTAACCACCCGTACATTCTGTTATTCCCCATCCATGTGCCACATTCCTAACTAACTTGTGCATCGTTGTCCACATCATCATTGCCCACATCTTTATCATTGCCCACATCCCCCTCTCTTTTTCGTCTTGCCATATCCTAGGTTTGTTGACAGTACTAATCCTAACATTGCCCCCTCCTAGAAGATCAGCCTTGTCCTCAAGGCTGAAATGAGGAAATTGGCTCCGAAGAACACTTTCATCTTCCCAAGTAGTATTCTCTATAGACTTGCCCTTCCACTGAACCAACCACAGCCGAATTGAGTGAACCCCCTTCTGTAAGCTTGCCAGTAACCCGTGTAAGGGTGCTAGACTTTGGTCCCCTCCTCTACTATTTTGCTGCACGGCTTTATTGTCAACTTTGCCACACATCTCGATCATCTGACCATCATGTTGAAACTGCATTGTCATTGCCTTCCAATCTACTATGACTTTCCCTAAGGTCTTCAGCCAAGCAACCCCCAATATGACTTCCATTCCCTCCAAATCCAGCATATATGCCTCCACCTTTAAATCCAAATTCCTTAGCTGAATAGGAACCCCAATACACCTTCCTTTTGTCATCACCTTGTGACCATCACCCAAACGGATTCCCAAAGTTCTGGTAAGCACGGTCGTCAAACCCAAACCAGTAGCCAGTTCGGGGGAGATGAAGTTGTGGCTAGCCCCAGTATCCACTAATACCACAATAGGAACCCCGAAAATTTTTCCCTCCAGCCTCATGGTTTTGGTTTCAGACGTCGGAACATTGTATACTCCGAAAACTCTCATAACCCGACACTCCAACGCCACATCGTCCCCTTCGTCTTCTTCCTCCATCTCAACTGCAACTATTTCCCCTCCCTCATTTAGAGTCTCATTTTCGTCCAATACCAACAACCGAAGTTGTCTTTCGGCGCACTGATGTAAGGGGTGAAAACGTTCCCCACACCGAAAACACAGCCCCTTTGTCTTGCGGTCCATAAGCTCTTGGTAAGAGATATGGCGCAACCCTCGATTTTTCTCAACTGGTGGCCTCCTGTCAGGGTCGACCCTCCCCACCTGCGACGCCGGAGTTGTTTGAATCGAAGCCTGGGCGTTAGGACGATACCCAGGATCGTCGCGGGTGCGACCCTCTCCGTCTTCCCCTCCCACCTGGGCTCGACCCATGGAGCCGGAGTGACCCGGGCCCAGTCGACTCGGGTTGGCCCGAAAAGAGGTCTGGTTCTTAAATCCATCTTCCCGACGTTGACCCCATGGACGGTATCGCAATCTCCACCCTTCCTCACCGCACACTTCCTCTTCCACCGCTCTGGCGATTTTCATCAGTTGGTACCGATTTTCCGGGTTGAAGGTGCGCACCCTCCTCCTGATATTTGATCTCAACCCACTCATAAAGTACCCCATGAACTGTTTTTCCGGAAGTCGACCGACTTGAGATGAGACGAATTCAAAGGCTTCAATGTATTCATCCACGGTTTCGGTTTGTCGAAGATCGGAGAGTTCCTCATAAGGGTTCTCAAACCTCCTTCCTCCATAACGATCAATCAACGCTTTCTTAAAGGTCTCCCAACTCAAAGCTGTCTCCGTCTCTCGTAAAAGGTTAAACCAGTGGATAGTTGAGCCCTCCATGCTTAAGAGGGCGAGTTTGATCTTTACTTCCTCCGAAGTATGGTGGACCTCGAAGTATACTTCTGCTCTGGTTATCCATCCGACGGGGTCAGACCCATCGAACATGGGTAGCTCCACTTTTCGTACCGACATCCTGTACTCGTCCATGTCCGCAGAAGACTCCCCAAGTGGTCTGGAATGTTGCGGAAATTGATTGTTTCGATCTCCCAACGGCGTTTGCTCATTCCTTACTGTATCGCTCCCCTGGCCTTCCTCGGGTCTCTTACCCATAATCTTATTCATCTCCAGCAGTAGAGCTCGCTGCATTTCCCCCATCGCCATCCGCATAGACGACTGGATTTCTTCCATCCCAGCCTCCAAATGCGCCATGCGGGATTCCAACATCTCCACTCTATCGTTCATTTTGGGTGACATCCAGATAAGTTACAACTTCTCGAACCTCCACAGAAACTGATCCTCTCTCCCGGGGTTGGGAAATCCGGCAGGTCGGACCAATGTTAGAGCTCTAGTCTTAGAATACTAGAGATTTACTGTATTATTGCTTATAATCTGTAATGGATAGATATCATCACAGTCTATGAGTAAGCATTAGCTCACTCCCCAGAGCAGAAATGCTCCTCAGAAGGTGATAGTATCCTTCTGTCACTCTTCTTAATTTTTCTCCTTACCTCTCCCTACTTCTATTCCCCCCTTTTATAACCTTCCTAGTACATATGGTTATAACTAACTCCTTCTAGAATAATCCTCTCTTTTTCTCTCGTGAAGATCCTAACAAGGATCTTGCTTGAGTTTAGTGTTCCATTCCTAAAGAAGGAATGAACCTAACAAAGGTTCATGCAAGAAAAGACTGTAGTAGATTAATTAATCAAATAAAATGATTTTCGAGAAAGAAAGGTAAAGAGAGTTTACTATCTATTTTGAAAATATATAAAAAAAGGATATTTGTATAACATTATATATTTGTCATAAGAAAATTTGATAGAATAAAATCATAAATTTATCCTGCCAGAAGTGACTACAGCAATAAGTCAGATTCAGAGCATTGTTAAATACCATTCATTGCCAACAAAGGAAAGGGTGGAATTACAAAAAAGGCTTTCTCCTTGCGAAGCTCAATAAGGATTCCATTAAAGCTTTTAGTCCCGCTATCGAATGTTACATTCCTGCAGCATCTGAGAGAGGAAGAGCTCAGATGGATTTACATATTCAAATGATCTTTGTACTCATCTATCTTCTTAAGAGCGTTGTTCCTTGTCTACCGATCAATGCCTTCAATTCTGTCCTCAACTTCAGAGTACAACTGCCTCAACTTCTCAATGTTCTCTGGCGAAGTTTCCCAGTATCCGCGACCATTGGCCTCTAAGAATGTTTGCACCAACTTCCTAAATGAATTTGGGTTCTTATTCATCAGTCTGTTCAGCATCTCCTCATCCTGAATGAAAGTTGAGTTAGCCTCTTCATAGACCCAATTGTCAACTTGCCCTGAAGTTGCACTCCATCCAACTGTATTCGTTAGTCGCTTCTCAATTTCACGGACACCCTCATAGCCAGTAGAAAGCATTCCTTCATACCATTTAGGGTTCAAAAGCTTGGTTCGAGCATCTAGCCTCACCGTCTCAGCCAGTGTACGTACCTGGTGCATCACACATTTTACAGTTGTTCAGTGAGAAAAGCAAAGCTGCTGAGAAATATGCATTTTCAGCAACCCAAACAAAGTTTCTTGACTGTGAGTAATTAAGTAAGCATCAAAGGACTGAAATTGTCCAATCACCAACCTGAGCATTGGCTGTTGTTGTGTCTGCAATGTATGCATTAGGCTTCTTGTTGTCCTTTCTTAAGTTCTGGACCAGGTTTGTTGGGTCAGAGTCGAAGTAATGGCTGACATCAGTAAGTGATATTTCCGAGGAATCAAGGTTTTGGAAAGTCGCATCTGCGGTGCTTAAAGCCATCTCAAAAACCTTCTTTTTCTCCATCATGCCTGCACCTGGGGCATCACAATCGAAAGCAAATGACTTTCTACTCAAATACATGTCCTGTAGTTGCTTCTCGTCATTCCATGATGAATTCTCCACTGCAAGGTTGATGTTCGAGGAGTAAGATCCCGAAGCATTAGAGAACACCCGTGTCGCAGCTTCCCGAACACCAATGCCAAGGGCCTCAGCTTGCTCCAAAGCATGCTTCCTAACATAGTTTTGCTCTACTGGCTCATCTAGCTCAGCTACCATCTTGACTGCACGATCGAGGAGGTTCATCTATGGAAAAGGTTCATCAAACATAGAAAATCAGTAAAAGGAACAAATGAAGATTCATCTATGGAAATAGTAAACATTGGTGACAGAAAATTGGTGACAAGAACAGAAAAGCAATTGCATTACAGGATTAAGGGAACATAATAAGTGAAATGCAGCAGTCATGAATATATGAATATATCCTGATACATGATACCTGATTGATAAAGAGATCTCTGAACACTCCTGAGCAATTAACAACAACATCAATCCTAGGCCTTCCAAGCTCCTCAAGGCTAACTGGTTCCACCCGGTTAACCCTACCAAAGGTATCAGCAACTGGCATCACTCCTATCATCCACAAGACCTGAGCTAGGGACTCACCATATGTCTTGATATTATCGGTTCCCCATAGTACAAGTGCAATTGTCTCTGGATAATTTCCGCCATTATCTGCCTTTTGTCTCTCAATCAATCTATCAACGACAATTTTTGCACTCTGCATTGCTGCTGTCGTAGGGATTGCCTGCGGGTCCAATGCATGAATGTTCTTGCCTGTTGGCAACACCTTAGGGTTTCTGATTGGGTCACCACCTGGCCCTGGCTCTACATATTTTCCCTCCAATGCTTGTTTCAGACTCCCCAACTCATTATCAGCAACCACCAGTTTCAAACACTCCCCTAGGAATCGAAACAATGTTCTAAGCTTATCCCTTTCGGCCCTGTAAAACTTTGTATTTGACAAGTACTGAACCCATGGTTCATTGATACCAAAACCAAGAATCACACTAAGCTTATCAGTCACATCCACAACTTGACCCTTCTTATTTGTTGTTTGTTGGACAAATGCAGAGATGGCACCACGTGATGCTTCAGTTATTTGGCGAAGCAGCTCGACATCCTTCAAGATGCCCTTGTCACTGCCTCTATAAACTTCTTCTATATCTCTTCCAACAGTTTCAGCTAATATGCCTGGAAGAGATGAGATCCCATCCTCTGGACGATCCAAAGCTGCAATGTTAACTAAAGTTGCAACTGCTTCCATGGCAGATGGGGGCTCACCAATGATATGAAGTCCACAAGGCAAAAGTCGGGACTCAATCTCCATAATCTTGGAGTATACCTTACCAACCACAAGATCTCGATCTTTTGCAGGTATCTGCTCTCCCTCATCAGGAAGTTTGATATCCTTGTCAAGATTGCACCGCTTAGCTGTACTAATAATGGAGCTCACTATCTGTTGCCCACGGCCTGTGTCTTTAAGTGACTGGTACGAGGATATGAGCTCACTCAACTCCTTGAGACCTTTGTAAAGACCAGCATTTTCGGCTGGTGGAGTCAGATAGCTTATGGTATTTGCATAACTCCTACGCTTGGCAATGGTTGCTTCAGAGGGGTTATTAGCGGCATAATAGTAAACATTGGGAATGTTTCCAATCAGACTGTCAGGATAACAAACATCACTCATTCCCACCTGCTTCCCTGGCATGAATTCAAGAGAACCATGAGTTCCAAAATGAAGAACTGCATCAGCTCCGAATATCTTCTCGACATATGAGTAATAAGCTGCAAACCCGTGATGGGGACTAGCTGATTTGGAGAATAATAATCGCATTGGATCACCCTCATAGCCAAAAGTCGGCTGGACACCAATGAATACATTACCATACCGTTTCCCGTACACTAATAGACTTTCGCCATCAGAGTTCAAACTGCCTGGAGGTTTTCCCCAGTTTTCCTCCAATGCTGTGGCATAGGAAGTAAGTCTTTGGTACTCCCTAACACCCATTTTGTAAGCAATGTTCAGATTCGGACTACTAAATTGGGCTTCTTTATCATGAATGATCTCTTCGATTAAGGCCTCTGAAGTCTCTGGAAGGCCCTCCACATTATATCCATCTTTTTTTAGCTCTTTTAGAACTGAGTAAATGGAGGAGAAGACATTGAGATATGCTGCTGTACCAACATTTCCTTTATCAGGAGGAAAACTGAAGACTGTGATTGCCAATTTCTTCTCTGCCTGTGTAACAAGGGCTTGTCATGACATAGTCAGAAACTGTAAACTTCTCTTTAGGTACTCTTTCATTAGGATATAATGAAATGAGAAAGAAAAAAATCAAAAGAAACTCTCCAGACAGAACTTGATCAGAAGAATATATGTCTATGTTTATCAGAACCATTCTCTAAAGTCAAATAAAATTTCCCTCGTCTTTGATTTCAACTAAATCAGCATTGCAATTTCCTATTGTGATTCAACTATAACAGCATAAGGCGATGATAAATTAACAAGCTTTCAAAGCTGCTAGTAACTATGTAAAGGTCATCATAGACAAAATCCTATAGAAAATCCATGAAAACATTTAATCCAAAAAATATTAAAAATTTAAATAGCATAAAGACAAATACCTTTGATTTCCTTTTCAGTTCAGCCCATCTGATTGCCCGAGTGCAAAGCTGCTCCACCCTCCTGTGAAGAGCATGTGATTTTCCTGCAATTAGATCAAGTCTTTGAGAATGAAACAACATGAGGCACTAATGCAAAGTATTTACTAGACATGCATAAACAAATCCCCTACCAGAATAGAAGAAGACAGAAATAAAAGCCATTTCTTGATCTACCATATAGTATTTTCTTTTCATCAGTTTTCAAAAGCAAAACAGCTCTAAATATCCTCCTCTAAATAATTCCAGAATTGTAAAGTAGGAAAAGGAAAACTCAATATCAATAACATGAGAAATCATACAAAAAATGACAATCAAAAGAATAGATAACTCGAAGACACAACAAAGATGGAAATTGATCTTGCCTGTTCTTGGATCCCGGCCAGCAAAAACGATAGGCTCCATGCCACCATCCAACTCCGGGAGAGCAACCTGCAAAGCCACCTGAATTGGGTGCAACCCTAAAGTACTATTGAGCCACTCTTCTGTTGTCTGAAACACTAAAGGCAATGCAACAATATAAGGCACATCAAGCTTTCTCAATGCCTCAACAGCTCTAGGATGGTCTTGTCTAGCTGGACCTCCAACGAGAGCAAATCCAGTCAGTGATACAACTGAATTCACCATAGGCTTTTTGGTAATCGGATTAATCAATAACTTCTCAACTGGCCCTGAAAAGTCGAGACCGCCAGCAAAGATAGGGATGACCTTTGCACCCTTTGCTTCTAATTCCATAATCACAGCAACATAGTGACTTTCATCACCAGTCACTATATGACTCCTTTGCAAAATTAAGCCTATTACAGGAGCATTTGGTCCTCTTAATTTCTCATTAGCATCCCTTCTTGTTTCATACCAATTCAAGTACTCCTTCACATCATCATACATGCAAGGAGCCAAAGGGTGCCAAATACCACTATCCAAGTACAAAACTGGATCCGAGTAGTCAATCTTTTGCCCTCTCAAGGCAGGCACATAAGACCCAGATATCATTTTCAAGAAATTCTGTAAGTTGTCAGGCGATCCACCAAGCCAAAACTGCAAACTGAGGATATAAAGCCTAGCATCTTGAGCCTTATCACTAGGCAGATACTTTAGAACCTTTGGCAGTGTCCTCACTAGCTTTAACATACTTTCAGCAAAACCTGCACCTTGCTTTTTTCTCTTAAACAACTGAAAGAATGGACTCTTGGATTGACCAAGTTGAGACATGCTAAAAGAACCCAATTTATTCAGTCTCATTACCTCAGGCATTGAAGGGAAAACCAAAACTGCATCCAGCCTATCCCTTTCCTTCTCCACAGCAGCTTTAACCTTCAATGCAAGCTCCTCAACAAAAATCAGTGACCCAATAAAGATATTCGCATCTTCAAGGTCTTCACAGAAAGTTTTATAAGTAGATTCATCGCGCAGCTCCTCAACCAAGTAACCAACAACTTCAAATGAGGCGAAATTAGAGGTCAAGTTCAGAGACTGCACTGCGGCTGTAAGAGAAGACTGATACTGTGCTTCAAGAACAACATAGACAATTTTAACAGTGGGGAGATTATGTTTCTTTTCAGGAACTATTCTACGGACTTCTGGCGTTGTCTGTGTGAAGAGGCCATTGCCAATTGCAGCACATTTCACTTTGATGCCTGATTTCGAGTTGGCTTTCTTTGGTACAAATGAATGCAGAAAGTAGTGCTTCTGAGAAAGGGAAGAAAGTTGGCTTGACTTGGAAGATGACAAAGTAAAAGGTGAAGATAGAAGAGAGGCCATTGTTGGAAAGAGCTTGCTTAAACAAAATAAATAATAACAATAATAAAACAGAGGACTCTGTTGATCCTCTGTTTTTCAGTAGAGGAGAGGAAATGGAAAAAAAAATGTTTGGAAAGCCAAAGTAATAAAGAAGTTGGATGCGATTTCTGCTTCTTGTTCAGCAGAATTATGGCTCTTCCTCTCTTTCCTGCGTTTATATTTTTTTAAGGAGGAAACGAAGGAAAAGGCATGAACAGTTGGTATTACGGTTAGTGGTAGAAGAGGAGGACACGTGGCAAAATGGGTAGTCAAGAAATTATGATGGTTCTGAGGTTGAGTT
This sequence comes from Erythroxylum williamsii, assembly GCA_027564335.1. Classification (NCBI taxonomy): domain Eukaryota; kingdom Viridiplantae; phylum Streptophyta; class Magnoliopsida; order Malpighiales; family Erythroxylaceae; genus Erythroxylum; species Erythroxylum williamsii. Next base: position 48,911,677 of record JANITW010000005.1, read on the forward strand.
TTGATTTGGGAGAGAGAGAAACGCTGGGGTCGAGTCGACTTATCTATCTACTAGGGTTCTCCTGATGGACTTCCTTCAAATCTGATTGGCTGAGTTGGATTCCCAAAAGTTGCACAACGGGGTAAGTGAGATGGAGTTTGGATTTTTGATCAATTTTCAGATTCTTCTTGTTGTTTTTGTACCTGTGGTGGAATGGAAAGGGGCCGATATTTTCGGTTAAATGGAACCCAAAACTAAAACCCAGTTACTTTTGGGTTATGTCAATTTTAGTATGGGTTGATTGAATCACGGGTCAAAATTATTCGATCCAACTTTGCCCTATCTTGACTAGCCCGTGATCCTATCGTAAAGTCAAAAATGATATCTTTTGAAAAAAACGACATCATTTTTTATTTTTTAAAAAATTATATAAAGTGAATTGAATTGACCTGAGCCACAGATCGGCCAATCCTAGCCCATCAGGCCACGAGCCACCCAACTCATGTTCTCCTAGGCCCGATCTAACCCGTCAACATACTTACTTGCTTTTTATTTTTCGCTCAACAACTCTTAACAAAAAGAAGTGCTATATTAGAGCATTTTTAAGACTTCTATTAATTCAAGCCTCAAGAATTCTATTTATTCCTTTTTTACACAAAACAGAAATTAAAAAACTAATACAAGCCAACTATCGGCATGTATGTCTATTTGTGTTCTATGTAGAAGACAGTAAGATGATAACAACATTTTGTAACGTGGTTCTCTCCTCGATAAACAAATTGTCCAAGACAATGCCTAATAACAAATTCACTAACCATGTGTTGTCCAGCATATACAAGTAATTGTTCATTCTTTTGCGGGCTTAAGCAACCATAACTGCCTCAAACCTCTCCATTACCAGACATGGATATTGCCCTGTAAACATACTCTTGACAAAAAAAAGTAAAACATGAAAGCGTTCATGCGATTATAATTTAAATTATGTAAATAGTCATATTTGTTAATAGCAATTAATCAATTAAAAAGAGGTGAGACCTACGGTACATAATTTGAAAATTTATACACATAAAATTGATTTTATTAGGTAGATTTTGTTTATCTTATCAAATAAAAATTTAAGAAGGCAATAAGCTATACTGTTGACACATACGCAATAATTTGTAAAGTTTTCAATCCTATTTTTAGACTTTCAATAATCGTAAATGACTTTATGATTTTTGTCTTGACTTACACGTCTGTGTATATCAACCCTATAAGTTTCTCTAAAGATGTGTAAATACACAACTATGTGTTGAGATCACGTAGTAGTGTGTTATGAAAGACTTTAAGCTTGAATAACTCATCATTAATGAACAAAGATCAAGGAGAGATCTTAGATGATGTAGTGAGTAAGATCACAATAGATATACATCAGCTCTAAAAGATAAAGACTATGTAAGAGGATCATCTTAAGAAAGTAGAGTTTTATATGAACATATCGTCTGTAGTTAACTATAATCTCTTATCTTATTAGTTAGGATGCAGATAAATCCTATAAGATAGAGTCCTATTTTGATAAGAATGTCATCCTATTAGATAATGTGATGTAATCTAATTAGGGCAAGATGTGGTCTAATTAATTCAATTCAATCAAAATTCTAAATTGTAAAGTTAGAGATGCTTATAAATATCTTATTTAAGTCTTGCTTCAAAAAAATAGAGATAGGTGTAGCCGCAATGTCCAAAAGTGAGGAAAAAAGTAGAGACGACAAAGAGTGCTATATTCTCATCATTTGATTGTTTTTGGGATTGGTTTAAGGGTTTGCTGATTGTGATATCAACTTTAGTTTCAATCATAAACTTTGTGAGACAACTAGTTGTTATTAAGGGGACGAGAGAGATTAACTTTTTCTGTAAATCCTTATTGAGTTCAATATATTCATTTGTTGGTTTGTCCCGTGAATTTTTCCTCTACAATAAAGAGTTTTTTTACGTTAAATCTTGGTGTTAGTTTCTTATTCTCATATTGGCTTTGCTGCTATAATGTGAAGAGTTATTTCTTGTTGTTAATTTTTTTGTTGATCTTTTAGAAAGTTGTGTGTTTGTCTCCTAATGAGTAGTATCAGAGTCATTGTAATAGAAGGTGGACACAGTTTTATGGTCAAGTTAATGTCACCAAATTATTCGATATGGAGGCCTATGATGGAGGACCTTTTGTATTACAAGAATCTTTTTCATCCTATTAAAGTGGATAGAGGTGTGGATGATGAAGTTCTTTTAAAACTTTAAAAGATGTCAGATAAACAATGGGAAAAGATAAAGCAGAAAACTCTAGGCAATATTAAACAATGGATTGATATCAACATATTTAGCCGTATGTCTCAAGAAACATATCCTTTTGGGCTATGAAAGAAGTTAGAAGGTCTATATAAAAGGAAGATTGCTCATAACAAAGCCTCTCAGATTAAGAGGCTTGTGAATTTGAATACGAAGGCGGGGAAATCAATTTCAGAGCTTTTAAGTGATATATAAGATATAATCAACAGACTTACTATAATGAAGATCATTCTTGATATTGTGCTTCAAGCTCTGTTCCTATTAAGTTCATTATCGGATAATTGGGAAACACTGTTGGTAACGATTAGCAACTCAGCTCCTAAAAGTGTGCTCTCTTTGAATGTAATCAAAGACAATATGTTTAATGAAGAAATCAAAAGAAAGGAGATTGGAGTTGACAACATGCAGAATTTCATGACAGAAAGCAGGGGGAGGAACAAAAGTAATGGTCCCAAAGGTCATGGCAAGTCTAAAAACTATTCAAAGTCTAAAGGTGACAATGATGTGAAGACATGCCACTATCTTGATAAGCTAGGAAACAATAAGAGGTTTTGCTATAAATGGAAGAGGGATAAAAAAAAAAGATCATCAAAATGATGGTGATGATAAGAGTACAACTAAAATTGCTTTAAGCATAGATGATGAGATGACCCTAGTTTATGCAAGTATTGAATGCTTCCATGTCAACAATGCTGGTTTTGAATGGTTGATCGATACGGGAGCATCTTATCAATGTTTTCCAAAGAAGGAGTACTTCTTAAGTTATAAGAGCGAAGATTTTGGGAGTGTAAAGATAGGAAACCAAAGTTCCTCTAAGATAGTCTGTATAGGTGACATCTAGGTTCAGAAAAAAACGTTAGATGCTTACTGACTTTGAGAGATGCACGACACATCCCCGATCTAAGGCTGCATCCATTATCGATGAATGTGTTGGATAAAAAAGTCTTTTAGCATATTTTCTGGGATAGGAAGTGGAAATTGTTTAGAGGCGTAATAAAGGTTGCCCAAGGAGAGTTATGTTGCTTATTATACAAGACACACTTAAAGTTGTGTAGTGGTGGAGAAGTATACACAATAGAACAGAAAACTTCACCAGATCTGTGGCATCGATGATTAGGTCACATGGGTGAGAAGAAATTAAAGTTGCTGGCTAGAAAATCCTTTATCCTAGTTAAGAATTTACAATCGCTTAATCCTTGCTATCATTGTTTCTGGAAAGTAATATAGAGTCTCTTTTAAAAGAGATCTATAAGGAATTCATAGTTAATAGAGTTGGTGCATTAGATGTGTGGTCCTATTTATAAGATGTCACTAGAAGATAATAAATATTTTGTTACATTCATTGATGATGCTTCGAGGAAGAATTAGGTGTACGTGTTAAACTCTAAGATCAGGTGTTTGGAACTTTCAAGAAGTTTCATATTATGTTAGAAAGGGAAGTTAAGAGGAAGCTAAAGTGCCTACAAACAAACAATGAAGGGGAGTGTACTTCTAAGGTGTTTGAAGAATATTGTACATTGTATGGCATTAGACATGAGAAATCTAAACCAAAGACTCCATAATTTAATGAGGTTACTGAAATGATTAATAAAACTATTATAGAGAATGTTTGTTGCATACTCAGAATTCCTATATTGCCAAAGACATTTTAAGGGGAAGTAGTCCAAACTGTGGTCTATATCGAGCTCCCTCAGTTCTGTTGAATTTTGAGATACTTAAGAGAGTGTGGACTGACATGGATCCCATATATCATCATTTGAAAGTTTTTAGATTTAAAATATTTATGTACATACCCAAAGATTAGAGAAAGAAGCTCGACTCAAAGTTGATACCTTGCATCTTTTTCGGATATGGTGGTGATCAATTTGGTTTCAGACTTTATGACCTAGAGAAGCAAAAGGTGATCAGGAGCCAGAATGTGGTGTTCTGGGAGCATTAAAGAGGTGTTGATCTTCTAAATGGAGATAAATCATCACACTATAGCTCATCAGATGGCATAGTTAACTCTTCATCAATTCCTTTGACTATTAAGCAATCTATAAGTACAGAAGATGAAGCCTCTGACCAAACACACATTCGTGGTGGTCAGATACAATTTGATATTGATGAGCTACATGAATTACATCTAGACAATATTGAAGATGAATCCATCAATGATTATGAGCAAGTGAAGTAATTGGATCAAACAGCTAATGAAACACAACTTTAAAATTCAACAAGGAAGGAGGCCTTTAGAAGGTATCCAAGTTCTGAGTACCTATTTCTTACTACTGAAGGGGAGCTTGAGGATGTGTAAAAGGTTGCATTTTGTTAAAATGTCAGATATCATTGGTTGAGGTCCGTGATGGAAGAGTAATAATTAATGTTGAAGAATGGTTTATACAAATTTGAATGGTGCTGCTATGTTGACTAAAGTGGTTCTAAAAAATAAGCACAATCTTTGTTGTAAGCTTGCTGGGATGAATCTTAAGTGGATGATAGAGAATAACGTGTCTTCCCCGTATGTAGGTTGGAGGGGGAGATTGTTGAGTGTCTAGCCCTATTTTGAGACTTTTGGTGATTGTAAATGGCTTTATAGTTTGTCTCTTGACTTACATGACTGTGTAGATCAATTGTGTAAGTCTTTGTAAAGTTGTGAAGATATACGATTGTATGTGATACCAGTGTGCTATGAAAGGCTTTGAGCTTGGATGACTCATCATCAATCAATAGAGATCAAGGAGAGATATTTGATAATGTGACAAATAAGATCATAGTAGATATACATCAATTTTAAAAAGATAAATACTATGTGGGAATATCACATGAAGATAGTAGAGCTCTTCATAGATATAGATGTATAATTCCTAGTTAAGTATAATCTCTTATCTTATTAGTTGAGATTAGATAAACATATTAGATAGAGTCCCATTTAGATGAGGAATTCATCCTATTAAATAATGTGATGTAATTTTATTATGATAAGATAAGATCTAATTAGTTCAGTTTAATTAGAATTCTGAATTGTAAAGCCAGAGGTGCCTATAAATAAATTATTTGAGCCTTGCTATAAAAAAAAGAGATAAGGAGTGCAACCACGACATCTGAAAGTGAGGAACAACAGAAAGAGGGCAAAGAGAGTTGTATTCTCATCCTTGTTTGATTGTTTTTACGAATATTTTGGGAGTTTGTCAATTTAGTTCCGATCCTGAAATTTTGTAAGACAACTTGTTATTGTGGGGGTGAGTGATAAACTTTTTCTATAAATCCTTATTAAGTTTAGTAGATTTATTTATTGGTTTGCCTCATTGTTTTTCCCTCTTTAATGAAGGGTTGCCTATGTGGCACCCCACTCCCACAAGACCTGAACCCAACATCGATGGGTGATATCTGAGTCTGTGCCCCGCGAGGGTAGCATGCTAAAGCATTCAATCAATTAGAAATCGGTATAAATTTTTTCAAAACAACAAACAAAATATGCGGAAATCGATACTCAATTTTAAACTTTGAAAGAATGTTGATAAAAATGATCCATTATTAGCTTGGTTATTATTATGATTTAATTTTTAGGTAATTATTTATTATTTTTAATGATTAAATTAATTTGAATTTGACTAATTAATTTTAAGAATGGATACTTAATTTATATGATGATACTTCTGGTTTAATTTCTATTTACATTAAGTTAAACATGAATCTTTCTTAACCATTCTCATTATTTCACATAAAAAAAGAGAAAATATGCGAGTTAACTTTAAACAATGTGAAAATAGTTAAAATTAAAGAGTAGTGCTAGTATTTATTTGAAATAGTGACTTAATTGAGTAACCAAGAGTACTCATGATAAGATGTTTACTCCTAACATTAAAAGGTTAGATTACTTTTCAAAAAAAGCTTATAAATTTTCTTATATATTATTTTAATTCTAATGTTTTGCTTTTCTTTAAACAAAGGGTATGAAAATGTTTAAATTTGAAGCGTCTTTCTTATATATATTCACTTTACACATTAATTTGAATTATATAGATTGAGTTAAAGTTTAAAGGAATTGAGCATAAATTGAATTGATTTATAATTTGATACAAGTAGCTGAATGCCTAACTATTCAGTGAACTTTACAATTGCATAAATAATAAAGAATCTTGATTGATATGTTTAATTTGTTAAATAATTTTCTATTTTTACTTATTGGTTAAGTTATAAGTAATGAAATTGATCGGCTTGAGGATAAATAAATGCTTAAGTGTGGGAGACATTGATGTACACTAATTACATTATATTTTTAGCACAATTTTGAAAGCAATTAGCTTATTATTTGAGGATTTTTATGTGACTTGGTACTTAATTTATCTTATATTTTTAGCTCCCAAATGAAGGAGTGAATTTGGGCAATTTAAAGTCAAGTTAGAAAATTTTGAGAGTGATTTTGGAGGAGCATAGGATGAAAATGGTTTTATGTTCACTACCACGATACATTCCCCGCAACGATATAGTATCATGTTTAAACTATGTAGCCTAAGAGTATATTATGCTTCTTCGACAGCTTAACACATAAAAAAACATAGTGAAAATATGCACTATTGTAATCCTTATGTTATAAAAGGGTGTATTCTATTTCTTTGACTCTTAGAATATATGAAGAACATGACCTGGATATAGTCTGGTGTTATCTAACATGTAATGTACATACTATCATGAATAGGATTATGTTCTAAGTGAGGAATCATAGATGTGAAAGAAACAAGTAAGAAGCCTAATATGATGTTGGCCCCATAATTTTTTTTGATAAATAAGCATAATTAGATTAATTTTGGGGTCTTAATTGTAACACCCCACTCTTGTATGACCCGAACCCGACATCGATGGTGATGTTCGAGTCTGTGCCCTGTGAGGGTGGCGTGCTACATCACTCAGTCAAAACTCAGTATTTTTTTTTTGTTTTAAAACACAACATACACTATGCAGAAATCAAATAATATACACAATCACCAGTAAGTACAATGATCGACCCCTTTATAAAAACAAATTAATTCAGTCCGGTGACTTTACAAATTGATCGAATCATTTGTACAACAATTCAAAAAATACAATTTTATACAGAATTTATCAGACACTAATGTAGAGGCGAATTGATCCCTGACCTCTTCTCTCACTCTTATGCGGTTGCTATACGCCCGTTGCCTAAAGGGATATTCTTCTAGGTCCTGAAAAATAATTACAAATTTTGGGTGAGTTTTGCGAACTTAGTGAGTGACCATCATCGATGGTTCACCCCAATCACATAACACAATTTTTACACATCTCACATTATTTCATAGTGCACATATTCACAATATTTCACATTCACACATTCACAGAATTCGCGTTCACATTATTCATAATCGATACATGCACATGAGACTCACTTTTTATTTCTTATTTTGCTGTGACCGAGTGCCTAAACTATCCCTTGTAGGGCTCATTAATAACTTTCCCTTATCCATTGGTGGATACATGGCTCATTAAACGTTGAGCCTGAGGCTCTGAATCCCTTATGAGCTTGAAGCTCATTTTCACTCGTTGAGCTTAAAGCTCTGATCGGTGGCGACTCTGGTCACAGCTGTTAGCCCCAAAAATTTTTTTATGAAATTAAGCATGATTATATTAAATTGATTAAGTTAGATTAGCATTAATTAGGGTGTCATTAATTAATATATGATAGCATTAATGAGTTAGGTGAAGAATTAATGGAATTAAATGGGTTAGTTGGGTTTTAATGAAGTAGGAAAAGAAAAGAGGATAAGAATGCATTGGGCTTAAAGGAATCAATGGGCTTAGATAGTTAAAGAGGAAATAAGAAAGGAAGAATAAGAAGGAAGATGGGCTTAGGGGCCTTTGGGCTTAAGTTGAATGGAAGAAGTATAAAAGGAGGATTTTAAGTGAAGTTGTAGGAAGAAGAAGAGAGAAAACGAAAATAGAGGGAGGAGAAAGGGTGAGTTCGTGGAAGAGGAGAGAGGGAAGAAGAAAAGAAGAAGCTTTGGTTAGGTTTGTGATTTCTAAGAGTTTGAGTGGGATTTTGAAGAAAGTTCAAGAGGAAAAAGTGAAGAGGGGAGTCTAAGCTTCACTTTGAACCAAGTCATCACTTGGTTAGCTAAAGATTTAAGGTAAGTTTCTTGACTAAGGTTAAGCTTTTGTTGGTTTTATGGTTTAGATAGCTTAGAAAGAAGATGGGTATAGTGATTTCCAAGTTGATTTCATGAAAGGTGTAACATGATTTCTCAATTGAAGTGGGATTGAATGGGTTTTTGGTTTCTCTTGAATTAGAGCAAGAGAGAGGAGAAGAGCAAGTGGAGGAGCTCCATTAGCAAGGGTTTAACAAGTCTAAGAGGTGGGTTACATTTTTATCTTTATGTTAGTAAGTATTGAATGCTAAATTAACTAATGAAGTTAATGTTTCCAACTACTTTGAGAATGAGCATAAATTGTGTATTGAGTTCTTGACATTGTTGAGAATGAGCATTGATTGAGTTTTAAATTGTGTATAAATTGATGGATGATTGCCATTATGTGAGAAATTGATTAGTGCATGACATTGCTTGAAATTGCCATGAATTGAATGAGCATGAATGAGCATGAATATTAGTGAGATTATGACAATTGAGCTAAGCATGAAAAGCATTTTTCAAAAATCAGCTATGTGGATTGCATGAAAATCCATTTTCAGAAAATCAGTCAG
>JANITW010000005.1:48952104-48964188 GCA_027564335.1 Erythroxylum williamsii
GATTAGTGTGAGTAATTAGACGACCATAACTCGAACAAACAAAGAAAAAACTCACTAGAAAGGTAGAACACATGAATTTTTTTACACTAGTCAGCCACACTTAAGATATTAGTCAACCAATATGTTTTAGAAAGCTAAAACTCATCTTTAAAGCTCAAATTTAATCATCAAAACACTTATTGAGTCATGGTAATATTAGTCAAGAATTTTCAAAAACCTTATAAGAGACTTCAATCACACAAAATCAATTAAAAAAATGAAAGGAGATCTTTATCGTATAGAATTTTCATCAAATAGATCTAATTCTCTTCTAATTGAGCACAATATTATCCTTATATAATGAATTAGAAAAAGTGCTAGCTAACTAATATAAATTGTCTTAATAACCTCATTTTACATATATTCTCTAATTATTGGTACAAAGGTTCACATTTTAGAAACAATTATTAAAAACATTATTCATAATTCAAGCCCAAACAATTATAACTAAGGATTTATACTTAAATTGACATATAATACAAGTTATCACATATTTCTAAATTATGAACTAATAATTACCTCATGTTTAACATTTCTTATAAGAGATTTGAATGAAGATTCTTCTTGAGTTTAAAATCCATTGGAGGCTCCTCATCGCTCTCATTTGGTTCAATAATTGTCTCTTTTGAAAAATCTTTGATGGCTAAATTCTCCACATCCTCCAATAACATCTATTAGCTTTCTTAAAGGCAAGAAGGTTAGATTCATCATGATAAATTGCATAAACTTCTTAACAATGATTAATTCAATATCTACTATTTCTACTTCATATCATTTTCTCTTTCATTTCTACTAGCCTTAAAATCCAAGGTAATCAATGTGTTTTAGGAACCCAAGTAAGCTTGGTTCCTTAGTTGTTAGGTTCCTTCTTCTTTTCAATCCATACTTTTAAAGATTTCCTTGACATTTTTTTAAGAAAAGAAAATATATCAATATGTCCATAATTATAACAAAAATGACATACCATGTTATATAAGTGATCACTTCTTGGACCTCGTTATTTGTATGCATGATAACAATACTTCCTTTAGACATTAAAGGAGTTGAATAGTTTATTAGGGCAGATAAATAAGCTATTACAAATATATGTATGATGTCTACTATGTATGAAAACTTGATTTATGCTTCTTTGAGGCCCAAAAGGGTGTGAGTGGGTTCAATGTTCTCATAAAATTATGCCTATACTTCCATTGATAGTATTGAACTCTTTGCCTTGGTTATGAGCCATATATAAAAACATGATGTTTACGTATAAAGTTAGTCTTAGTGGATGTGAAAGACATATGCTTAGATGTGGATGTTACATACTTATTTGTCACAGTAGGCAATGATTCTTCACTTTGTTCTTATATTGGTTTTCATCATAAAATTAAACTTGTTAATAATAATTATATTTTGTTATCATTAAAACACTAATTGGAACCTCCCTTTGTTAATAGTAATTATATTTTGTTAATAGTAATTATATTGAATTGTTTAGGATTTTTGAGGGTATAAATATGTAAAAGAGAAGAGAAAAAGAAAAGCAAAGGAAATCATGTGTACTAGTCGACCATTCTGAGACACTGATTAACTAGTTGAAAGTTGTGGTCGACCTTTCATATCAACCAAATGTCCATAAACTCACTATAACTTAATTGCCTTTCCTAAAAGAGACATTTGCTGATCATTGCTTTATGTTGGTTGACCATTAAGGCCTTGTGGTTAACTTTTTATGAAATAAAACTTCTCACAAACTCTCTAGAAGTAAAATTATCTTAGGAAAGGGTGAAAATGCTCAACAACTTGAAGGCATTGGTCGATTAGTGTGAGTAATTAGACGACCATAACTCGAACAAACAAAGAAAAAACTCACTAGAAAGGTAGAACACATGAATTTTTTTACACTAGTCAGCCACACTTAAGATATTAGTCAACCAATATGTTTTAGAAAGCTAAAACTCATCTTTAAAGCTCAAATTTAATCATCAAAACACTTATTGAGTCATGGTAATATTAGTCAAGAATTTTCAAAAACCTTATAAGAGACTTCAATCACACAAAATCAATTAAAAAAATGAAAGGAGATCTTTATCGTATAGAATTTTCATCAAATAGATCTAATTCTCTTCTAATTGAGCACAATATTATCCTTATATAATGAATTAGAAAAAGTGCTAGCTAACTAATATAAATTGTCTTAATAACCTCATTTTACATATATTCTCTAATTATTGGTACAAAGGTTCACATTTTAGAAACAATTATTAAAAACATTATTCATAATTCAAGCCCAAACAATTATAACTAAGGATTTATACTTAAATTGACATATAATACAAGTTATCACATATTTCTAAATTATGAACTAATAATTACCTCATGTTTAACATTTCTTATAAGAGATTTGAATGAAGATTCTTCTTGAGTTTAAAATCCATTGGAGGCTCCTCATCGCTCTCATTTGGTTCAATAATTGTCTCTTTTGAAAAATCTTTGATGGCTAAATTCTCCACATCCTCCAATAACATCTATTAGCTTTCTTAAAGGCAAGAAGGTTAGATTCATCATGATAAATTGCATAAACTTCTTAACAATGATTAATTCAATATCTACTATTTCTACTTCATATCATTTTCTCTTTCATTTCTACTAGCCTTAAAATCCAAGGTAATCAATGTGTTTTAGGAACCCAAGTAAGCTTGGTTCCTTAGTTGTTAGGTTCCTTCTTCTTTTCAATCCATACTTTTAAAGATTTGCTTGACATTTTTTTAAGAAAGAAAATATATCAATTTGTCCATAATTATAACAAAAATGACATATCATGTTATATGAGTGATCACTTCTTGGACCTCGTTATCTGTATGCATGATAACGAAACTTCCTTAAGACATTAAAGGAGTTGAATAGTTTATTAGGCAATGAAATAAGCTATTACAGATATATGTATGATGTCTACTATATACGAAAACTTGATTTATGCTTCTTTGAGGCCTAAAAGGGTATGAGTGGGTTCAAATGTTATCATAAAAATTATGCCTATACTTCCATGGATAGTATTGAACTCTTTGCCTTGGTTATGAGACATATATAAAAACACGACGCTTACCTATAAAGTTAGTCTTAGTAGATGTGAAAGGCATATGCTTAGATGTGGATGTTACATACTTATTTGTCACGGTAGGGAATGATTCTTCACTATGTAAATATTTTCTTTTGAAATTCCATAATTATATCATATTATATGCCCATTATTGGAATTCTTTTGAGATCCTAGATCGTTGTCAAGTTTGTCATTCCCTTTATTAAACTTAGGCAATGAGTCATTGAGGTAATCTTCCTCCTTTTTTAATATTTGATTCTCACTCTTTAATGCATCTAAAACATGATTGCCATCAGTGATCACATTTTTGGATGCTTTAATGCTATGCAACTCACTTTTTATCTTTTTATCTCACTAATGCATGAATCTATTTTCTTTTGAGTCTCTTTGATTTTTGAGGATAACTTTTTTCTTTTTCATGCTCATGATTTAAAGGTACTTAACTAATTTATTGTCTGTAAAATTAACATCACTATAATTATCGCAAGAATTAGGGTTAGATGTTACCTCATCATAGTATATAGCTTAAAGCACATATGAGCTATATCTTCTTCTAAATGATTGCTTTCAGATTCACTTATTTCATCTCAAGTAGATTTTTTGAATGTTTTTTTTCTTTTCCTTATTCTCCTTCTTATAGTTTCTCTCATACTTCTCATTATCTTTGAGTCGGGAACATTATGACTTTATATAGATAGGTTTTTCTGCATTTTAAAAAATAATGTTATAAGATTTATGCTTTAAATCACTTTTACCTTACTTAAAATCCTTTTTTTTGCGAAATTTTTTCAAAAACTTTTTGAATTTTCTAGTGAATAAGGCATTATCTTCTTCTTCATTCTCACTAGTTAGTATCTCTTTCTCTTCACTTGATTCCTCTTTGATGCTTTAAATGCCAAATTATTTTTCTTTAGGAGCATCATTTCTTCTTGTGTCTCTTAAAGCCTCATTTTTGTATTTGAGGACAAATCCAATAAGTTCCTTCGATGGTAATGTTGTTAGATTCTTGAATTTTTGTTTAGCTATTACTTTAACTTCCCACATCTTTAAAAGTGAAGTGACCTAAAAAACTTTCTTACCTTTTCAACATTAGTATAGGTCTTTCAAAGAACTTTGAAAGCATTAATAATATTATAAATCTTGTATATATGCTAGATATACTTTCATCATATTTTATTTGAAATAATTTGTTGATGTGTTAGCATACTTACTTTGCTCTTCTTTACTCGATCGGTTCCCTCATATATAACTTCTAAAGTTTGTCAAAATTTGTAATTTATAGTATACATAGAGACCTTATTGAATCATTTCTTCCTAATGCATAAAAAAGGATGCGTATAGCCTTACTATTTAAGGAAACTAATATCTTATCTTAAGGTTCTCATTCTTCCTTTAATTTAGGTATCTTTTTGTTTTCTGCAATTTTAATAGCAATAAACAAATCAATTGAAACTATTTCTCATAGGTATATACTTTCATCCATTAAAAAGAATGTCATCCTAGTTTTCCAAGAAAGGTAATCATTACCATCAAAGAAAGGTAGTCTACTAATGCTTTGTCTCTTTTAGTTGAATGATAATGCTCCTAAATATGTCATTATGATCTTTAACATAGTATTTTGTTAGAAATGCTAGTCTAATATATCGACTCTGATACTACTTATTAGTCCCTAATAGCACCTAAAAGGGGGAGTAAATTGGATATTTATAAAATTCAAGAATTATTCTAATCAATGTACTAAATTAACAACAATCAATATAAATATGATGAAGAAATTTCTTACTATAAATTAATCAAACAATTGAATAATAATTAAAAGAGGATAGGGAAGAGAGAATTTTAACCAAGTTATAGTGGTTCGACAAGCAATCCTTTCCTACATCCACTTCTAAGACTCATCTTGAAATTTGACCATAATTTTTCTTTTAAGAAAAAATAACGTATGTACAATTTTTCTAGATAAAAAGAAACTCTTCTTACTATCTTGTTCCATAGTGAAGAGAAACTTTAATTCCATTTGGAACACTCCTAGATAAAATATCCAACACCCCCGTAAAGGATTCTAATTCAAAGATATTGTACTTATTCACTTAAAAACTCCAAAGAAGCTTACTCACACAAATATGAAACAATGAAACTTAAATGATTGAAAAGCACATAAAAATATATGTAAAATATATCTAAAGGCTTCTTAATGCTAACATCAATGAGAAAAAAAAACTTATTTATAATGTTTTAGACCCTAACTAACCGTTGGCGCCAATAACTAACTATTACAACAATTGTAAACACCAGTTGATTATTAGACATCTTGATCTATAATTACGCATTAAAAGCACTAGATTCACTAGTTATTTAAATATTGATTGAATAATAGGTATATTAATTAACCATTGTTATAACAAATTCATAATATACGAAGTTTAATATCTTTAACTTATATTAGTCGACCATTAATTCATAAAGTCGATCAATCACTCCAAAAATATGATTTAAAATCTCAAACAAATTTAATTAATGCACTTATGAATCATCCCAAAATATTCCTTTGAATTTTATTTAAAGGATCGTGAAGTCCCATAAACCAAACCTTTAAAATGATTTAATTCTTCTAACGTGCTGACTGCCTTGCATATTGTTCAAGATGATTTTTAGTTGAGTAGACTTCGACGATATGTGGTACGATATTAAAGAAAATACAAAAATTTCTTTAATATTCATGTAATAAATAAGTTATTTTTTAAACATACCATGACCATTGGTAAATATTGCTACAGGAAACACGTACTGGAAGCTTGATAAGCCGAAACCCAGTAATTATGGAGAGGTGCATTATGCATGTGCTTTTATTAATTAATAAAACAGAAAATTGAAATGGCATTTCATTTGCACTAGAAAAATCACATCAACTTTATTTTGTCGCAAAAAAGAAAAAAAGTTTAAGAAGTGAGGCCCCACAACAATACCATACCCATAGACATGCAAACAAGTAGGTGTAATAATTTTAGGAGCGAGAGTTTGAGAGCAAGACCCCACATGTCTCAAGGAATCAGAACATAGTTTTGCTTTTGCAAAAGCTTCAATTATGATATGATATGACCAAGATTATATTTTTTGTTTCTTTTAGTAAAAATTCAAGAAGAAATTTAGGAGCAAGCAAGCTCAAGGGTCCATGTATGTGTATGTGGGGACTAGGACTACCCAAGTCCCAACCCATAAATTTTTAATACAGAGTATCAAATGTCTACAGAACTTGCAGCTTGAGCCAGAGCTTTTGGATAGGAGGAGCATTGTTCCTGGAATCTGTTTCTTGTTGTTTTCTTATGCAGCCCATGTTGTGTGATGCATTCGTTTTTGTAGTTCTTTATTTGTTTTCTTGCTCTTGTTTTTTGCACTCCAGTTCCTTCCCTTCCCTTTTTTGCCTCCAGTCTCCTCCACCTAGCTCCCTAACTTCCTTGGTCAGGTAAGTGTATTTGGTTTTCAGATGGGATTTCCCAGGGATATGTCTGCTAACCTAGTGAGTCTGCATTTCTGGGTGAAACATCCTTAAAAGTTCTTCAGTGGAACTTCTGTTTCTCCATTCAAGTTCCTCTCTTTATGCTGCAGTTGCAGTACAGAAGTTGGACTATAGTACGCGGTGATGTGTACTTTGTGTCAGTGCTTGAAATTTGATTTCTTGCGCTAAAGAAGCCCATCGATAATACCGATCCCCAAATGGCACCTTTCTTCTTTGCTTACATTTTGCTTGCTGGGCTTCTATCATTGTCGTCCCAGCAAGTGACCGTTCAGTTGAATGAAAAAGCTACTCTGTTGGCCATTAACAGAGAGCTTGGAGTTCGTGGGTGGGGTTCCAACGACACTCATTACTGTAATTGGACTGGCATTACTTGCAGTTTGAATCATTCAGTGATTGAAAGACTTGATCTTTCAAGGCTTGGTCTTCAAGGTAATATCACTCTCATTTCCGAGTTCAAAGCATTGAAGCTGCTGGATCTTTCTAGCAATAACTTTTATGGTTCCATTCCTCCATCTTTTGGCAATTTGTCTCAACTTGAAGTTCTTGATTTGTCTTCAAATAAGTTTAATGGTATGATTCCCAGCGAGTTGGGTAAACTTAGGAACCTTAGATCAATGAACCTTTCCAATAATATGCTTGTAGGGCAAATATCTGATGAGCTACATGGATTTGAGAACTTAGAGGAATTTCAAGCCTCGACTAACAGGTTGAATGGTTCTATTCCATCGTGGGTGGGTAATTTGACAAACTTGAAAGTCTTCACTGCCTATGAGAATGACTTGGGAGGTGAAATTCCTGAAAATCTAGGTATAAATTCTGAGCTGAAGTTGCTGAACCTTCACTCCAATCATCTTGAAGGCCCAATACCAAAGAGCATTTTTGCTATGGGGAAGTTGGAAACACTGGTTCTTACCCAGAACAGATTCAATGGTGAGCTTCCCGAATCCCTGGGGAATTGCAAAGGACTTTCTAGTATCCGGATTGGAAACAATGATCTTGTGGGAGTTATTCCTAAATCCATTGGAGAGATTAGGAGCCTCACATATTTTGAAGCTGACAATAACCATCTTTCGGGCGAGTTAGTCTCTGAATTTTCTAAGTGCTCTAACCTCACACTTCTAAACCTGGGGTCGAATGGGTTCACTGGAGTTATCCCTTTGGAGTTTGGTCGGCTTGAAAATCTACAGGAATTGATTCTTGCTGGTAATAGCCTCTTTGGAGATATCCCCATTTCACTTCTTGGATGCAAGAGCCTTAACAAGTTGGATCTTAGCAATAATAGAATCAATGGTACTATACCAAATGAAATATGCAGCATCTCAAGATTGCAGTACTTGCTCTTGGATCAGAATTCAATTAAAGGAGAGATACCACATCAGATTGGAAATTGCATGAAACTGCTTGAATTGCGACTTGGTAGTAACTACTTAACTGGAAACATCCCCCCAGAGATTGGCCACATCAGGAACTTACAGATAGCATTAAATTTGAGCTTCAATCATCTTCATGGTCCACTACCTCCTGAGTTAGGGAAACTTGACAAGGTGGTTTCTTTGGATGTCTCCAATAATCAGCTTTCTGGTACTATACCAATTTCATTTAAGGGCATGTTGAGTTTGATTGAGGTTAATTTCTCCAACAATCTGCTAGCTGGCCCAGTGCCAAATTTTGGGCCTTTTCAGAAGAGTCCAATTTCAAGTTTTATGGGGAACAATCGGCTATGTGGAGAGCCATTAACTTCTCCCTGTGGAAATCCTTACACTTCCGGCCACGGCAATTACCACCACAAGGTTTCTTACAGGGTCATTCTAGCTGTTATTGGTTCTGGGTTGGCGGTATTTATTTCCGTAACTGTAGTTGTTTTACTCTTTATGATGAGGGAGAAACAGGAAAATGCATCCAAAACTGCCGGAATGGATGATGAAGTAAACAATGACCAACCTGCAATAATAGCTGGCAATGTCTTTGTGGAAAATCTCAGACAAGCAATAGATCTTGATGCCGTCCTTAAAGCTAGCCTGAAGGAATCCAATAAGCTCAGCAACGGAACGTTCAGCACAGTTTACAAAGCAGTTATGCCATCTGGGATGGTATTATCAGTGAGAAGACTGAAGTCAATGGATAGGACCATAATCCATCATCAGAGCAAGATGATTAGAGAGCTTGAGAGGCTAAGTAAGTTATGCCATGATAATCTAGTTCGACCTATTGGATTCATTATTTATGAAGATGTTGCTGTTTTGATGCATCATTTTCTACCAAACGGGACTTTGGCTCAGCTTCTTCACGAGTCTAGCAAGCAATCCGGTTATCAACCTGACTGGCCTAGGAGGCTATCCATTGCCATTGGAGCAGCGGAAGGATTGTCTTTTCTTCATCACGTGGCAATTATCCACCTTGACATTTCTTCTGGTAATGTTCTTTTAGATGCAGACTTCAGGCCCTTGGTTGGGGAGATTGAAATATCGAAACTCTTAGATCCATCCAAAGGCACTGCTAGTATCAGTGCAGTTGCAGGCTCCTTTGGTTATATTCCCCCTGGTATATTGTACTTCCTGCATCCCTTTACCGTCATTAGTTCTGATTTGATAGCTTTATAGGTATTAATTGTTTCCTTGAATTCTTTGTCCCTTTCATATGTTTCCTCTAATCCTTACATAGATATATATGGCGTAGAAATATATAGTTCACAACAACCTTGTCCAGTCAACCTGCAGATAAGAAATATGACAATAAGAACATTGATTACAAGAAGACAAATACATCAAATAACAAATTAATCATTTTTGGTATCCTGTATCACCCCTATTCAGTCCATACTCTGCTGCCATATAAGTTTTTCCCTTTTATTTCCCTTCTACATAAATTGGCAATTGCAAAACCTGGAAGTTTAGGGGCTCAATTTCAACTTTATGGTTACTCTTTTTGTTTGGCTTGAGTAATTGAAAATGATAATTTCCTTTCTCTTCACTTGGCTTCAAATCCTGGAGGCAATGGTAAGACAGAATTCCGGGGAAGGGTAGGCTGTCCTGACTATGCGCTCCATATATTTGTCCAACGGATTTCCAAAGAAAAAAGAGTTTTAACTTTGAGTTGAAATCCCTATTGATTTATCAGTTACTGTGTTTCCTTTTTCTCATTGCTATCCAGAATATGCATACACGATGCAAGTTACAGCACCGGGAAATGTTTACAGCTATGGAGTTGTGTTGCTTGAGATTCTAACGACTCGACTGCCTATTGATGAAGATTTTGGTGAAGGAGTGGATTTAGTAAAATGGGTTCATGGTGCTCCTGCAAGGGGAGAGACTCCAGAGCAGATACTTGATGCAAGGCTTAGCACAGTCTCATTTGCTTGGAGGAGAGAAATGCTGGTGGCTCTTAAGGTGGCATTACTCTGCACTGATACCACTCCTGCAAAACGGCCAAAAATGAAGAAAGTTGTTGAAATGCTTCAAGAAATAAGACAGACCTGATTGAAGTCGTTGTCTAACTTCTGCAAAAGTTGATGGAGCTGAAATAGTTTATCTATGTTCTGGGGCTAATCTGGACACTTCATTTTGGAGTTATTGACGACTTCCTGCATATATCAACGAGAAACAAATCCTTTGTGTTGATTCTGGCTTGGGTTTTGTCAGCTTCCTGTGTACTACAATGTCTATCAGTGGTGGCAGCTTGGAGCTATTTCAGTTGTTAGCTTCAGCTCATAACCTAAAATCAAGATTCCGAGTCTCTTCTGGTGCATATTGATCATACGATTGTAAAACAAATACCTGAACCTTTCGTTTCTATATGTGGGAGATAAAAAGTCATCAAAACTTCATACTGTTTTCTTTCTTTGGTATATTGAAGGGTGTGATCAACTTTAATAGGAATTCTCTCAAGAGTTTTTAACCTCCTTTAATTGCATAGTGCTTTTGTCACAGTTAACCTATTATGTAATGATAAATTAGAGATACCTGATGCTGCCTTACATATAATGTCAACTCTTCTTAAATCATCCCATAAGAATCCTACACAACCTTAGCTCCTAAAAATTAATGTAGTAAGCCCAAATCAATCATCTCCAGACTCTGTATTATAAACTTATTAAAAGCCTTCATCATAAAAACTCAATCTCCTACGTAAACTATGTCAACAACATATAGAAAACTTGCAGCCATCATTCTATGGTGCAATCATCATTTCATAAATTTAGGTAGAGTAAAATCTTATTTGCTAGTTAGTGATTGAAAGCCTGGTTTTATACGTTGGAAGATCGTAAAGTGCAAGTTGCAACGCTAATAACTTACTTGGATGTATATCCATGATTTCATAAAATATGTTGTGGGGCGAACGAAACTAATGCAATATATACAACATTACTTCTTTTTTTTTTTTTGTATAAAGGGAAAAAGATAACACCGGTTACAAAATTAGTCTAGGGAAACAAATCTCCGACAGATCCTTCGAGAGGATGGTAAGGCACCCGTTGGGTGGAGAATCAAGAAAAGTGACGCCAATGTCGGATTGCTTGGCCTGAGTGGCGAGCCAGTCTGCGCTTCTGTTGCTCTCTCAGTACATGTGCCGATGAACAACAGTCCAGTTACGATTGAAGAGCTCCAGGATACCCATGACGAGAAGGTGGCGTGTCTGAGAACGGGCGGTAGAGGAAGCGAGGAGCTGGTACACCCCTAACGAGTCCACCTCCAACTCAATCCGCCGGAGGCCCAACCACCAAGCTAGAGATAATCCAGTATAGACACCCCAGAGTTCCACGGACTGCACGGTGCACCAACTGATATGCTGCATGAATCCACCAAGCCAGTTGCCAGCACTATCTCGGAGGAGTCCACCCGCGGTCGCGGTGGCCTGGGTACGGTTGCAAGCACCATCGGTGTTCAGTTTCACCCAACCTTGCGGCGGCCTACTCCAGCCGAGGAGATGTACCTGGCGGGGATGGAAACTTGAAAGGATCTGACGCTGCCTCGCTGAAGCCTGCTGCACCTGACCTGCAAAAGACAATATAGGAAAAACAGGTGAGGTAGGTCGCACAAAATCAGTATAAAAAATAGCCTTGTTTCGCAAGGACCATAGGAACCTGCAGGACAAGCCAAACAGCAACCCCCAATCCTGACCCTAAACTTGTCTATGCTGCTGAAGATTGATGAGAATCCAGTTGGGTGTGGGAAGAGAAAAGGAGGCCGAATTAACAAGGTCCGAAGGGAAGGCCGCCCAAAGCTGGCGTGCGATCGAGCAGTCTAGTACAACATGAAGAGAGGATTCTACAAGAGAGTAGTGGGGACAAGTGATGTCGAATGTGAGGTGGCGACGGCCCCGTTGTTGATTGCTAAGCAAACGATTCTTCGCTAGCAGTCATAGGAAGGATCGAACTCGCTGAGGGCCTGGCCATTGCCAAATGGCCCGCCAGACCTCGTGAGGAATCGCGGCCTCGTGACCCATGACC
>JANITW010000005.1:48995192-49013280 GCA_027564335.1 Erythroxylum williamsii
TTCTCCTTGCTCTAGGATAGCCCCTTGATTGCCTATACACAACCAAAATTCCATGAATTTCAACTCAATTTGGAAAAACCCCAATTTTCCCTAATCTTAATCAAATCATAATTAACCCTAATCAAGTTCTAATTTAACCTACCCATGGTTCATATGGGTTAGAAAACCCACAACCTAGCTTAAAAACTCAAAGAAACCCAAAGATTTCTCCATCTTCTTCCTCATCCACGAAAATCCCTCTCTCTCTCTCTAGGTTTCTCCATCCAACACAACACAATCCCTCTTTCTTCAACAAATCAAGAAGAAAATAGAATAACTCACCTTAGAAGCTTTGATTTTCTCCTCCTTTCCACGATTTTTCCACCTTTCCTCTTGGATTTTCGAAATCTCCTTCTTCTTCTCTATTTCTCCCACTTTTCTCTCTCTTCTCCTCTTCTCCTTGGCAGCCCACGACAATTCCCTCTTCTACTTCTAATTTTTGTCTTCTTCTATCTCCCTTCTAAGCCCATAATGCCCTTCACTTAAAGCCTCTTTCCAACTATACCCTTGGTTGGCTTTTAATGACCCAACTAGCTTAGTTCAATTCTAACCTCAACCTACTCTTCTTTCTAATTCCAATTTTTCATCCTTCCAATTCTAAAAAAAAAATTAAACCAATAAATAAAAATAAATAACCAATTAAACAATTCATAAGAAATTCAGAAAAATTCAAGACCCAACAATATGCCAGGTTCAGGTTGACTAGGTCTTAGGCCCAATCTTTTGGGCCCAATAGGAAATGACAAAGTGACATTGTTTTGAATTTTTTTAAAAAATAATAAGCTAGGTCGAGCTTAGGCCGGGAAGCCTCAAGCCCAGCAGGGCCTAGGGCCAGTCCCTTCCCAACCCATTACCATCCCTATTTGAAATTTAAGCAAATTGCTTAAGAGAAATGCTACTAAAAAAGAAGTATTTAAATTCCACTATAAATGTAAAAAGCTTTGTATTGTCAGTCTGAGCTTTACTGATGACATTTTTATCTTCTTCAAAGCTTACACTCTCTCAGTCACCTCCATCATAAAAGCTTTTACAATGTTTAAAAAAATGTCAGGCCTTGCAATCAAGAAAGACAATTCCAACTTATTTGTCTTTTTAAGTATAACACAATTAGCTAGATTGACACTGATCATTATATTCAAGTTGTATTATCTACCTTTCAAATACCTTATAATTCCTATCTCCTCCATTAAACCTGTCTTTTTAGACTTCAATCTTGCTCTTGACAAGAATAGGAAAAGGATTAATAGGTAGACTTTTAAATCACTATCCTTTGATGGAAGATGTCAACTAATCAACTTTGTGTTATCTTCTTTAAGTACATATTAGGCATCTCACGTTATATTTCTCCAAGCCACTTTCAAGACAATAGAAAAAATGTTTTGAAATTTCTTATGGTCAATTAGCAGCAGCGAAGCTGGAAATAACAAAATAAGCTGGTCTAATGTTTTCTTACTTAGAAAGCATAATGGTTTGGGAATTATACCTATTAGGATCCTCAATTTTGTTCTCTTAATCAAGACTATAAAGACTTACCCAAGATCAACAAGCTTTATAAATTTAATGGGTGCATACATATTATATAAAAGATCAGAATCTTTGGGTTGCTAAGCTTCCAACAAATGCATCTTCCCCCATGAAACATTTTTTCATGTTGAGATGGAACATTAGGGACCCTTGTAGATCATTTTCAAGAATGATAAGAGTACTTCATTCTGGTATGATCATTGGACTCCTTTTAGTCCCCTAGATTATATTATTTAAGCTATTCCCACAAAGATAATTACCCTATCTAAGGCCTCAATTGCTGAAGGTCTATTAATCAACTACTTTGATAGATTCATTCCTGAAATAAACTTTTTCTAATTCCTTCTCATCTTCACATTAGACAATTTAGTTGAAGATTATATTTTATAGAGTCTCACTACCTCTAGTAACTACAAAAACAAATCTTGTCAATCCCCCTTTAGCAACCCCTCTTATTTTATATCTTGACACAAAATAATTTGGCTAAAGCATAATTCACATAGATCTTTAATCATACTATAGCAAGTTATCAAAAATAGACTTCCAACCTAAGACAGATTAGCCAAATTCTCTTATTTGTTTATTTTGTGCATACTTTGTAAATCATCTCTTGAAAATATTGAGCATTTATTCTTTTAATGCCATTACAAGATACTTATAATAAGCAATCCTTGAACTTTACAATGCCAATAGTCCTTCTTTCCTCTAGTCTAACATTATTTAATGGAACAAAAATATTAAGATGAAGTTTGAAGGGGATTTATGGATCATTAAATTGGCCTTTAGCTACTTAGTTTTTGGATTATGGGATGAAAGGAACAAAAGGATCTTCACTGATAATGCTAACAGCAAAGAAAGCATTTTGCATGCTTTATATAGTAGAATTAGAGAATACATCTTTGTTTACAAGGATAAGAATTCAATAAGCCATCAATAGCTAAACAAGTGGAGAATCAATTAGCACTATCTTGCACTTTCACAAACTTTCTAGAATCCTTTATTGCATATAGGTCTTTTGTATCATTGTAACATTTTGATGATCATCCTTTCCTTTAATTTTCTTGTATACTCTTAGAACTCCCTTGATCAACCTTTCATGGAATTAAAATATTCATCATTTTTTTAAAAGCCCTAAAAATTTAAAATCCAATAAGTTGATCTCTCAATAGATAGAACCTGTAACTATTAATTAAGTGTCACATCAGCCATGGTGTAACTTTTTTTTTATTATTTCCCTTTTGTATGAAACCCACTAATGTCACATAGAGTCTACATGGTGTTGGTGGATCTCCAAAAAAGATATTCCATAATATCATATTTTCTACTAAATTTGAAATCCTTAATCATACGATAAAACTCCAATCTCAAATCCTTCCTTATGCTATCATCCCAGATTTTCATCATCTTTTCCAACCTATATAAGGTACTTAGTTAACATGTTTGCACCATATCCCCAACCAACACCCATTAGTGTAGTCTATTCCTTGCCTCACCAGTGAATTGTATAGCCATACAAACATCATCACTATAAACAATTGCATAGACTATGTTTAGATTAGGGTCTAATCACATGATTAGGAATTCATATTAAGGAGAAATTCTAGGATTAGGGTTTTTTTAATATTAGAGTTTTTTTCATGTACTCTAAAAAATTGGAAATTGACATGTATTTTGGTGCCAATGTTAGGATTCAAAAAGGACTTTTTGCCTTGTAACTTTTACCTACATTGTTATTTACCAATTTTTAGAACCTATTATTTATTTTTAAAATATATCTTGATTAGATCTAAGTTTATTGGTTTAAGTAACTCCTCTACATCAATCAAAACTAAAACCATAGTGTTAAAAGTACCCTTTTAACTATATAAGGATCCCCATAGTTAAGAGCCTATTTATCATCAACTTGTTTTTAAATTGAAAGAATCTTTTACAAGAATAAGTCCCTAGGATAAAAAGGCATGTGTGTTTTTTCTTTTTATATTTCTAAGTAATTCGAGTTGTCTATGTCATAGAGTTGTGAACCCCTTTTTTTTAATTATATTCAATTATATCATATTTTATTTATTTTTAACTTCTTTTAGCTAAAACTCATTTAGTATCTTAAGGAAAAAAATTATACCTTAGTAGGAATTACTACTTCATTCTCATAAACCAAGGAATAATAAATCTCCCTAATCAAAGTTCATATTCTTTATCTTATAAATATAAAGAATATAAGGAAATATGTTGTACTAGCCTTTATATGTTACCACCCTTTTTCGAATAATCTTTTTAAGTTTTGAGTTTTTGTTCAACCACTCATTCATCTATAGATGATATGGTGAGGAGTTCAAGTATCATATATTGAATTAATAGTTAATCTTTTAGATAGAAACAATATTTAAAGCATTATTAGTAATAATATTGTTTAAAGATCCATGTCAAAAATTGATATCTAATTTTATAAAATTTTTGAAAGTCCAATAAGTAACATGAGCATGGCGTGATGATGTATTCAAACTAGAAAATACTAAAGATCAACTACGTAAGTGCACTTATTATTCTTATAGTATAACCTAATGGATACAATTGTCGATTATATAAGGACTAAAAGTATTATTATCAACCATCTTTCTGTTATCTAATTTGAAAAATGATTGACTTAAAGAAAAAGACTAAGGAACTAAATTATTTAATAACAAACTAAAGTAATAAGAAAGAGTAAAATAATCAATTAACAATTAATATCTAGATTTAGAGTACCACTAAAACTTTCTATGCTTGAATTTATATCAATTTAATCATTTACCTTTGAATTGGTAGAAATTTCAAAGTTACAACTATGTTTTTCCTCAAAACATACAAACCAATCCTTATTATTTATGCCACAATCTATTCATACGTATAATTTCTTAATCCCTATATATGAAATATGAAATGCTAGGAAATTTCAATTCAGTCATAAGTAATAATCATGAATAATTTACTACAGTAGAACCTCTTTAAATTAATAAACTCTCTAAGATAATATTTTTCTCAGGTCCCGACTTGGGCCAGTTGAAAATTTAACAAATTTTGATAAGATAATATATTATTATTTTCAAAATACCCCTATGTAAATATAGGGTCCCATTAATATCATAAATTAATAATTATATAAACTTACACAAATATAACTAAGACAATTTAATGAAATATTATTCTAGTGTTTTTTGTACCTTGATTAACTTTCAAATGAAACTTTTTTTCAAGTCATAACTGCAAATCTTTTTGAGTGCATGTCGAATGATCTCTCTTGTACTCACATAATTCTTTGTGTATTTGATCTGTCATTGTTGATTTCGTGACACCTTTTAGATGAGGAGTCATTGTTGGGTATGGTTTCAAGAAATTTTCTATCTTGTTTATAAAGTATTTTCTATCTCCATCATATGTACATATGTATATTGAATGTTTTAGTAAAAAAATACAATCAATAATACTTAATTATTAAGAAACAATGAACATTATTTATTAGTTTTCATTAATATTATGAACAATAAATCTATGTTTTAGATTCATTCAATTAATATGAAAAATTAAATTTTCTAAGATACAATGTTTTTTTATGTAATCAAAATTTAACTTCAATCAATTACAAAAATCTCTTTAAATTAATAAATATTAATTTATATGTTAATTAATATCTCTATAAAATAATAAATATCATGATCCCAATAAAATTAATTTATTGATGTTTTACTGTATATTTCAGGGTGGTGAATCTAACAACATAGTCCTGCACGCTTGATTGAGACAAGTATGGTCATTTTATTCTTTAATCACATTGATAAGTGTAATTATGATTTATTAAGAAAGGATATTAAAAGATGAAGTTAATAATTAGTTACTAAGATGAATACAATCTTTTATTTATACTATATTAAACTAACTCAAACTAAAAACAATAAAGTCCGATAAAATATATCTTAATTTGTTATTAAGATGAATTCAAAAAGTAAGATTCTTCATAGCTATTTTCAGTTTTTAATGTACCAAATATATCCTCTAACAATGTCATTTGGACTACATATGCATAATACCTTGTAATTATATGTCATAATAAATCTTAAGAGCTTATAATTGCTATTATTATAAAATTATCTTTAAAAAATCTAGTTCTTCAGTCATATAAATATATGATCAAAGAGATCTTTATCATACTTATTATGACTAGACTTATTAGTGGTCATATACATCAATATAATTAACAATATGCATCAAGTATGGACGTATGGCACAAAAATTTCATGTCATATGATCTTAACAAGCATCTTTTAACTTGTCTTACCTTATTCCTCAGTGAGATCAAACCTAATAAAATCATAGTGTAAACTGTAATCTCATCAAATTTTTTATATTGTAATATCTATTAATAAATATAAACTCTCACTAAACTAACATATCATCAAATGATATAACACCCATGTTACTCCCTAATGGGGCCTAAAGGCTCTTCTTAAAATTTCACTTCAATTCTTTTTTAAGGTGACAAATAATCTTTATATAGTCTTTCTTGTTGAAAAATAACCTTTCTTACAATATTTTTCTAGCATGAAGCAGAACCATAATCCCACGTGGAGCATTTTCAAGTACAATTTACAACACCTTAATAAACGAATACAATTAAAAATTATCTTACTTATTTGCTTGATAACTCAAAATGGCTCACTCTTACAAATATGAGCTAATGATGCTCAAATGATTAAAAAACTCTTTCAAATTTGAGTACACAATACCCAAAACCTTCCTGATGTTAAAATCAATAAGAAAAGACCTATTTATAGTGCTTTGTGACCTCCATTAATTGTTAGAGCCAAGAACTAGCCGTTACAATAGCTATATGCGATGAACTGGTCAACTAGTTTAGCATACTGTTCGAAGCTCTTGATTCACTAACTGTTGAAATACTGTCTAATATATTAATCCATATTACAGCAAACTTACGATACATCAAATTTAATAGCTTTAACCTATACAGGACGACCACTAACATATATAGGTCTACCAATCACCCTAAAACATAATTTTAACACCTTCAATTGCTCAAACTCAATTTGATTAATGAAGTTATGAATCAAACTTCCACGAAATGTTCCTTAAACTTTGTTTAAGAGGTAAGATGCTTTTATATTAAAAACAAAAGCTTCAATGTCTTTTAATAAATAGAAAGAATTATGCAATAAAGTTAAATGAAATGTTGATGCTTGATGAGCCTTTTAAAGCATCAAAATGATGAAATTATATTACAGTTAACATTACAAAATAAAGAATGACCCTGATAAGCTTTGATCTTTTTTTTTCTTAGTTTGAATTATTTTTAGTTTCAAACTTCAACTTCTCTTATGCTGCTTTTCATCAAAATAATGAACTCACTAGTAGTAATTATGTTTTATTATCATTAAAACACTAATTGGAACCTTCCTTGGTTCAACAATCTTTTCCTTTTTTATGATGACAAAATATTTGTGATATTAGAGAATAATAATAAAATAAAGCACATAAACAAATATCAAGATAATTATTAGCTCCCTCTTAATTTATGCATAAAATATAATTCCATATAAAGAGCATAATCTAATATCAAGAACAAAAGAGATATTCAAAATCAAAGAAATATCCAAGATTGTAAAAACCAGACCGGATCGGCCGGTTCGACCTGAAATAGTTTGAATCGGCTTATTGTCTGATTCAATTTTATCTAATAACCTTTAAGAGTAAAATCCGACCAGTTTACTATCTAACCGACTGGTTTCTTAACTAATTGGTCCAACTGGTCTATCAATAAAAGGCTAGCTAATTTTGATCCGTTCAGTTCAAATGCTCTCCTTTTCAGATTCACTCTCTCCTCAGACACCATGCTCACCGTCTTCTTCCATTTTTGTCCATCTTTGCTAGATCTCATCATCATCTTCCATTTCTAGTTGTCTACCACCTTTTCCAGACTCTTAAAAAACTAACTCTCTATGCTTACCGCTACTCTCTTCTCTTCACCGTCCTCTTCACATATCTCATCACCTCCATCTTTCGTAGGTAAATTTCTTGTCTACGTTTGGTTTTGCCTTTGATTTCTTTTAAGGGTATTGCTAATTCTTTTTTGTATTTGAGGGCTGGAATTGTTGCAGTAATATATGAATCTTTGGTTTTGTGATTTAGGTATTTTTGGATAGTGTGGATCGTATGCGTCAGAGAGAGAGAAGGAATCAGACAAACTCTACACCTTTAGACACTGTAAGTGAAGTCTAAATTAGTTGTTCCTAAAATGGATTTGATGAATTTGGCTTCTACAATCATCATGATTTCTTCTGGAACTCAGCAAAATGAGTTTTGAAATCCATGAAATGAGTTATGGAACTAGCATGTAATTAATTTTGTGAAGATCTAACTCCCCAATTGAAATTATCTTTTGTCCCATTTGGAATGAGCAAGCATTGAGATTATTCTCTGAACGTTATAATTATCTCTGTGATAAGTTAATATACTTCAAGCAGAGATGGGCAGAAGTTTCTCACAATTCATACTATGCCTCACTATCTCTCTCTCTCTCTTTGAGATGTTAATTAAACGTTGCAAACAAAGTCACCTCAACACTGTGGCTTCAACTTGAATTCGAGAGTTTGTTTTGGAGTGAAATACATTATTTGTTTTGGAGTGAAATATAGATTCTAGATTGTGTTATTTAAGTTTCAAATATTTTAAGAGATAATGAAATACAAAATTTGTTTTCGAGTGAGATACATATTTTGTACTGTGTTATTTAAGTTTCTGATACGTTAAGAGATAATGGAATACAAAATTTTGTTTGGGAGTGAAATACAGATTTTGGAACTTGTTTACAAGAGTACCAACTATAGAAGTTCTCTACTTTATTCATAGTTATTGATTAATTAGACTTCTTTATGCTGTGTTATATATATAATTTTGAACGAAAACTACACTTACAATATTTTGGTAAGATAACAGTCGATTATTTGAAGTGGCACAAGTAATTGCTGGAGCAAATTTTAATAAGTGAGTGTATTTGGTCTTTTGTGTATGTATGTGATTTGATTTCATTCACCATTATGTTGTTAGTATTTTTAATGTATGTGAATTGATTTCATTCACCGTGTATATGATTACTGATTTGTGTTGGTCTTTAAAGGTGCCTTTTTAAATAATTTCCTAGAAAAATGATAAACTCACTTATTGACATAAGTTTTCAATTAAAAGAATTTGATTACCTAGAAGATGATATTTAGAAGAAGAAAGATCTTGAAATTAACATAATTACAAAAACTGGAGTGAGAATTGTGTATTTTCTAACATATTAAAGTAGTAGTTACTTTTTTATGGAAAAGAAAAATAATGAGAAATTTTGTAACTAAAGCTATATGAGGTTTAGATTGAAAATTCGTCAAACCTTAGATATAATTCAATTTAGAATTAAATCATCAATACTTTTAAGATTTGTTTGAGAGTTAAACAATATATTAAACAATACATGAATTTAATTAAATCTAGAGTTTCAACTAATCTGTATGTTAAAATGGTATCCTAAACAACAATTTTATACCTGTTACTATCCTTTTCTGTATTTACAATTTACCTTAGTCAATGAGATAAGGTTTATAAATTCATTAAATTGTTAAAAAAGGGTATCCTGAAGAACAATTTTAAGCTTGTGATTGTTGATGATGAGAATTATTTTAAGTAGGAGACTTTTATCCTGATCATAGTATACCTAATTATTTTTTATACTTTTAAGGTTAAATCATAATGGAGAATATAAAATCATTAGAAAATATTCGATGAATATCGCATCATCCACTCGTGATAAGTTCGATCCAGCATGGATTTATTTTTTTTCTTCTCTAGTATCTGATGGGAATATCCAATATAACTGTATGTTTTGTGGTAGAATATTTAAAGTGATGGAATTTATAGAATGAAAGAACATCTTGTGGGAGTTAAGGGTAATATTACTCCTTGCAAACAAGTACTACTTGATGTACGTGATATGATTGAAAAATATTTGTAGCAACAAGTAAAAAAGAAAAAGGACAATAAAGAGGCTCATGATATATCATTTGGAGATGATGAAACACTACTAGTACCGAAAAAGAAAAAAGAAAAGCTATTGTTGACATGGATTCTTATTTTTCTTTAAGAATTACTCTTGGTTCTCAACTTAGTCTAAAAAGTGTTTTGATTGATAAGAATGTTGTTTTGCAATGTAAAAGAGCATGGGCTAGATGGTTTTATCACTCAAGCATTCCTTTAAATGCTTTAAATTCACCATATTTTCAAGAAGTAATAGATGCTACAACAGTGATAAGTCCAAGATTTAAGGTATCTTCTTATTATGAGTTACGTGTGCCTTTACTTTAAGATTTAAAAAAGGAATGTCAGTTAATTGTGGATACATATAAGTTCAGTTAGGAATTGACATGATGCACTATTATGGTAGATGAGTGGACTGATTAAAGACAAAGAACCTTTATTAATTTCTTGGTTTATTGTAATATTGGAACAACTTTTATTAAGTTGTTGATGTTTCTGATATGGTAAACAGTGTTAATGCTTTATCTGAATTATTTTCTAAAATTTTCGAGTGGGTTGGACCAAAGAATGTTGTGCATTTTGTTACAGATAATGCAGCTAATTATGTATCAGCTGGGTACTTATTATAATCAAAATATGGACATATTTATTGGTCTCCATGTGCTATTCATTTTATAAACCTTATTTTAAAAGATATTGGTAGTATGAATCATATTTCTAGTCTTGCTTCCTGCATATCTAAGATCACAATTTTTGTTTATAATCATATCACATTTTTGCCATAGTTAAGAAAGCAAGAAGATTTGGTTGAGATCGTGCGTCCCACTACTACTAGGTTTGCAACTACATTTATTACTTTGAAAAGTGTTTATGAACATAAGCAATTACTTCAAAATTTAGTAACAAGTAAACACTTTTCAAGTCATAAGCTATCAAAGAGTGAAAAAGGAAAAGAAGTTTGTGCTATTATTCTAGATAATAGATTTTGAGATGCTTGCTTAATCATCGCGAAGATTGTGATTCCACTTATAAGGTTATTAAAGATTGTTGACTCAAATGTGAAGTCATCTTTGGGGTATAGATATGATGGTATATATAAAACTCATAAAACAATTTTAGATCTTTTTAAAGGGAAGGAGAAATTGTATAAGCTGTATAGATATTATTGACAGATGATGGGATAAGTATCTTACCTAAAGGATCTACTTAGTAGCTTATTTTCTTAATCCTTTTTGCTTATATAGTGAAGACGCACATATAATTAATATTATGGGCGGTTTGTTTGATGTTATGGAAAGCAAAGGTATTTCTTTATTGAAGAGCAATCACAAGTGATAAATGAAATCAAATTGTATCATGAAGGTTTAGAGAGTTTTGTTAGATCATCAACAAATAAAGAACTTATGATGAAAAAATGTAGCCAGGTAAGTTTTATACCTTTGATTCATTCTTTATTTATTGTTAATATATTTATTTATCATAACTCATCATCATTACACCCAGTCCGAAGTCCAGCACTGAAGCGAGATCTGGGGAGGTCTGATAGTACTTAGCCTTACCTCTACATAGTTGAGAGACTATTTTCGGTAGACCTATATACAGATATGTCATGAAGATATGACAAAAAAGTCAAATAAATATAAAAGATGTAAAATAAAATAAAAAGGTAATAAATAAAAAAAATAGAATAATAATAGTTTTAGACCAAAAAATTAAAAAATAAAAATAAAAATAAAAATCTTCATTATATGATGCAAGTTTAGAAACAAAGTTATTAAGGAAATAGTAGGCAAATAAACCTAATATTTTGCAAAGTTCTGTTTATACCTAATATGTGGCAAACTTATGATCACCATTTTTCAAGTTGTGCGTGTTATCTTTCGTGGGGACTATACTACTCTACTATTCCTAGTATCAATAAAATCTCAGAAGTGCAATGTCAGGAAGCTTGAGATACCGAACAGAGAGATGTGTAATGTGACAAAAAAAGTACAAAACTCTAAGCATAATTACCGATTGCTGCACATGCATCTATCCTCCCCTTTAGTTAACATTGTGCTTTTTCTTTTAGAAGAGGAGCTCCATACATAACCTAGAATCTGATCATGAGCTATCCACTTAGAATCTGATCATGAGCTATCCTTTTTCATTAACACTACCACATGTTAACCCTCTCATCTCACTCCATATGATTGAATAAAAGAAACCAAAACCCAAGTTTCCAGATAATTATTAATAAATGGACACGACAATCAAGACAATATACAAACTCATTAATCATATCAACGTATCTCAAAGAAGATGGATAAACACAAAAATCCATAACACAAAATCCATACCTCAAAGAAGACTTGAAAGTAAGCGATAAAAACAATACAGGCTAAAAAAAAGAACGCACTTACATGAAGGAAATAACAAAATCAACTAAAAGGACATCGTGAACTGCCAACCATTAAAGCCACAAATTGAAGGAAGCCACTCATATAGATATCCAAAAATTACCCACCTGTATATTAAACATACAACAAACACCAGGACCTCACCTAAACTTGGAGAAGAAAAAGTTAAAAGCGAAAACTTGGAGAGTTGGCAGTGGAGGCGGTGGCAAGAATGGAAAAAGGGTTGGAGAATCCAAACACTACACATCTCTGTCAAGGGCAGAAACGGAAGGAAAGATCGTGAGGCTTGTGGAGAAGAGGAAAAGAGAAGGAGAAGAAGAGAAAGCTAGATCTTTCAAAAAAAAAATTCAAACTTTAGCTTAATGTTCATAATGTTAACTCCACCCATCAAATCTATCGATAAAGAATATAAATCAAATGAAGGAAAACACAATACTAAAAAAAAGAAACCATATTCATGTGGATCTCCAACTTAAAAAGATATAAACATAAAAAAAAACATGTCATAATGATAAAACTAAGAGATGAAAGAGAAAAAGGTTGTGGTTTTATAGGAGAAGGCGAGGAAGCCCAAAAATGGTGTTGTTTCATTGCCATTGCAACCTGAGTCTGCCAGTAGAGTATGTCTGCTTCATAATTCTAAAACCATTTATTAGACCTAAAGTAAAGAAGCAAGACTAACCTGTAGATGTGAAAGCGAATCAAGAAAGGATGAAGACAAGCAAAATGTTGAAAGAAGCAAGCTTGGTAATGGAACCGGAGGCTGATGGTAAGACTCTAAACTTGCATTGAATCGGCTTCTGCCTCAACCAAATTATTCAAAAATATCCTTTAGCTTAGCAAACATCGAGAGCAATCAGGGTTTTTATCCATAGGCATTGCAGTGACAGATCCTTCAATGCCCAACAGATCTGGGTCTTCATCGGAGCTTTGGCTTTGTGATCCGTAACTTTCTAACATCCACCAGAAGACGAACAACTAAAGAATTCCATTGATATAATCGATAAATAAACAAACTATTAGATTCCCAATTACATCTAGCTCTTTTAGATCTCTAGGGAGTGTGCTCTACAATGGAATCAGTCTCGTCGGAGGTGAAGGCGACCAAGAAGGCCGACGGCGATGACTGCGACACTGCAGCGACCGTGCAGGCCATCATAAGGTGGTCAGCGAAGGAAATATCGAGATGCCCCGAGCGCTGATTACAAGTGTGAGTCAACGTAGGATCGCGAACGTGAGAGGCAAAAAGACCAAATCTTATATCAGAATAGTTAAATATCATTGGTCACTAGGTTGGTTGCAAGGACTTGAAGATATATATACACACAGACAATCGCAACCTCTCAATTCGGTATCTCGTTTTTGTTGACTAAGATGACGATACTGAGATAAGTGGTGGAGATGATTCAATAACAGTGCTCTAACATTGAGAAAACTCGCTATTAGATTACTCAATCAAACAGCTTTTGCATCAGGCTATGAACGTAATTAGAGCATTTTTGAATGTATTCATACAAAGAAACTAAATCATTTGGAATATCAAAGACTTAATGACCTTGTTTACGTTATAATTTGAGAATGAAGAATATGTATTTTATACTTTTATTTATATTTAATTAATTTTATTTTTATTTTTAACTTTATAATTTCTCTATTATGTATTCAGAGCACTTAGTAAGAAGAAAATGTCTGATCCAGTTGACATTGATTGTATTGAACACACTGATTTTAGATCAAAGAAGAAGAACCATTACCTGATCTTAATTATAGTGAACTTGAAAAGGCGATTTATGCAGATAATATATTTATCATAACGATTGAATTAAGAACATCTACTGATGGTCAGTTTATATCTTATTTTTATCATATTTAAGTTAAAAGTATAATGTATTACAAATTTATAGCTGCGCAAACTGAAAAACTCTCAGTTACTTCAGATGATAAATCAACCAAAATACTAGAAACAAGAATCATTCCTTTAAATGTTCAAAACTCGAAAGAAGCTAATTTGAATCAAGATTTTTCATCTCGAATCTGAATAAATCATCCAACAAAAAATGTAATTGGAGATGTTAGAGAAAGAAGAAAAACAAGAGAAAGAAAAATGGTTGATTATCGAGAACTTGCATATTTGTGCTACACATCATTATTCAAGCCAAAGAACGTTAAAGAAGCTCTACAAGATGAGTTCTGGACAATAGCTATGCAAGATGAATTGATTCAATTTGCACGGAATGATGTATGGGAATTAGTGCTAAGACCATCGAATACTAATGTAATTGGAACAAAATGGGTGTTTTAGAATAAAATTGATGAACAGGCTAATGTCACCAAAAATAAAGTAAGATTAGTAGCTCAGGGATACTCTCAGGTGGAAGGAATAGACTTTGATGAAACTTTCGCACCAATGGCACGAATTAAATTGATTAGATTATTATTGGGCATAGCATGCGTAAAAGGTTTCAATCTTTATTAGATAGATATAAAGAGTGTATTCCTAAATGGGTTAATATAGGAAGAAGTATATGTTGAGAAACCGAAAGGATTCGTTGTTCAACCTATTCAGATCACGTCTATAAGCTAAAGAAAACTCTTTACGGTCTCAAACAAGCACTAAGGGCTTGGTAGGAAAGGCTTACTCAATATCTTATCAAGAAAGAATACAAACGAGGTAGTGTTGACAAAACTTTGTTTATTAAAAAGTTCAAATATGATTTTGTGATTGCTCAAATTTACGTTGATGATAATGTATTTGGTGCTACACATCCAAAAATGGCCGATGAATTTGTCAAGTTAAGGACATCTTAATTTGAAATGAGTATAGTAAATGAGTTGAATTTCTTTTTAGGTTTGCAAGTTAAACAAGTGAAAGTTGGAATTTTTATATCGCAAACTAAATATGCCAACAGTGTAATAAAGAAGTTTGGTCTTGAGAATGCCAGATATGCATCTCAATAAAATTAAGCAGAGATGACAATGGTAAAAACATTAATGACAGTTTATATTGCAGCATGATTGGAAGTCTATTATACTTGAATGCAAGTAGGCTAGATATTTGTTACAGTGTTGGATCGCTATTAAGCCAGTCCAAAAGAAACACATCTAACAGCGGTCAAGAGAATTATCAGGTATGTAACTGGATCATCTAATTTTGGAATATGGTATACATCTGACTCGACCTCTTATCTAGCTGGATATAGTAATGCGGATTGGGCTGAAAACTTAGATGATCGCAAAAATAATTCAGGAGGTTGTTTCTTCTTAGGAAACAATTTGATCTCTTAGTATAGTAAGAGGTAGAATTTAATTTCCCTATCAATCACTGAGGTAGAATATATAACTGCAGGCAGTTTTTGTTTAAAGCTTTTTTGGATGAAACAGATGTTAGAAGATTATGAGATTGATCAAAATGAGTTGACCATCTTATGTGACAACAAAAGTGCCATAGATATTTCTAAGAACCAAGTTCAGCATTCGAGAACGAAACACATTGATCTTAGGTTCCACTTTATTCAAGAGGTTGTGGAAAGTAAAATAGTTATCTTGTCACATGTCTATACGGAAAAGCAGTTGGTGGATATCTTTACAAAATCTCTTGATGCAGTAAGGTTTGAACTTCTCACAGGGGCTTTCGAACTTTGTGCTATATATTATTGATGTATTTTATTATTTAAAAAACAAAAATAAAAGTAATCGAAACGAAATAATAAAGACACTAGAAATTTGGTAATGTAGTCCGACACACCTTGCCTACGTCTGCGGGGCCCTCGCTTAGCTTAATACTTTCAAGAAAGTGCAATAAATTTACACAAGATCATACTAAAGCAATATCGTTTAATCCTTTTAACTATCTCTCAACCTCACTTCCCGTAAAAGATTTTCACACTCAATAACATGATCAACTCGTGTTAACCTCGTTAGAGGATTTTTCTAACTACTTTCACTCAAATAACAATTAATAAAAATAACTTAAGTACTAAATCAACTAAGAACTGAACAAAAATATACTTGAGATAAAAGAAAAACTTCCTTATGGCTTGGCTTCTCGAAATAATCCTTCAACTGAAATGATCCATCCCAACTTCAACAACTTAAATTAAACCATACAGAAGTATAAATAATAGATGAAGACGTCTGAACAAAATCTCTCACAAAGCCACTATGCCATAACACACATTAACTCACTACACCGTGACTCTCTTCACCATAGCATGTATTGGACATCACACATTGTTTAGTTATCTTCCAAAACATACACCCCAATGCAGTATTTTCTTCATTGAAAATCAATGCACATCACTTCTGTGCCATACACGCACCTGTTGCTCAATGCCACACACACACACACACACACACACATGGAGATTAACTTGTACCGTAGCTTGAAGATGTGCACAAAATCCATCACACTATGAGAGTCCCACTTCAATTCAAACATGCAACAACAACTTCATTATTTTTTACCGCGTAAGGGATTCACTGTAGCTATTGATAAGAGATGTGCATGACACAAACACTTTCAAGTAAGACAAGTCCACCTTGACCATGGAACAGTAGCATCTCAAATACAAAAATGCAACAACCTCATCCTTTTAGTTTTATCAATCCACACAACCCCCCAAATCTAGCAATAATTTCCAACATATCCAGTAGTAAGACAATTCCAATATCAATATGATAATAGACTCCAATATAATGTAGAATTCCTACAAGTTATATCTTATATATCCAATTAAAATGCCAAAAGTAAATAAGAGATATATATAATACATCCCAACAATCTCCCCCTTTTTGGCATTTTTGTCACAACTCTTAAACTCCACATAAATAATCATAGTTGGACATTTAAATATGAAATTCACATTGCTCCTCCTCAATGTAATATTCAATTACAAATTACATAATCATAAGTCAACTTCACTCAACAAAATACAGAGAGAAGAAAAAAATACAGTATTATCTTAATTGTTCTCCCCCTTTGAGACAATATATGCCAAAAAGACGAAATCAAGAAGCAACAGGGAAACGAAGAACTTGTTGCTTTAAATTGCAGAGAGCATCAGCAGATACTTGAACAATTCCTTCATCCAGTTCAATTTCAGCAAAGAGAGCTGCATGCGGATTAATCGAAGTTGTCCCTATGGCATTTGAGAGACCCGAAGTGGTATATGGCAAATCCACCACCCGTGATTGCCAAAAAATATGTGGAGAGATATTCATTCATGCCACCAACTTAAACATGCTCAACTCAATCCTATGAACTTCATTGGCATATAAAAATCGTGAGATCAGGCATGGAAAATATAACAGAGAATATGACTTACTCTAAATAGCTAACATAGCTTCAACGATGAGACAACCAGGGTTGAATCTCACTCTAGTACCAATCGCATAAATCAGTTTTGCCTGTTCCAAGTAGATAGAAACCACATGTGTGCTTGGCATCCAGTTTGCCACAATCAATTTAAAAAGCAAAAAAAAATTTGAGTCGGCATAGAAGATCGAAGAACATAACTTGAGATGGCCATGTAGTCAATTTACCACTAGTTAAAACCGTAGCAATCATGTTATTTGACACAGTCCAATCATCATTATAAAGTAAATCACACTAAAGCAACACCGCTTAATCCTTGTAACTATCTCTCAACCTTACTTCCTGTGAAAGATTTTTACACTCAATAATACGACCAAATCATGTTAACCTCGTCAGAGGATTATTCTTACTACTTTCACTCAAATAATAGTTAATAAAAATAACTCAAGTACTAAATCAACTAAGAACTTAACGCCAATATACTTGAGATAAAATAAAAACTTTCCATCAATTAGTGTGTTATATGTCACCAACCTTTAAATGACTTCAAATTTTAGGTCAAATTTTTATATTTATATCTACAAGTTCATCTAAAATTCCAACAGAATTAACTTTTATGTGATTCTTCTAAGATAGATTAATGGATAAGTTGTTTTTAGCATATTTCTTCATTCTCAACGTCTCAAATGACAATAGATCACAACTCTTGACTAATCCCGATCTTATCTCGAAATCAATACAAGGGCATGTG
>JANITW010000005.1:49207666-49231075 GCA_027564335.1 Erythroxylum williamsii
AATTTCTTAAAACATAATCACATCTAATACAAACTTCACATACGAACTTACTTATTTCATACTTTTTATATTTCTAACATTCACTTAAAGATCGGGGTCCAACAGTCGAAGTAGTTTGTTGTAGAAAATGGATGTCAGTGGGTGGATGTCCGATAGTGGGAAGGTGTTCGGACATAGATCACCGGAGTATGGAAGGTGTTTGGACAAATCCAAGTGCGGGGGTTGATAGATCAGGCCATTCCGAACCTAATGGTGTAGATGGCGTTAGGAGAGGAGCACCGTAGAAGTCACCGATAGTGGGAGCAACAGCGGCGGCGGCGATTGGTGGTGGAGGCCAAAAGTTTTCGGTGGTGATTTGGGGGTTTAAATGTGATCTGATTGCAAAATCGAGTGGTGAGTTGGGTAAATCGGCTGATTGCGAAGAGATTGATGTGGTTGGATGTTGAAAATGGTCACAGGAAAAAATTCCGGCGACTGCAGTGGCAGCTCCACTACCGCCAGAGGTGAACAGTGTAATATTAATAATTACAATAATAATAATAAGTACAAAATTATATATAATAATTAATAATAACAGCAATTACAATAATTATTATTTTTATTTGTATTACAATATTTATAATAAATCTTACTAATAATAACAACTATAATTAATAATATTATTATTATTATTAATTATAATAACATAATTAATTTGTATAACAAATATCATACTAAAATTAATAACAATAACATATACTAGTCATATTAGGAACAAAATTTTTAATAATAATAATAATAATAGCAATAATCACACAACTGAAATTTTATTAGAGTTACAAGTTAATAATAACATAATTAAATATTGTAAAATAAATATTGATACAATTATAAAATAATCAATGAATTACATCAACTCTTTTTATTATACTACAGGGGCATTTCTGTCATTAACACTATTTTTTGTTCTGTCCGCTGCAACCAAACAAATTTCTGTCCTCAGGATGAAGACAATTTTCTTTGTTCTGTCCACCGCAACCAAACATCTCACTGTCTCCAATTCTTACTCTGTTCCGTCTGTTCTGTTCCGTCTCGTCCCGTCTCTGCATGTTGAAGACACTAACCAAACAGACAGAGGTTCCTAGGGGGTACAAGATCT
Source organism: Erythroxylum williamsii (assembly GCA_027564335.1). Lineage (NCBI taxonomy): Eukaryota > Viridiplantae > Streptophyta > Magnoliopsida > Malpighiales > Erythroxylaceae > Erythroxylum > Erythroxylum williamsii. Next base: position 49,208,805 of record JANITW010000005.1, read on the forward strand.
AATACAGTTAAGTAAATCTACTAGATTGAGACGACCTGCTATCATATCTGATTACATAGTCTGTCAGGTGTACTGGACTATGTTATTAGACATATTACAGATCCAGTTACTTTTACAAAAGCTGTTTCTAGACCCAATGCGGATGTGTGGTAGGATGCGATGAATGACGAGATGCAAGCCATGAACCACAGTAAGGTCTAGGAGCTAGTTGACTTGCATCAGGAACTGCAAACTCGTCAGTTGTAAATAAAGTTTTTTGGACCTAAAGGATTTCAGGATAAAGTTAATATGGGCTCGCTCAATTGCATAAGGGTTCACTCAGGGAAGAAGGTTGACTTTGTGTTACCTTTTCTCTCTTATCCTCGTAGGATATATTTTGAGTGATAAAAGCAATTGTAGCTTATAATGATATATAGTTACATCAGATGGTTGTCAAAATCACCTTCTTGAATAAAGACCTTTATGAAGTGGTCTATATGGTACAATCTGTAAGGTCCTAGGATCTAGACAGTCCTGACATGTTTTGCGAATTATACAGATCAATATATGGTTTACAATAAACCTCCAGAAAGTGATACCTTATATTTGATGAGGTTATGGCCTCTTCTGACTTCTTGGAAAATAAAGCTAAAAAGATGCCTGTACTATAAGGGCAAAGGGAGCAAAATTATCTTACTATTACTGCATGTGGATGATATATTGTTCACATCAAGTCATTTAACCATGTTGTATGAGGATGAGCAACTTTTGGTCAAGAACTTTGACATAAAGGACCTTAGTATAGCATCTTCTATCCTAGGTATTCAGATCTACGAGGACATATCTCAACACTCATCAGACCTCTCAAAGAATGCATATATTGAGTATGTGTTATAAAGGTTTAATACGGTTGACAGTAAACATGTTGTAACACCTGTCTCTCACAATAAGAGATAATCTTTGGTATAGTACTCAAAGAATAAAGTAAAGAGAGAGATTATAAGGAATGTTCCGTAACCTAAGAATAAAGTAAAGAGAGAGATTATGAGGAATGTTTCGTATTCTAGTACGGTGGATAGCCTGATGTATGCTCGGTTATGTACTAAATAGAACATTGCATTCACTATTTGACTATTTGGTCAATATCTAGTTAGTCCAGTTATAGGCCTTTGGAATGCAGTCTAGCGAGTGTTGAGATATTTGAAAGAATTAAGGATTACATGTTGATATATAGAAAAGTCAACAGATCAAACCTCGTAGGAAATTTAGATTTAAAGTTAGCTATGTGTTTGGATGATTGAAAGTTCACTTAAGGTTACAGTTCAAGTTTGTAGATGATACATGTTCTAGAAGTGTGTCAAAGAGACACATGTAACTTCCTCGACTATGCATGCAGAGTGCATGCTAAGGGGCTGTTTTGCAGACGATTTAACTCAGAAATTTGATTTTTGAGTGGTCTGTGGTCCATTTAGTAGCTAGACCTATTTGGTTTTACTGTGGTATTCTTCTTACAGTGTTGTTTAATAATAACGAAGAATATCACAGGGTCATAGCATTTAAAGATCAATTATTTAGTCATGAAGATGCTAACATGAAAAGGTGACATTAAGGTTTGAAGCATTTAAGGACTAAGGAACTGCGAGTCAATCCTTTAACTAAAGGATTTCATCCACTTGTGTTTGTAGCACAAGTATATAGTATGGGTGTTTTGAAGTCCTTAGACACTGTTAGTTAGGGGGATCGTTATGTTTGCTCCATATACATTTGTAAATTTTAAAGTATTATGATAATATGATGGTTCATTGATAAAGATGATCATCGTTTATCCTCAGTATTACGTGTCATCATACATTGTTATAATACGCATGAAAGTCTTAAGATTTGTGTCAATCTTAAACATTTGATGGTCATTGGGCATATATACAGATTGATCTTGTGCCTATGTCATTTAGACACATACAGTTTAACATAGATATCTATAAAGTTTGACATGACATAGGGGATATAAGTTTTTAATCACATAAAGGTCCTCTAATGTAGTCTAGCATTCAGTTGGAGAACATAAAGATTTTCTCCAATATTGTTTAACATTTGGTGAGAGGAAACAAGTTCTCTCTAATGTTGTTTAGCATTCGGTTAGAGAAAACAGAATTTCTCTGATGCAGTTTAGCATATGCGGTTTAGTATAAAGTTGGAGAAATTGAGACCTACAAACGAAGATGATACAATTTAGATAATAAAGGTACCATCATAGTTTGCCACACTCCATTTTTCCATTCATGTTAGTGAGATATTAGGTATTCGTGATTGTATTAAAATTGTGTCGCACATGACATATGTATCTAATACTTTTGGGTATCGAAAGCCTTACGGGATAGAATGATGAACTTTCATTATCTTTGGATCAAATGTTTTGGTTTTAAAACTTAGTCGACTAATACAATAGCATGGCTTAACCGAGTTTCAAACTGTTTTTAAACGAGAGTCAACTGCAATTAATGCTTGTCCAAATGGGAGATTGTTATAGGGACAATTTTGTCTTTGTCTCATAGAATTGGACAACATTAATTGCATTTTTGGTTTTTAAATAAACTATCAGTTAAGTTGTGCAATTTGATCCAAATAAAGATAATAAAGTAACCCAATATATGATCAAGATTAATGGGTCAAAATTCAGGTGAAAAATGAGTCCCAATTAGTGTGGACTGGATCCATATCGGCCTTGTGATGGAGAAGCCCGATATAGAAGCTATATAAAGGTTAAGGTCTCCTGCAGTTGCTCATATCAATTGAAAGCATAAGGAATTCCTGACCCGTTAAGGGAGCTTTCGTATTAAAAAAATTGTAGAAAGACCTAACTTGTAAGTCGGGAAGCACTTTCCACTAAAGGTCTCGGAAGATTCGAAGGCGTTCGGAGCTTGGAATCGGCATCGAAATCAGATATGGAACCGAAATTCAGGTATTTTGCATTACCTTCGTTTTTAATCTTTTCATGTAGATCCGGGATATGTAATAAAGTTTATACTATCTATTACATTCAATTCCCAACATCAAAGGGAGAAAAGAAATTGGTTGAAGAACAATGTCAAAGCCACTCAATTCTGACGTGTACAATCACAATTACTAACGCTTGGAAACACGTTAACAAGTAATGGATCATTCCAATTCATTCTTTACAAATCTATATGAAAGAAATTATAGTTACTGTCCTCAAAACCTTTGAATCTAGTGAAGACAATCATCACACAAATTATTTCCTGTGGAAATTTCACAAAATCATGCCATCTCACAAGCTCTTCCTTTAGGGATGCAGTAAACTCAAATGTTTTGCACTTAAAAGGGACCTTCAGCTATGAAATTTTTACTCAATTCCTACATTTTTCTTGCCTAGCTCGTAAAATATCAGGTCATCACGCTGTCATATGAGATCAACAACCAGCAGCTTTCAGAAAGTGATCATACGGACTTGATGCTGGTAGCCTTAAAAAGTTAGGATGATGTTGAAACTCAGTTGCACACTGCCTTGGAACAGAGACAGCTGGTGGTCTTTGTGAATTCCCATCACTCTTCTGGTCGAGGGAAGGATTGCCAACCTGCATTTCACTGTGGTTAGGTAAAGGCGTTTGATACAATAAAGAGGACTTCAAGCCCTTGTTTAAGATAACCGATCCCCTATGCAATAAATAAATGCATTCAAAATAAAACGTAAATGGACAAGTAGAGAAATTCTTCTGGATGACACTGCTAGAATCCAGATGAACATTGAGAATCAGAAATCACCTTCTGAACCTCATCACTGTGATTCTGCAAAGAGAAGTTAACCAAACTCTCTTGTTTCATTTGGGTACTCATTACTTGAGACATCTTCTGCTGCTTTCCCACCCGAAGTGTCTCACACTGAAGAGCCATTTCCTTGTAAGGCACATTTGGAGCGGTCACAGACATTCTTCCAACTTGAACCGTGTCTATTACCTACCCCGCAAAGAATGCTGTTACTGTTATGTTTTTTCAAACTTTTTGCATCCTGTTAGATAATTGGAACTTGATAGCTCAAAAGATTAAAAAATTTTCCAAACTCAGGCATGTGATATGTCACCAAGGCGTTAAGATAAACAGCAACTAGCAACATGGATTGATAAGGTAACATACTGATTCTATAAGCTGATTGACGCTAAGAAGGTCAGAGCTTTGGGAAACCAACTCCATTTGTGGGTTGGTTTGGCTTTCAGATGAATCTTGAAAAGTTTCATCAATTGCGAATCCCATAGCTCCCTGCATAACCACCAGAATCATAATTTATGCAACTCGAGCAAAAATGATTTTAGAAAGGCAGAAAGAATGTTATGTGATTACCACTGTATGAGACTCATCTTTCCAATTAACCTTATTTCTTTTGATCAGTTTATCTGTAAACAACTGTGCTTCAAATCCACATCCATCTTCTGGTGAGAATTCGGCAAGGAGTTGGTCCCTCAAATTTGATGCTTTAGACTGCAGAGAAGATTTCACCATTCTAACGTTACTACATCATCATATGTAAGGCATGACCATTCAAACTAAATTCATTATTGCCAAAGAACATTTAAGACAGAATCTTACATCTGTTAAATTGTCCAAGCTCTTCAAAATTTCTGCCGCAAGGAACTCATTGCTTTGGTCTCCACTGATGTCTATCTGAGACAGAGATTTCAAAGCATCATTATCATCTGCCTTAGATCCATATGCTTCTGTGGAAAAACCGGAAGTATCAACTGCCTGCAACTTGCAATCTTCAACCAATTGTAAAAATGGATCAACCTGATCCAAACATAAAATTTTATTAGAACCAAGTATAAGGGGGTTCAGATGCAGCCAAAAAAAATTTCGATACTCTTAAGAGATGTTTTAATAGGTGAAGAAAAGTGCACACAAAGTTAATAGCATTAATCAATGTACCGCTTTCTCCGTGAGCATATCTTTGGCACAATAAACAAGTGAAACAATATTAAATGCTTTTGATGAAAAGAGAATCATTGAAGTTGCCAAGGTAAACAACGATCTACGTCTTGCTGGCGGGAGAGGTCCTGCACAAACAGCAGTCACATGCTTGAATGTGAGAAGTAGCATCCCACTATGCAAGAGCTACCAGCTGATTCCATCCAATCACATGATCTTTGAAAATGAAATTACAAGAATAGACCAAATAGAACATGAGAAGTTCTCTGTCCAGTTCATCAAACTGGTTTAAGGCCTGAAGTCGCTTTTAAGACCACCTTCCAACATATCATCTGTCCAACCAGACTAGAGATTTGGTATTAAAATTACAAAGTTGTAGTAGATTAATAATTCACCTCCTTTATTAAGAGCCATGTTCCTCAGGGAAAAAGCAAGCTGAAAACTTTGGGTTAAAGCTTCATGACTGGAATTCTGCAAGGAAAAGTTGAAGATGAAATGAAAGAAAAATAACTCCTTAATAATGGAGGAGCAAAGATATAGCCAATTCAAGTACTGCAAAATCATTAAGACCAGTGGCATCTAGGCTTATCAAAGAATAAAGTTGGGGAGAAACTTGTTATTGCATAAAGTGGACAGCACTTAATTTATAGTAGCCAGCTAAGTTAAGAGCTATAATACAGCAAACTACTGCTATGATAACTCATCATTAGCAGTAGATGCAAACCAAAGGGACATATTTCTAAAAGAATCTTCAGCAAATGAAAAATTATTGCGATAGGAACAAGCCCATTCTCACAATCTTCAAGTGCATGTCAGAATAATTACAAAGGATAAAACAATTATAGCCATCAAATTAAAACAACAATATGTTGAAGATTAGCTGCTGCTACCTCCAACCAACGGTAATCCAATAATTACCTTGCCTCGAGAAAACAGAAGGACTAGACTAAATGTATGAGCAATGGCTTCATAGTTTTGAGGCAAATTTGCAGGTGAGATGGACTGTGCCCAAATTGATGAAAGCAAGACACTAATCTGGCGGCTACTCAACCGTAGAGAACCAACCTCCTGATAGAAAACATAGAGAAATGGTGAGTAACTAAACTATATGACCAAACATGGTGAAGCAGCTTATCTATGACTTTGAAATGTACAGCACTACATTGGCTAGTGGAAGCCATTTCTTGCAGATGAACCCTTCCACAATATAATAATTATGAAAACTTAGGTGAACTAATAATTGACTGCACCAACACCAACTGACTAAAAATGTACAATTCTACACTGATGAAGTAAAGCTGCACATCAATGACTTGGAATGTTGAATCCTACACTGCTAGTGGAAACCACTTATGAAAACGTGGATAAATTAATAATTGACGACACAGAGACCAAACGACTTTAAACTGTAGGATCCTAAGTTAGCTATGCAAGCCAATTGTAGCAACTCAAGCTACATATATATATACACCACATAAGACTAATGCTGAAACTTGGATAAATTAATCTTTGACAATACCAGAACCAAATCTTTTGACAATCAATTGTATATTTGCTCACTTGTGGCTTCCAACATATATATAAGCGAATAGGGCAGTAAGCAGAATTTGCTGTCCCTGTCTTACATCATGGCATAAACCTGACCTACTTTCAATTTCACCAAGATGTGACTACAATTCAAGTAGAGTGCATAAACTCTAAAAGCCTTAATTTAATTATAAGGAAAAACAGTACATACACACCTCTGTATTTACATACTTCACTTACTTCTTTTTTCATAAGACAGAAATAAACCTGATATTGGTATTGAAGAAAGAGGACAAAGTAATTCTTCCTTAATTTTTTTGTGAATAGTACAAAGAATATATAGGACAATGTAGCCCTAATCACCTCCTTAAATCAAGAAGAATCTATTTATTCTCGAAGTAATAAAATCTCATTAATTTAGCTACTAATTAATAGAATATCAACTAATTATCTATAAAGAATAAGCTAATTATCTCTAGAGATAATTAGATGATTATTTCTATAATACCAACATGTATCATAATTTCTTTCTAATTCAAAGTATGAATACTCAAGTTCAAGCTCAATAAGAGTTTGTGTAGGGTAAAAAATTCAAACAAGTCAAACCCAAGCCTTAATTTAAAGGCTTGCTCGTCGAGGTCAAACTTCCAAAAAAATTCTTAGAATGGCAACTATCAACTTGTTTGAAAGGCTTGGTTGAAAACTTCCAAAAAAAATTTCTTGGAATGGTATCTATCAACTTGTTTGAAACCCCACTCACCATAATACGTCGAGTGGAAAGTCATGGATGGTTTCAATCTCAGGCTTGGATGATAAGAATATATTTTACTACTAATGCACTTAAATTTTTTATATTAATGACAAAACGGCAATTTATGTTCAAAAAATTTGCAAAGATTGTGATTAAAATCACTTGAGTAAAGCAACGATTAGAGTACATCACAAAGCTAAGGGAAGATCAAGGTCAAATTCATTAAGGATACTTCAATATCAAAATTAAAAATCTTAGTAAATCCTTGTATTGTTTCTTTATTTCATCCACAAAAAAATAAGGGGTTCAAGCATAAGACTTTTTTTTTATCGAATTCTAACTTTTTAGTGGAGAAGATGTATTTACTAGAGCTTGAAAGGACCAAGAAGTTGTCTTTTATAAAGTTGAGTTGAAATGATTAAACTTTTGAAACAATGAGTTTTGAGATTCTCCGATGACCAAATGCAAATCAATTGACCTAGCAATCACTTTTATTTTAGACAATAAGCAACTATGGTCAACTGAGCATGGGTCAGCCCATTGAGTTACAAGTTTGTTTTTTTCCCAATAGCTATGGTTGGTCAACTGAACATGGGTTGATTGAGCCAAGTGTTTTAATTATAGACTGAGAACAGGGGACAGTCAACCAAGCAGAGATTGGCTGACTGAAATACATTTATAACACACACTAACAGCTAGTTTTTAGTGAATTTAATGCATGGAGTTTGCGTCTAATGATCATTTATACCATTTAAAATTAGACTTCAGTAGCCAATTTTTTTGGTTGAAAATAAGTAAACAAGTATTTGAATGTGAGTCCATTGCAAAACCCTCTAAAAGCAAAGTTTTGGGACTGAGTAGATAGGGATACGCTTACAAGGATTGGCTAAAGAGCAATTCTATACACTGATCAGCAAGCTGGCTTGAATATGTTGGGAAAGTGTTGTCAATGTTATAATTGATTATCTTGTACCCCAAATTCCTACGATACTACTGCTGTAGTATCTAACAATAAATATTCTTTAGAACTGAATTTTGTCCTGAAACTAGATCCTACAAGTGATCCTAATACATCCTATAAATAAGGATCTTCTACATATTATTTCAGAAGTTAATAAGAAGTTATTCAGCCATCTTAATTTACTTGTATCAACACAGAGGATATAGACCAACTTGAATAGGTACTAGAAGTACCTAAACATAATTTAACTACCATGTGATGCTGAGGAAGTAAAAGGAAATTATATTTAATAAGTTGGAAAATTAGAAAGGTGATAAAATTGCCAGCACTTACTGATTCTTTATTTGTATTGCTTGTGCTTTTTTCGTCTGTTGTTGAGGATAGCATAGGATTGTTGGAACTGTACACTCGACTGTAAGAAGACTTCAATTTATTAAGCATCCCGTTACTGTTTTTTCCATTATCAAGAACAATATTCTCTTTGTTCTCTTGATAGGCATTTTCTCCTGTGGAAGATTTGTCCTTTGTTAGCTTCTCGAACAGAGCAGCAGATGAGGAGAAGACAGACACAGTTCTTGAAAGAGTCCGCAAGTGATCCGCTCCTTTCTTTGAATGAGGACTAATAGAGGATGGACGAGGAAAAACTGATGATGGAACAAGAACAATTGAAAAGATGCGGTGAGCTCCAATTCTGGTTTCATGATCAGGATGGACCATTGCTGGGAGTAAATGATGAAATAAAGCCTCTGGAAATGTCTGTAAACAAGAGACATATGTTAGAACAAGTTGCCATAATGGGAAAAAAGCCCAAACTCAAGTAATAATGATAAGAAGAAAAAGGGAAGAATGAGAAAAGAACAAAAACAGAATTCCTCTTTGCCTTGTTAAGGTAAGACAAGTTTGGTATTGAAGCTATAATTTGAGCGGTACGATAAACGGCAGAAATTGTAGTTCTTGCGATAACGGTAACATTTGAGATGTTCTCCAACATAACAGCCATAACATCCAGAACTGAGCATGCATCTCCAACCTGTTTAAATGAATTAACTTGGTGTATCTCAATGAAGCAATTCAATAGTTACAATAAGAAACATCATAATAATCAGTAAAAAAGGAGTGCAATAAAGAATTTCTGAAGTTAATTTTGAGTTGAGAGACAGCAGATTCACGCCACCTTAATACATAATTCAACAAGGAACTTATCAACTGATTCCCTGAAGTTTTTGTTCCACTCTTTTACATCGGACCCCAAGTTTTTGTCATCAAGTGAGCAGTGCATGCTTTTCCTTAAGTGCCTCATCACATCACTCACAGCACCAATTATTGCTACAGATGGTTCAATCTTTGCAAGTTGAGCAAGAGATGCAGTAACCTCAACAATGTCAAGCTGCATCTGAGGCTGTTTGAGGACATTTTTGTGATCAAGATGCTTAATCAATATGGACAGAAGAAGGTGCATGTTTTGCCCTTACAATGTAAAAGGAGTAAACGAAAACATAAAAACAATCAGTCTAAAATTATAATCGCAGTTAAAATTTCCAAGAGGAAATACACAAATGAAATATAGGCAGAACTAACAATAGTAACTAATTTCACAGTTACCAGAGTTATCCATTAAGAACTGCATATCCTTTAAAACTGGGAAAGCAAGACCATGCTCCAGAGACCACAAATTTCCATTATCAAAGTAGCGGAACAAAGATTCAAGAACACGTCGGACAGTTGAGACCTCCTTCCCTAGCTTGGCCATGTTATTTAAACAAACCCGGGACCAAAAGCAGGGATTCTGGGCATCTTCCCTGAGAAAAATAGATAATGGAAGTATTCAAGTTAATGAGTACAGAATAAATCTAGTATCATACCTAACTAAAATCTATTTGCTTAGGAAACTTTGTGTCAGGAGAATACGCTGTGACATTTATTTCGCCTTTTTCATTGAAAATTGTCTCCCAAGAAGGAACCTTGGAAAATGCATCTGCAGAAGGGGGCATGTGGCCCTCAGTTTTGAGCACTTCTTGCACCCAACGACATTGAGAACCTTGCTTCTCAGTGCCTAGATTATCCAAATTTTTGTCTTTACCTCCATAGTTTTCCAAAACAACTGAAACAACCTGATGATGAAACCAATAGTTTACAAGTTTGGAAACCAAATCAGTAAAAGTAAATAAAACATGCAAACAAACATTTCTATTACAATGCTTGCAGGACGAACTGCCAATAGGAATTTTATTAAGAATGAAATAAATTTATCTTCCCAAAGAAGAATACTATTGACAGCATTCTGTATAAAAATATCACCATCCTTTGTGCAAGATTATGTTTGAGACAATATTCATAAAACTATACGTCTCCTTAACTATCATGCTTCTCACTTCCTAATAATAATTAAAACATTATCAGTGTCTTAAGAAAATTGTCATTTAACTTGTTTTCCTATGTGATCAAGAAGCTTGCATGCAAGATTTGTTCAACAAATAAGGAGGCCAAATTAGCAAAAGCATTTATGGCAATGTAGGCATTTGTTATAAACATATAAACGATATTTGCAATGAGAAGTCATGAATTGTTGAATTTCCTCACATTATCAAATTCCACTGAAATATGAGAGTGTTGACCCATGAACCAAACCTACACAGAGAAAAAGAAAAAGACAAAATCCAGTTAGCATTTAACAGTTTTCACAACCCTTAATAATTAAATGCTTTAAAAAAAGGCCAAAGATATCCAACTGATAAACTAGAAGACAGGTTATATTATTACCACTATTATAAGCTCACTGGGTGAATGAAAACTGATTGAATCTTCAATTGAAGTTGCACAAACATAATAGACAGAAAATTGCAACCCGTATATGACTCCAGATAATGCAAGATATCCATACAAACAAACTACAGAATAGTATTTATAGATCAAACATATTGTAATTGAAACAAACTTTAACTTGGGAGAAAAATTACAAAGTGGCTTCTAAACTTAGACTGATAAATTAGTCATACCTTCGACATTTTCATTTTCTATGAGGTTTACAACCCACCAGAAATTTAAAATTCCACTATGCTCCTTATATAGAAGCATGCAAGTGCTTCATTGTTTACAAATCCTTGCATTCCTAAACGTCAACATGGTCAATAATACAACAGAAAATAACTGAAATTGCAGATGCTTTTCGTGCGTTCTTTTTCTCCCAACACCCTACTTCCTCTAGTTTCCCTCTAGTCGGGAAATTTTTAACTTTCATTTTTCAGCAATGCACGTCATCCAAGTTTTTACAGAGCTACAGTGTGCATGTAAAATTGTCAGTAATCAAAAATCATTTTTAAGATCGAATGAGGAAAGCACATGGAAAGAATGAGATTTACTGACTTCTAGAATACAAATAGTATAAAAATTGGAAGTTGTCATTAATAACCGAACCTCTGTCAAGATCACCAAATAACTTATTTATGAGGAGATCCAATAACTAAAGTTCATAAAAATATTATGTTCGTGACTTGATAGATGAAAAATGAGAACTTCAACTTATAATAGTACATATGAAAACATGATTTACTAGTCACCCAAAATTAATAAACATTAAAAGCAACAGGAAGCCACAATTTTTGAAGAGACAAAGAAGAAAATACCATTGAAGAAAGGGCTTGCAGCCCAGCAGAACATAAGCTTCTTGACCTTTCATTTTCTCCCTCTTCCTGAGCAAATTGGCATAGTTTTGGTATAAAGCCTTCAAAGTTAAACATGTAAGTTCCATCCTTCTGCAAAATTAGGCTGAATGGTGTATAGTTTGAAATCTCAGGTTTTCTTAATAATAGACAAATACTGGAGCTGGAAATTGTGGAACTTACAATTGACACCAACCTGATTATTGACAAAGTAAAACAGAGTCTCACACCCTATAACTTGAATATCATTCTGTCGTGTTTGGTCTAATAGAGTTTGAATAATGCTCAGTAAGCTACTAGCAAACAGAGGGCTGCAGAATGTTCCAAAAACAGAAAATTATAACTGTGATGTTAATTGTACAGAGATTGTCAAATCACAGATAGAATTGCAGTGGGAAAGAAGAAAAATATGGAGAAAGACAAGCTATATGTTACATAGCAAGTTGTTGCTGTTAATACCTACTTGAACCAGGTTCAGTTAAAGTGGTTTCACTTAAACTAGTGTACAGGAAGTACACAAATAGCAAGCATAGAGACAGGGCACAAGGAGTCCACTTGATCATTTATTTGAATTTTAAATTTTTTTCTATTTATGTGATTAAGATCTTTAGGAATCTGAATTTCGAACTTGTGGGATAATTATCGTAGATAAGTTTAGGAGATTATCTTCTAGGAGATAAGTTTATCTTCTAGTAGATAAGATAAGTTATAATATAGATAGAATAAGTTAGTATATACGAAAAATCCAGTAGTTTAGTACTATTAGAATACATTATACTCATGTATAAATTACATATAATCAGAGAAATAAAGTTTTCTTTCTGATATTTTCTATACTCTCTTGTTTCATGGTATCAAAGCTACCAATTCTAGTAGCCTAATTTTTCCAATCACTTCATGGCTGGAGTTCAACCAACCTTCGGCTCCTTTGATGAGTCCCAAACCTCATCCCAAACACCTAGTTGCATAATACCTTCAGCCTTCGTTGCAAATCACGCAGCATAGATTAAATGAATGAATTTCTGAGAATGGTCCCAATCAGTCATGCTCGTAATCAAAGGAAGAGGCAAGGCTGGATATCTAACAGGGCCAGTTCCTCAACCACACGAAACAGCAGTCACTTACGGTGCTTGGGAAGTTGAGATTTTTATTGTCATGACTTGGCTTATGAATTCGATGGAGCCAAAAATAAGAAGAACCTAACTACTAGTTTCTCTGTCGTAATTGATGGAAAAGAAATAAAGGGAAACGCACCTGATTGAGACCTGAAATCTGTAGGAGCCATGAATGGAAAAATCTCTGAGAAAATTTTCCGATGATTGTCCAGGCTAATTTTCTGGTGATCTGACGGTGAGCAGAGGGAAAACTCAAGGAAATCAACTCACTGGTGACTGCTGAGGTGGATGGTGTTGCTAGTGACAAGTCATGCTTGTTGGAGAGAGACTGGCAAGAGGGCAACTTCTTGTCAACTTTTGGCAACCTTTTCCGACGGCAAAATCAGTCGTGGGCTATGGGAAACGACTGGTCGGCATCGGCATCATCTGAACAGGTGAGTGGTGACGGTGAAATGAGCGTGCCAGAGAGGAAGATAGGAAAAACAATCAACGAGGTGACGAGCGGCGCATGACGGCACGTGGAGCAGCTACCGACGGCGTGATTCTGAAGTTCTACCGGCAAGTGAGAGAGGAACAGACCGGTGATCTCCACGAAGTTTAGACTTCACTAATCTAGTGTTAGAGCTTTTGATCTAACATCAGAAAAAACAAAGTCTGAACTTCGTCGGAGATTGATCAAAAAGCAATCAAAAAATCCTAAAACCTAGCTCCGATACCATGTGACACTTAGAGAAATCTATCATTCATATATACTATACGTTGAAAATACATGTATATATAGTTTATGTCTAACCCTAGAATAGGTAAACACCTTCCTATTTTATCACTATACAGCTATATATAACTCAACATTAAGGAACTCGGTTTTGAGCATCCTTCTCCAATGGAGTTAATGTGTGATAATCAAGCAGTCATTCATATTGCCTCTAATCTGGTCTTTCGTAAAAGGATTAAACATATCGAAATTAATTGTCACTTTGTTCGAGAGAAGCTCGAAGCAAGACTAATCAAAACTCCCTATTTGAAGTCAGAAGATTAACTTGCTAATTTATTTATCAAAGCTCCTGGGGGATCTCAAGTGAAATCTATATGTAACAGGCTTGGAGCCTATGATATGTACCCTCCAGCTTGAGAATCCTAATATATTAGAATAGTCCATGATTCTAGTGATCTCCTAAATCTCCTAGGATTTCTTATCCTTATGATATTAGCTCTTTATTGCTATATAAATCAGATGAGGGTCTTGGTGAATTATCAAGCCGTCAACTCTTCCTCCAATCTGTTCAACAGTAACATTTATCAAAGTTGCACCCTATTATTAAGGAAAAAGAATAACCTAGAAAATTTGTTTTGACATCTCTCCCTTACCATCATCATCGCTACCATCATCCAATCTTAAGTTAGAATCATCTGGGTCAAATAAGGAATGTGTTGAGTATGTGATGAATGATAAATTTGACAATGATATTACTATTGATAAAGGGCAATTTGGGATGGTGTATTCAAGAAAGCCAGCTAACGGTCCTAACTCAAAGACAATCCAAAATTATGCTCTTAATCATCCACCAATGAATGAGGCAAGTGAGATGTCTAAACTCATTCAATCTAAAATGTCTAGTGAAACAAAAACCTAGGACAATGATAGCAAGTTACCTATTGCTTTGAGGAAAGGAACTCGAGAGTGTACCAAATGACATTTGTATCCTTTATCACACACCATGTCCTTCCATAGATTTTCAGCTTCCTACAAAACCTTCCTTTCCAACCTAAAATCTATCCCCATACCTAAGACTTTATCCAAGGCATTATCCATAGAATAATAGAGGAAAGCCATGAAAGTTGACATGGATGCATTAAAGGAAAATAAAACTTGGGAGATAGTAGAATTGTCGAAGGGAAAAAAATCAATGTGATGTAAATGGGTATTCACCTTTAAGTATAAGGTTAATGGATCTTTAGAGAGGTAGAAGGCGAGACTAGTGCCCAAAGAGTAAACTCAGATATATGGAGTGGATTACCTTAAGACCTTTGTCCCAGTTGCAAAGATGAACGTGATAAAGGTCAATTTATCCTTGGTTGAGTACCCAAGTATTTTAGAGTATCCTTGGTATGCTACGTATGATAGATCCATATTCACCAACTTAAGGGGGAATGTGAAAAAGGGTTGTGGTGGTCATCTACTTAGGTGTGCTTAATTAATGTGAAGAATGTATATTCCCTACTTAGAGGGATTCTAATATTTTAGGTGATAAATTTAACAAGGTTGTTCCTTTCCTTTCTAGGTGTACAAGTTGTATATATATAAATACCTTATACATTGATCATAATAAGATGAGCCTTTTCTCCCAAACTTTTCTGCATCTTCACTGGAAACGAACCATAGTTTTCAAGTCCTATCTCCAGGGGTAGATATCAATGATGGAAGACAATATTTTTTAGTCTTTTTTGCCACTTGACCTTCTTATGTAAGTCCCAAATTCATCTTCAATCTCTAGTCATATGTCTGTCCTACAAAATACAAAAACCTCTCTTGTGTCCATCCATGTTACTGAAGATTTTCTAAGATATTCATAGTATATTCCAAAAGAGCAACTACTCTAGACTTGAAAAATGTCCAAGAATCTAATGCAAACTCCAGAAATGAGTCCATGGTAAGATTTGATTCTCCTTTACATACACGATCTGTTGAAACATCCATAGATGATTCCCACCTTCATATTGCCATTAGGAAAGGTACTAGAGAATCCAACAAGACATTAATATACCCATTTTCCCACTATGCATCTCTTAAACACTTGTTATCAACCTACAAAAAATTTATCGAGTCTCGCATTGTCAAAAGGGATTGGAGGAATGCAACAAAAGAGGAAATGGAGGCATTAGAGAAGATTAGGACATGAGAGATGGTTGATAAACCAAATGGAAACGATTAGTTGTTAAAGGGTACACTCAGACTCATAGGATCGATTATCAGGAAATGCAAAAATGAATACTTTGAGGATTTTATTGTCCTTGGCAGCTCACTTTTACTGGTAACTTCTGTAGTATGATGTGAAGAATGTCTTCCTTAATGGAGATCTAGATGAAGAAATCTACATGAGCATACCACTAAGGTTGGTTTGGTAGATTTGCTAAAGTTATAAATGTGTTGGAATCTAAACAAAGTTAAGGTTGTCACACCCTTTGCATCAAGCACATAGTTGCAAGGAGAATGAATGCACTTCTAGTGTATGTTAATGATATTGTAATTGGAAATGATTTTAAAAAATGAATTTGAGCAACAATTGATCAAGGAATTTGAGACAAAAGAGCTTGAGAAATTGAAGTACTTTCTTAGTATCGAGGTGGCATATGCCAGAAAAGGAATTTTCATATCTCAATAGAAGAACCAGTTGTTGATAGCAAGATATTAGTAGGCAGACTCATATACATTGCTTATACTCGACCTGACATAACGTATTTAATAAGCATAATTAGTCAGTTCATGCATGACTTGAGAGAGTCACATCTATAAGTTGCATATAGGGTGTTGTGTTATTTAAAAGGCAATCCAAGGAAAGATATTATGGTTAAGAGGAATAATCATCTCACCTAAAAGCCTATACTGACTCAGAATATGCTAGATCTATAGTAGACCAAAGATCAACCATAGGTTATTGCACTTTTCTCGAAGGCAATTTGGTAACTTGGAGCAGGAAATAAAATGTTGTGGCTAAATCATCAATAGAATCAGAGTTTAGCAATTGTTCAAGACTTGTGCAAGTTGTTATAGTTGAAGATTACTTTAGATGACTCGAAAGTTATGTAGGACGGTCCTATAAAGCTCTATTGCAACAACAAATCAGCCATTAATATTGCTCATAACCCTATTTAACATGACAAGAAAAGGCACATTGAGATTAATAGACATTTCATCAAGGAGAAGTTAGAGGAAGAGCTTGTATGCATGTCATATGTTCCATTAAGAAGCTAACTAGCTAATGTTCTAATAAAGGGGTTGAACAATTCAAATTTCCATGATATTATTTCCAAGTTGGGAATGGAAAACATTTATTCCTCCGATTAAGGGAGAGCATCAAGTTGTATAGTAGATGTATATCATTTCAGAAAAGTCAATTTCTTGATATCCCAAACATTGTGAGATCTTACAAGATTGTTATCTTTTCCTAAGAGTGTGGAATCCAATAAGGCTAGTTTCTTTTCCTAAGAGAGTGTGGAATCTTAGGAGATTGATTCCTATTCTTAGAGATTGTTTCTTATTTATCCTCCTCTAAGGATTGTTTCTTATTTATCATTGAGTAAGAATAAAATTCTTTTTCCTTCCTATTTTGTGTGAAGGTATATAAAATATTCCTATACTAAATACATGATAACATTCCTATACCAAATATTGGATCTCAATGATTTCAACAAGTACTATATTCCAACTCTCATCCCATCATCTCCTTGAATTCAGCACATACTTTTCATTCTTTCCAACTCTCATACCATCATCTCCTTGAATTCAATTATAGATAATGAAGGAAACCCTCATTTCCACCAAGCAACCTATAGGGTTAGATATGAGCATATTCATATAAAGATGCAAAAGCAAAGCTTATGTTCAACCAGATATGATAGAACCTATAGGGGAGAGGATGACTTAGACATAACCTATAGGGGAGAGGATGACTATAGAGGAAGCAAAGATCACAAGAAAGACTAATGAGAATTGACACGAGTGTGAATAAAAACTTCTATGACCACTACTGAGAGTTTAAAAGTCGATTTCCTATAGCTTTTGGAGGCCGGATAAGACATTAAGGAAATTCTTAGACATTGAGCACAATAGGAGGAGGAATAAACCGGTAGTGTGGAAGGTGTATTCTAGAAGAAAGAACAATGGGTAGAAGGGCAGTGCAAGAGGGCAGTTAGTATTAGCTGAGGTGGCAAAGTAGTTAGCCAACAGAATGTACCTGGGGAGGGGAATATTTTGTAGGGGGAGAGTGAGGAGAGATAGGAGAAAAGAGGAAACTTGTGACAGCAGAGTGCACATACCTGCTGAGGAGCGTTTCTGCTCTGGTTTAGGGAAGACATAATGATATCACACTGTAATGAGCTATATACATTACGGTTTATTGAATTAATACTGAAATCTCTAGTGTTCTAAGACTATAGTTCTATCATTGGTCCGACCTGCCGGATGCTCATCGGAAGGACGGATAGTTTACGTCTTGTTTGTTTTTTTCTCAAGTCCGAGACCCATCTTCATGCCACCAAAGATGTCAGAAAGAGTTGAGTTATTGGAATCTCATATGGCCAGTCTTGAAGCTGGGGTAAAAGAGATGCAGTCATCAATGCGTATGGCCATGGGGAAGATGCAGCGGCATTACTGGTAGAGATGAATAAACTGCTGGGCAAGTGTCCTGAGGAGGGACAAGGCAGTGAGAGTTATGAGAGGAGGCCGAATATGGCGGGAGACAGGGATACTCAGTGTACTCAACAGAATGTTCAGTCGGAGCATTCTTTGGGAAATATGGAAGAGTATAGGATGTCGGTGAGAAAGATAGACTTACCTATGTTTGATGGGTCTGATCCAGTAGGATGGATTACTCGAGCAGAAATCTATTTCGAAGTTCATGGCACTTCGAAAGAGGTGAAGATCAAATTGGCCTTATTAAGCATGGAGGGATCGACCATTCCCTGGTTCAATCTCCTCCGAGAGACTGAAGTGGAGCTCACATAGGGGAAGTTGAAATAGGCTTTAATCGACAAATATGGAGGAAGAAGGTTTGAGAACCCATTTGAAGAACTCTCGGATTTGCAACAAATGGGAACTGCTGATGAATACATTGAGGCCTTCAAATTTGTTTCTTCTCAAGTGGGACGCTTACCGAAAGCACAACTGACGGGCTACTTCATGCGTGGGTTGCGTACGGAGATACGACAAAGGGTGCGTATCTTCAGTCCAACAAACCGAGTTCAGATGATGAAGTTGGCAAGGGCAGTAGATGAGGAGATGTACGAGGATCAAAGGGGTTTCGACCCATTCCACCCACGACCTCGCACCTGGCATCACCGAGGAGAGACTGGGTTCAGAAGTCAGAGTCGGGGTTAGCCTCCTTATACCGAGTCGGTTTCCTCCAACACTTTGGGCTATGGAGTAAGTCACGCAGAGGGCGGGTCGGGTCTAACCCGAAATGCAACGGTTCATCATTTTCAGCCCAGATCGTCGACCCTAGGCGGCGGTTCTCACTTCACGTCGCCGACCAGACCAGGGGAAGGGGACCGAAGGACCTCCATGGGAAAAAATCGGGGCTTGCGACATATTTCGTACCATGAGTTGAAGGATCGCAAGGCAAAGGGTCTATGTTTCCGATGTGGGGAGAAATTTCATCCCCTCCATCAATGTTCAGAACGACAACTTAGGTTGTTAATATTGGATGAAAATGAAACCCTAAATGACGATGGGGAGATAATAGCCATTGAAGGAGAGGCTTCGGAGCAGGAAGAGGATGCGTTGGAGTGTAGAGCTATGGGTGTGTTTGGAATTCATCAGGTAGTGTTACCGAGAGCAAAACGATGCGGATTGAGGGAGAAATTCGTGGGGTTCCTATTGTAGTGCTGGTTGACAGTGGTGCAAGCCACAACTTTATCTCACTCGAACTCGTTAATGGTTTGGGATTAAAGGTGACAAAGACAAGGAATTTGGGAATTCGTTTGGGTGATGGCCATAAGGTTTCCACAAATAAGAAACGTTTGGCAATTCCAATTCGAATGGAGGACTTAGAATTGAATGTTGACGCATATGTGTTGGAATTGGGAGGCATGGACATCATTTTGAGAATAGCTTGGCTGCAGACCTTAGGGAAGGTTATTGTTGACTGGAAGGAAAGAACTTTGCAGTTTCAATATGAGGGAAAAGCTGTGGTGCTATATGGTAATGCTAACTTCAGATCAGTCCCACTGAGAGGAAGGCAGCACTTGGAAGAGCCAGCTTCCTTACACAGCCTATTAGAACATTTCTCAGGTGAGTCTCATGAAGTAAAAGCTGTGGCAGCATCAGAAATTCGATCACCTAAGTTCAAAACATCAGAACAAGGTGAGCTGAAAAGGGTGTTAGGCCAATTTGCAAAGGTCTTTCAAGAGTTGAGGGGACTACCTCCAGAGAGGAGACATTCCCATGCCATTGTCTTGCAGCCAGGACAAGTTCCCATCAGTGTGAGACCCTATCGATACCCCCACCACCATAAAGATGAGATTGAGAGACAAGTCCAACAGATGTTGCAAATGGGAATCATTCGACAAAGCTCAAGTGCTTACTCTAGTCCAGTTATTTTAGTACGGAAGAAGGATGCGACTTGGAGAATGTGCGTCGATTATCGAGCACTAAATAGGGTTACAATTCCAGATAAGTACCCTATTCCCGTGGTGGATGAGTTATTGGATGAACTTCACAATGCTCATGTTTTTTCTAAAATAGACCTCAAGTCTGGTTATCATCAAATTAGGGTGGTGGAAGAAGTCATACACAAGACAACTTTCCGGACACACAGTGGGCATTACAAATTCCTGGTAATGACGTTTGGTTTAACCAATGCGCCGGCAACTTTTCAGGCTACAATGAATGATATCTTCCGATCTTTTCTTCGGAAGTTTGTGTTGGTTTTCTTCGATAATATTCTGGTCTATAGTGTAGATTGGAGTTCACATCTTTCTGACTTGTCCATGGTTTTAGAGGTTTTGCAAAATAACCACTTTGTGGCTAATCAACAGAAGAGCAGTTTCGAGAGACAGACAGTGGAGTATTTGGGGCATATTATTTCAAGGGATGGAGTAGTCGTGGATTTGGCGAAGATCAGTAGTGTGTTGACTTAGCCTATTCCCAAGAATGTTAAAGGGGTAAGAGGATTCTTAGGTTTAACCGGGTATTATCGCAAGTTCATTATGAATTATGGGAAAATAGCCAAGCCACTGACCGAGTTGACTAAGAAGGAAGGGTTCCATTGGAATTCTGCCGCTTTAGAGGCCTTTGAGGCTCTCAAAAAAGCTTTGACCACATCCTCGGTCTTAGCTCTTCCTAATTTCTCTCAACCTTTTGAGATTGAGTGCGATGCTTCAGGCAATGGAGTGGGAGCAGTTTTGATGCAGAACCGTCGACCCATAGTTTATTTCAGCGAAGTTTTTTCAACGGGGAACCTTTCCAATCAGCCTATGAGAAAGAATTGATGGCATTGGTGTTGGCAGTGAACCATTGACACCATTACTTGCTTGGGCGTCCTTTTGTGGTTTATTCTGATCAGAAAAGTCTACGCCATCTGATGCAACAACGAATTACCACAACGGATCAGCAGTGTTGGATGTCAAAACTTTTGGGGTATCACTTTGAAGTCATGTATAAACCGGGGCCAGAAAATAAGGCGGCTGATGCCTTGTCAAGGGTTTATGAAGAGGGGGAATTTCAGACTTTGGTATCCTATCCAATGTGGGAAGAAGGTAAGCAACTTCAACAAGAGGTACAACATGATCCGATTTTATGTAAAATTATCCAAGAATTGCAACAGAAGCCGAACCCCAAATCTGGGTTTTCTTGGCAGCAGGAGGTTCTTTTGCACAAAGCAAGGCTGGTTATTTCAGCAACATCCTCATTGATTCCCACCCTTCTGAAAGAATATCACTCATCACCTATTGGGGGCCATTCTGGATTTTTGCGTACTTACCGAAGGATTGCTAGTAACCTCTATTGGATCAGAATGAAGAAGACTATCCAAGACTTTTTCAAGGCTTGTGGCACATGCCAACGACAAAAATATGTTGCAACATCACCTGGAGGGTTGCTACAACCTCTACCTATTCCTTATCAGATTTGGGAGGATATTTTGATGGATTTTATCACTGGCCTTCCGAGGTCTAAAGAATTTGAGGCAGTGTTAGTGGTGGCGGATTGACTCTCGAAATATGGCCATTTCATCCTCTTAAAGCATCCGTATACGGCGAAGAGTGTGGCTGAAGTGTTTGCTAAAGAAATAGTGCGCTTACATGGAGTCCCCTTGTCAATTATAAGTGATCGTGATCCCTTGTTCGTAAGTCATTTTCGGAGGGAATTATTTCGCCTACAAGGGACCGTGCTTAAAATGAGTTCATCTTATCATCCAGAAACGGAAGGGCAAACGAAGGTTCTCAATAGGTGCTTAGAAACCTACTTGAGATGTTTTGCTTCTGAACAACCTAAGAATTGGTCCTATTGGATCTTATCAGAATTTAGGGTTTCAAGGTACCCTCTTTATCGAAACTTAATCAGATATATATACATAAAGAGTACAACATAGATTAGGAAACAAATCTCCTAATCCTTACTGAACTAG
>JANITW010000005.1:49288205-49301784 GCA_027564335.1 Erythroxylum williamsii
ACTACTTGGACTAGATCTGATATAGTCAGTTTAGTGCGAGTTGACACATAACCCATACTCTGAATCAAGTGAGGTATAGGATGGTAAAAGGATGAATTGCATGGTAATTGACTATAGAAAAGTTCGTAAGTCGAATAATTAACTATCAAAGAGTTCGAGTGTTAATCCACTTACATTCTAGTAAATTCGCATCATGAAACCCTTCATGTTATGCTCAGATTAAGAGTTAATTAAAGTGACCAAAATAATTGAGAACTTAAGGGTCACAATCGTAAAAGATCGGATGAAAAACAAAGTATGTATAGTTGTCAATTAAGCAAGCCACGATCGTGACTAACTTAATGGCAAGTGGTACATAAGAGAGCTAATTGCATATAGCTTAATTTTGATCTAACTCTCACCAAAGCACCTACTTAAATTCATCTTATTTGGTGCCCTAACCACCCTTATATACTAATTTTTCTTTATCTTTGCGTGCTATCTTAAGGGCAAAGAAGATGGCTGGTGTTTGCTATAACCCAAATAAGAAAAAGATTCAAGAAAGGAGGAATATTTGCAAGGTATGTTATAATTTTATATTCTTATAATCTATTTTATACATGCATATGAATTTTGGATTTTTTGGAGATGTCGTGGAGTTGGACTTTTGATTTTGACACTTTCGCTCCTTTGTCATATATGTGATACATGGAACCATGGCTCTCCAACAGTTTCTTCGTAATTTCATGACTATTATTTTTCATCTCATTGATCAATTTTTCTATTCACGAAAAATAATCACAAATAATTTCATCTTTGTTTTGTTCCATCATCTTGTAATGTCTTTTTAAACCTTGTAGTCTCATTCGTTTAATTGTGTCTGCTCTTTCATACGTTTTAAGTAAAATATTCCAAGTTTCCCTTGCTATTTTAGCATAGAATATTTTTTTCAAGAATTGCCAACTCAACAGATTGACAAATTAAAAACAAGGCCTTTTCATTTAATGAATGATATTGAGCTAGTTGTTGTGATTCTTCAACCGACAATTTTTCTTCTTCTACTACTAAGCCTTTCTCCAAAATTTCAACATACTTATTACTTCTCAAACATAGCTCCCTCAAGCTTTTCCAAATCGTAAAATTATTTTTGCCATCAAACTTGAAAGTAGATAATTGCATTAGTTGAACTTGAAGTCATCTTGATCTTCTTGAGCATTTTAACCTTGTTGTGAGAGATGTTGTCAATTATAATTGCCTAAAAAAAACTAGTTAACAAAATACACACTTAAATTTTTATTAATGATTCACACTACACAACTCATTTGAGTTTAGCACCTTATAAAACTTTCACACCTTTTTTCACTCACTTTTCTTTTTGAGTGTTTTTGTGCAATAAATGTAATGGTGAAATGGTCATGTTTATAGAGAAACAAAGTTGGTAATAATTGACTATAATGCCACACTTTATAACCCATAATCTAGAATCATGTATTAAATCAAGGATAGTTTCTAACAAAAATTTATAAAAAATATTATAATATATGTTAAAAATTCTATTCTATCTAAATTTTTATCTATTAAAATTTCAATTCAAACGTTTTGTAGATGTTAAATTTTATTTTAAATACTAAATTACAAAATATATTTGAATAAAAATGTTAAGATCAAAAATATAATTTTTACCCATGAGCATACGATGTGTCTAAAATGGCAGCAGGTCAGGACCTGCTCTCTGACGACGACTCATTATTAAAAGGTCAAGGATGGCATCAGGTGATTGGTGTTGAGTGTTGACAGAATAAGCAGGTGGACCCAAAGAGAATTTGAAAGCGAAAGTTTAGAAATATATGTTTGGCAGAGAAGTTTGCTCGTCCTCAATAATTCATGTTTTATGTCTCAAACTTTAGTTTGAAAATGATACAAAAGTAGAAGTGGAAATTCGTTCCATTCTGGATTCCCATTTCAGTTCAGATACTTTGAAGCAATTTCAGAGTCACTCTTTCTAATTAATCCAACAGCATTACGTTTTGGCCTTTCTTCTTTGTCTCAATCATATCTTCTTCAAGTTGTAACTCTTTAGTTTCCCTACTCTGTCTCTATGTTCTCCGCACCGACCTTCACTTCATGGTCCACAGCCAAGTAACATTTTTTGTATTCTCTCGACCTTATTTCTAGTTGCTTCTCATTCTGCTTAAATAACGTTGCATTCTTCTCTTTCTGTTTATCACCGAAGCAAACTACCACAAAAGCAGTGTGTGCAAATCCTTGATTAAGCTTGTGGTCGTAATTAATGTGATGCCCACCTTAGAGTTACAGGCGATGTTAAATGAGCAGTTGCAACCAGTAGTGCCACCACCACCAAAGATGGTGGAGCCATGTCGGTATTCACACCGATCAATAGAGACACTGGTCGTTGTGTTGGCAGTGATCACCATTGTTGGTGTTATTGCAGGTATTATTGCACGTTTCTGTGGTGGGCAGCATTTTGGCAGAAATGGGGAGCATGACATTGAAGGCTGGGTAGAAAGGAGGTGCAGGAGTTGCATTGATGGAGGCCTCCCCGCTGACGCCGAAGAATCAAAGCCAGTGGCGGAGGAGGCTAAAAAGTGATCATATAGAAACTTCAAACGTTCTTTCGAGATTGGTTCTTTTGTGTTGCATATAATCTCTATTTTAGCGCTGCAGAGATCGAGTATTTGTTGCCTGATCACGTAACTTTTCTGTTTTTTAGAATGTAGTATAAACTTAATGGTGTTGCTGTGTTCCTTCACTCTTCTCTTTGTTTCATTCAATCGTTTTCACGTGTTTCAATCAAAATCCGTTCTTTTTATGTCACGAATGAATAGCTAGAAGACGCTTCCACTGAATTTTGCAGTTTACCTTAAAGCAAACACTAAACTGTGAAACATCATCATGTCAGAGACAATGAAATATCCAGGAGAAGCTGAAGAATAAAACAAAAGCCAAAGACATGCATACACTTTTGAACAATGTGACCGTTGCTTTTCCAAAAAGGCTAAAAGCTAATATACAATGCCGTTGGCATTCTTAACAAAATCATTCATCTCTTGCACGCCATTACCAACGGTTTCAAGATTCTAGTACTGTGAATGATAGTTTGATCCTGAAGAAGCACAGTTTGGCAGTAAAAAGCTCATGCCTGAATGCTCAGCTTTCGGCTTATGTTTAGGTGAGTGATAGATCCTTGTCATTCATCTCATAGCCCAGTTGCCTTAAAATGTTGACCAGACTTCAAGAAATATAAAGACAAAATAATGGACCTCAATCTCATCTTTTACTCCTGTACTGGTGCAACACAAACAGTTAAAACACGATTTCATACATGGTTCTGGAGGAGATACTTGCCTCAACCAGTGTAACTTAGTAGTCAAACCAAACCAAACCAAGAGATTAAAAGGAAAGAATCAAAATGAATAATTAAACGAAATAACAGATGCTGATCCATGACTACTTTTATTGAGAGGTCATTGACACCTGAACTCGGTAGTCTCCACATATTGGTAATTATGATTTCTTCAGTAAAAATCTTCAAAACTTCGATTCCTTCTTTAGACAATCTTCCATTCTCTTCTAGCAGTTAATTCCACACAGTTCAACATCTGGTCCAGTCACCTTGATTGTGAAAGGATCAATGCGGACCCATAGTAAGGAGAAGATAGAAGCTAGGAGAACAGACCACACAACAACAATTGTAGGTGTTCGGTTTTGGCGTCCCATCAGACCCTTAAGGAAAGGATAGAGATGAATAATCACCCAGAAAGCAAAGAATAACTTGCCAAAAAGAGGACCCCATGATTGATAACCACTATTAATGGCATAGGAGACTCCAGCAACCACTCCAACCATGTTGATTATTAGGAGGGTGGTTGGTGGGATGAGCAGAGTAGTCCATTTGAACATATAAAGTTCAGCAAAATCCCCATCCTCGTCGGATGCTTTTGAAGTGACAGTAAAGTTGGTGTCTATACCTGCAAGGACTTTTAACAGGCCTTGGAAAAGAGCAAACAGGTGAGCTGATACGCCTCCAATAACCCAGAATTGTTCATTCCTCCACCACTCATCAATGCCAACACCACTCCATCTCATCTCCAAAATACCAGTCGCAAAGATTGACAGGAAAAGGGATATGAACCAGATACTAGCAATGTTGCTAATCTGTAGTTTCATTAAAACACAATTGTGTCATGTCAAACTTAAGCTGTCATGCTGATAACTATAATTTTGAAAACAAATTCAAATTAGTTCTTTACAGGCTATGAGTTGCTCCATTTTATAACATCATAAAAACATAAAAGATCACCTTCTAGTTTGAAAAAGAAAATTTCATATCATAGATTAATAAATAATCCCACCCTCAAGTGACAAGTTCTCAACACTAACCCAAAGAGTTTGAATATGGAGATTGATGATGTTTTTCAATAAAGAAATGTTTACCTGTGGAATAATAAACTTTCCTGTCAGAAGACAGACAGCAGGCAATGTACAGTATGCAAGAAGAGGAATGGCAGTGACTGGGTAAATAGTGGTATTGACATAAGCAAATCTTTCAAGCCATTTCAGCCTTCCACCATAACCATACCATATGGGGCAGTGACGACTGAAGAGAATTTCAACCGAACCTAAAGCCCACCGAAGGACTTGATTCAAACGATCAGAAAGGTTAATAGGAGCAGATCCTTTAAAGGCAGGGCGTGGTGGCATGCAGTAGATTGATCTCCAACCACGGGCATGCATCTTAAATCCTGTTAGGATATCCTCTGTGACAGAACCATATATCCATCCTATCTACAGAAAGGAATCCATACACAAGTCATTATCTCTTCTAACCCTTCACAAGATATATGCAGCGAGAAGTATTTATTTTCCTTTTTCTTCATGGGTGTGGGTTAGACCAATTGCACAGTTTGGTTTTGTAATTGAAAAGCAGATTCCATCAATTTCAATGCTAAATTTGTTGCCCATATTTAAACGACAATAAACAACAGAAGAAGTAAGAAAAGAAAGGTTTAACATACTTCACTTCCCCAATCTGTCTTGTCCTCATATCCACAACTAATGACATGAATAGCTTCTTTGAGGAGAGACTCAGGGGTCGCAGATTCAGGGACACCGCCATTTTCCATCAGTGTTGAAGCAACAAATACAGTTGATTGACCAAATCGTTTCTCAAGTGTCATCTGTGACATGAGCAGTGATTTTTCATCATCAAAGCCAGCACCTATAAGAGGACAAACAGTCGCTGAATCAGATCTGAACTAAAACAGACAACACCTGACATCACCCTATCACCCTTATAGTACTAACTGAACTTGAAACAACCTCATGATATTATTCCTAGGAAAGCTCAATCAAGAAAATAACGGTTCATGTTCGAAACTTTGATTGCTTTTAGAAACTGCATACAATTAGTAGACAAATTCAGCATGCCCATGCTCCTCGTTCCTTCAATTTACAAAAGTAAAAGTAAATTTCTTATTCAAGTGACGACGGGAGTTAGATAGAAAAAGAAGGAAATAATTAAGCTCAATGACATTTCAAATAGAGCTTCTTTGACAACGAAAAGCTTGATATAAGGGTTAAAAACAATTAGAAGTATCAAACTAGTAGTAATTCAAAACAGAAATGTAATGTCACAGATTGAATAGCTTGGGATTGCAAAAATTCAATTAAGAAAGGGACATGTGCAAGATAAGATACAATAAAAAGGAAAAAGAAAATAAGGGTAAAAGTTAACCTTCGACCCCTTCTTCTATATCTTCCAAGTTGAAAACTGGCACAGTAGGGTCGACATGTTTGCCAGATTTCTTTTTTCTACTTGAATTTGAACTCTTCTTTCGTGATCCGCCACCAAAGCATGAAGAGAGCACTCCTGGTTTCTTATGCTTGGATTTAAGGGGAGGCTCGTAGCCATACAAAGCTGTCCTATTGAAAACGCACCCAGTACCCACATATACAGGGCCTTGGATGCCATCCAGCCCCCTTAAATTTATCTAACAACATTATAATAGACAATCCATTGAAGATTGGATTAGAACGAAAACAAAAACATGGAATCAGGGCTAAATGACAACTGCTAGAACTTACATCAAAGAAAACAGTGTTGCGATTAGCATATCTATCATTTTTGTCAATCCCATCAAATCTCTGGGGAAACTGGACATAACAAACTGATCTTCCTAGATTGGGATCCATCAGAAAACACATAGCTTCTCTCAAAGCCTTGCTATTGTTTATGTAATGATCACAATCCAGATTCAACAAGAAAGGCCCATTGGTAAGCACAGCTGAAACACGCACCTGCCAAGGGACAGATGTGTTTTGGGTTAACAACTTGCTAGATGTGCCTGACAGATTAGCTGCTCACTTACCAATGCATTCATGGCACCAGCTTTTTTGTGATGCTGAAAACCAGGGCGCTTTTCACGAGAAACATATACCAGCCGTGGAAGTTCATTGCCCTCAGTGTCAAGTCCTCCACTATTACCCAAGAAAACCTGCAAATTGTTATTCACGCAGCAAGTTTGAGAAAAAGGCACGTCAATAAAAAGCAGAGCTGATTAACTAAGCTTTCTTTCTCCCCAACCAACATGTGTAATAGCAAGGTCATATGACACAAGATACACATCGAACAAGTCTCTCATCAAGAAACCGAATAAAAATACAGCAGAATTTTATGAGAAACTGGAATTTTACTTTGGCATACAATGACGCAAATGCATTGAGATCATGGCTAATTGGTAAGATAATTAATACCAATGACACGGAGAACGTTGCGATTTAGTTCAAGATGGACCAACCTGGATCAATCCTAGATGATCTCTGGTAGAATTTCACTTTGGCATACAAAGATGCAAAAGCATTGAGGTCATTGTTAATTGGTAAGGTGATTAATAACAACCAGGTGTCTCTTGATGGAGAACATTGTGATTTAGCTCAAAATGGACCAACCTGGGTCATTCCTGGATGATCTCTGGTGGAATTTTACTTTGACATACAATGATGCAAATCCATTGAGATCATGGTTACTTGGTAACATGATTAATACCAACGAGATGTCTCTTGATGGAGAACATTGTGCTTTAGTTCAAGATGGACCAACCTGGATCATTCCTGGATGATCTCTGGTGTTATTTCCAGGCCAAGGAGTACCATCTTGCATAGACCATCCTTCATCAGGAACCTTCTGTGCCTTTGCTACCAAACCGTTGATGCGAACTTTAAATTCTTCATACTCTCTCTACATTTCCAACAGGAACATAACATTCAAGTAGTGTCTAATTAAATCAAATTAATATTTGAACCTTGAATACCTACCTTCATAGCTCGTCGATCTTTGACAAATGATGGATGAACCTTATCTTTCAGGTAGTCAATTTTCAGTGCAAAGTACCACTCCGGAGCTCGTGGTTCAATGCTATATTTCTTGCAAAAAGGAACCCATTTTCTAGCAAATTCAGATGTTTCAGAAAGGGCTTCGAATGTCAACATAGCAGCTCCATCATCTGAAACATAACATGAAATTTTGTCCACTGGATAGTCAACTGCAAGAATAGACAGGACTGTATTGGCTGTGACAAGTGGAGGCTCCTTTAAAGGATCCACTGTACTGACAAATATATCAACAGCAGCCAATTGTGATGGTTCTCCTTCTTTTTCATATCTGTGAAGAATTAGGAAAATCTAAAATATTTAGTATCTATGGAACTTGACAAAATTTACCTACCTTGAGGGTATGTTATAGGAAAAGGAGAAAGGTACCTCAAAGCTAGCCTGTCAAGATATGTCTCACGGTTGACAGGTAGCCATTTAGGGAACTGATCCAATATCCATGAAATTGCAAACCAGATCTCACAAATGACGGATATCAACCATAGAGGATAAGCATCCTTCACGGGATTTGTGATACGGTAGTGTAAGAAAATGCAAAGAATGATAAGCCGTAAGATAATGACCATCCTGTAAGGATTAATCCTAGAGGATGGAACTGAAACCTTTCTTGAGAGAGGCTGACGTGTTTCATCATTTCTGTTTCACAATAAGAATAAACTAAGATGTTAAAGGAGGTAATCTATCAGTAAAGTAACTACAAAAGCATTAAAGCAGTCCTCACTGGCTCATTTTCTCAAGAAGATAAATACATGTTTTCACTTTATCGGTGCTTATTAACCAAAATATTTTTTAACTAAGTGCAGGGCACCTCGTCATAATGAACACATAAGTCCCAGCCAAGGAAAGTATGCAATGAAGGAAAAAAGAAAAGACTGAGGAAGAGATATATTAGCTCATGTTGTATTCGCCCTTGAAGTTATAAAATGCTACACAGCAGGTGATTCTAGGATATGAAACTGCCAAACAGGCATCTAATGTAATTAAAATACGAAACATGAGTCCTGATTAAAACTGCAAGAAACTGAGAACCAGGGTACTGGGAATGGGCTAGTGTGAAAGAACTCAGGGAGAAAGTAAAACAGAAGTTCCATATGGATTGAATTTAAATGTTTTTAGGTACATCCATATGAATATATCATGCAGTGAAGGTAATATCTTGGTAATTCATGTACATCACATGACACTTACAGCAAAGAGTCATCCAAAAGCACATCAGTGCTAGCATCAAAATCTCCGCCACCCCTTCCTTCAGATGGTGCATTACTAACACTCATCGGAGCAGCATTCTTTTCAGGCTTCATCCTCCAACCATCAATCCTCTCTTTCCAGGCTACATTCCCAAATCCTAAAGAGCCAGAATCCCTTCCTGGATCTACTACCCTGATATTGGCTGCAAAAGATAATGGTTATCCAAAATGTATAATGAAACTAAAAAAACAGCAGTATAAATTATATTGGTTAGCACAATATTTCATAAGCCAATGCAGATCATTACCTCTGCTACCACTTTCAGGAGAAGCCATTGAGAAACGTCCAGGAGATGCAGCTGAAAGGTCTCCAGAGACCTGTAGATTTTCCAAATGTCACCACTTAAATCCTGCAAACAACAAAAAAATTCTCAAGAAAATTGAATGATTCAATCACCTACCGAGCGTCTGCCAGCCAGGTAAGGAATTTGGTGCTCTTTATCATAGCTTGTAGGTGCAACATACTCCTTCCTGCCAGACCCTGCATCCCAACTCAGCATTCGATCTATCTTCCTTTTCTCCTCTTCTATCCCTGATGAATGGTGATTTGACTTGCTTGCAGCATCAACAGCATCAGTAACTTCAGCTTCTTCCCCATGAATAGGAGGGCTACCTGATAGTCATCAACATTGAAATCAGTTCTCCCACTTCTATCCATCCACCCAAAATGTAACAGGTCATGAAAACTAACCTTTATGCCTCTTGTACTTAGTCTTGCACTGGGGACAAGATTGATTACCATCTTTTCTCTCATATTCATAACATGGGCGGCAAACAGGAAACACGCACACATGGCAAGCAATAAAAGGTTCTCCATCCGCTGTTCTGCCAATATCATCACTGCAGATCTGGCAGACTTGCATATTGGTTTGTGTTACCTTTTGCTGCTCAATGGCAATAGAAACGGGTATCAGAAGTCAGATGTGAACCGCTGATAAATGCCTCTACAGACCAGACCTTAACTATAACCAGAAAGAGCTCAAGAAAACAGATTGCTTAAGTTTTTAGTTTTATGGATCTAATTAAACAAGGCATAAATAACTAAATAGAATAATAAATAGAAAGAAATGGGAAATATCAACAACAAAAATAGTATTGGATGATTAGGATTAATAATAAAATGGACCAGCTGAAAGCGACTAAATTCGTGATCCATCGACACTAATGAGACGAAACAATAAACTGATTGATGGAAAGCAACTAAGCACGTAATCTAACATCACATATGCAGTCAGGAGTTTGTCAAAGAGAGTAATAAGCTGGGAAAAAAAAAAGAACTTGTGGATCTCAGGAGTGATGACTAAAATTAAAAATAACGGCTTGATGTTGAATCATACAAGTCAAAAGCACGAAGTAATACAAACCCAAATAACTCTGTTTCTCATTCTTTTTGGGATCCACATATTCGAAAGGAAAATAAATAAATAAATAAGCAACAGGCATGCAAAGATCCAACAAAAGAGTACCAAAACCTGATCTAACAGAAGAAACAAATCCAAAATATGAAAATTAAACTCCGATGAAAACTAAAAAATTGAACAAGCACATTAATCTCATAAGCGTCAAGAAAGCAAAGTATTTCCAGTTCACTAACTCCTGCTTCTTCTTCTGAGTTCATTGTCATCTTAGCCGATCAGAACAATTGCTCTCTTATCTCGTCCTTAGCCAAAGCTTTAAATCCACCCCAGAAATAGTAACTTCAAGGCTTCATTTTAATTCAGAGATCAACAAAAACACATCTCACTAAAACCCAGAAATTGTTTTAGCGAGAAAATGATTGGGTTAGGAGAAATGTAGTGATCATAGAGCTACTGATGCCTTGCATGAAATGAACAACTAACTATAACAGAGTCTTCACTAAAAAGCCCCACCGACACTGAAAGATAGAAACAGACAACGACCGACACAAGATACATGCTCTCTCTCTGTCCCCACTTCTCCCCCTTTTTTTTTCTTGTAATTATTTTCTTACCTATTGATATTTTGGTTAGAAAATTACAATCAAAGCTGCAAAAAGGGGTAAATGAAGCAGAGAACTTGCAGTACAAGTTTAGATATATATAGTACGAGAAACTCTTTTCCTTTTCTTGGATTACAATTTAAATTTGGTTTTGGCGTGCACAAATGTAACTTCTGACGTGGCTCGTTCCAGATCTGAACCAGTTTAGTCCACTACTTTGATTGGCTGGTGTGCTCGGGTGTTGCTGCATGCATGAATGTGTTAATATATGCTCTAGTTAAGTGATAATTATTTAAAAATATTTTTATTTTATGTATGCTTAAATATATATGATAGAGTTTATGAAATAAATATATATTATAAATAAAATTACTATGAAATTATAATTATGAAATTTTTATTACATTTATTTATTAACTCTAAAATGTTTCTAGTCATTGTTTTATTAAGATTAGATATGAATAGAATATAAAAAGCCTAATATATATTTGATTTTTTTCTTCTAAAGAAAATAGTCAATCTTATAAGTTAAAGTATAGAGGACCCTATATGAAAATTTTATTTAGAACATTACTTTTATGTCTATAAAAATTCTCATTGTATTGATTGTATTAGTGATTCTTTGACTTAAAACCTCTAAAGTTATCTTATATAAATATTGTTATGTTTTGATATTACTTATAACATATTTTAGTCAACGGTAACTTGGTCGATATTCCTTGGATATAACATGAATTATATTGAGGTACTTGATTGATCAATATAAAATTTATTACTTTAAAATAATTTGAAAAAATGTTTCACTGTTCTTGATTATATTGATCTGGAAGATCCTTGATCAAGTTGAAATGATACTTTATAAATAGTTTACAAATGTCATTGATATAATCAATTACTAACGATAGAGAATTAATATGATTTGAATCAAATAAAATAGGCATTAATTTTATGCTCTATGTCTAATTGAAACATTGTTTGATGAAATCATTGAATTATACAAAAAAAACATGCATAGAAAGATTAGTCAAAACTATTTTGACATTTTTAAATATTTAGGTGGTTATTATGTGTTACTAAATATCAATCTTAATTTATGGATATAAATTGTTTAGTTAGAGAATTAATGATAATTTAAAGGAGCTCAATTTATCTAATCCTAAATATAATTTAAGGTTATAATTTATATCTATCGACAATATATTTGAGAACCTAAAAGGTCATACATAAAGAACGAGTTGAAGAGTGAAAAGATATTTTTAATTAAGTTGGACTTGATTGTAAAGTTTAAGAAACTTTATGACTAAATATGAGATATTTAATAAATAATGATCAATATGAAATATCATATTTTAGATCTTATTTGGGCATAATTGGTATTTAATTAGAATTAGTTATAATTCTAATTAAGTTTAATTGTAATTAGAATTTAATATAGTTAAATTACTATAATGTTCAAATTTTATTATAAATAGACTTAGTGCCTGTTTGGATGAGCTTATTTTAATAGAGCTTTTGTTAGTAGAGCTTTTGTCAGTAGAGCTTTTCTGATAAGAGCTTTTCTAAGAAGCCAGTAGGCTGTTTGGTTGTCAATTAAAATAACAGCTTTTTGAAAAGAGCTTCATACAATAGACTGTTTGGCAACATAAAAATGAAAAGCACTTTCATTAATTTTAACTATATTTTGTTTTGTAATAAAAATTATTTATGCTTATAAATAATATTTAAAGTATATTAAACAATATGCAAAGCAAAATATATTTTGTTTACATTTGATTTGAAAAAATTCAACTACTATTAGGTCTTTCATGAGTGGAATGGGTTTACATTTACTTTACACTCTAAATTTTTTTTATTTAGTGTTACTTTACACTCTAAAACATCAATAATTTCTTTGAGGCCTTTATCATTCTAAATTTTTTTTGTTAAATTCACTTCCAGTTAAATCATGACATCAATAATTTCATGCTTTGAATGATTTTAAATTGATACATGTATCATGAATATATTATTGTAGACTTTAAGATTTAATTCACACAACTACAAGAGATGTCTCATTTAGATAACCATCATTTTGAGCATTTAACTTATAAAATTATGAATAATCATTGAAGCAATTATAATTTTAACTTGCTTTGAAAAAAAAAACTGGGCATTTGACGTAAAATTTTCCACCTATGCTATTATCTCCATATTCTTTTGCTTATAATATTTTTGTAGATGAAGTACTCCAATTCATGCATTAACAGGATTATGTCATTAACCAAGCAACAAAAAAAAAGGAAAAAGAGGACACGTTCAATCTCTGCCGAACAGGATCTGCCATTCCATTGGGAAATTGCGGAGGAAAAGAAAAAGAGAGAAAATGATCAACAACTGTACACAATAGCACCAGATGGTGTGGTGGCATTGACTTTGCTGCCCCAGTCTTATATTTCAGACATGCATATGTTGTTGCTTTCTTTTGTTTTTCCCGCTTATCAACCATTTACTTAATTCTCTCTGCTTTTTTCCTTTGTTACCTTTTCAATTAATAGAGTAAACATGAATACACAAGCACATGTTGTTGCTTTCTTCTAATTCTCTGTTTAAGTCTCAGACATATGATCATAGAACAAAAAAATTCAATCTAGTTAACATCAGGGCCTCTCTTTTAAGGTCTTTCCATATATTAGATGCACCATGTACAGTAAAAGGACATGTATTGAGTTAAAAATTGGTTCAGTTTCAGGTTTTACATAGGAAAAAGGTTATGCTCATGTATATCGAAGCTATGCCTCTCAACGTCTGCCATTACTTCTATGGGCAAAGGTCGCTCAGTTGATGTGAATATATAGAGAATCCAGATGAACAAGACAGATCTGATCAGGTTAGAAAGCAATATAATAGTAGCGAAACATAGGAGACAATATATCAAATACACTTGAAAATCCAGCAACTATTCAAAATCAATTGAACAAGCCAGGGCAGTAGTAAAATCTATATA
>JANITW010000005.1:49312210-49323963 GCA_027564335.1 Erythroxylum williamsii
TCTAACGCAACACAAATTAATAAAGTGAATATATAATATAATCATTATTATAACAACAAAAACTATAAAAAAAAATCACTCATTACCGACGGACAAACTTCTGTCGGAAATGTTCCCCTTATTTACTGACGGTAGTTTATACCGTCGGTAAATGTCGTCGCAGATTACATCGCCTCACCGACGGACTTAATGACCGTAGCAATATTTCTCCGACGGAATAGTAATTATCATTCCGTCGTAAAATAAATACCGACAACAATGTTTTGGTCGATAATTTATCGTAAAAGTGCGACGGAAAACTTCGGTCGGTAAGTTTAGCTTCGGGCAGTTCACCGACCGATTTTCGCTCCACTATATTCCGTCGGTGATTAATTTCACCGACGGAAATCTTATGTTTACCGACGGTAATTTCCGTCGGTAAAACACTTATTCTTATAGTGCAGATTTAAGAAAAAATGCGGTAAAGAATTTTTAGTCTTGTGTCATATTTTTGGAGATACTATTGCAACTGATGTGCATATACATTCATCAACTAAATCTCCATCAAATAGTACAGAAGATGAACATGAAAATGATGTTGATAAAGATTACTCATATAATGGCAAAGAAGATCAAGATAAAAGTTCTCCATCTTAGAGAAAGAAGTCTCTTAAGAGCAAGAAGGCAAAGAAGACACATTTTAACATTGTAGAAGAAGCCTTACTTATACTTAGTGAGCAGTCAAAAAGAAAGAATGATTTACTTGAGAAAAAATTGAGTGAAACATCATCCACTGTAGAGAATAAATCTCAAAAGCCTAACATAATGATGGAATGTCTGAATTGTTTAGATGAATTGAGTGTTAATGGTGTGCAATATGCAAAAACTATGAAGGCTTTACATGATTCTCCACATTATAGGAATATTTGTTTGAAGATGGTACAAACAAGGCAGCTGGACTGGATTATGTTGCTTTAGTAATATTTTTATGTTGTTGCATATCGAATTCTTATTGATTTGACACTTTTATATTAATCACTATTCTATATTTTAAGTTTGTGCTTTGTATGAATATTTGACTTAATTTTAAGTATATATTTTGTATGAATATTTTTTTCTATATTTCATTAAATATACTTGATTGAATATTTTGTTAATTATTTAATGTTGGCATTGTAGATACATGGATTTCTTATCATATTCTAATGATGAACGAAAGAAGGTAATCATTATTTCTGTAGCTGGAGGAGAGAACAAATATTTTCATTTACAAAGACAACCATATAAAACTTTTGCTCTACTAGGTCATGATTGGATATTAGAATTTTTGAATGGGAATCCTACAAGGATTTATGAAAACTTAAGAATGAGAAAGATTATCTTCTTAAGCTTATGTGATGAGTTGAAGAGTTTAGGAGGCTTAAAGGCAACAAATCATTTGACTGTGGAGAAATAAGTAGCAATTTTCTTATGACTATAGGATATAGCGAGATAACTAGAGTCAATGCAAAACGCTTTCAACTTTTAACCTGGACAATTTCGAAGTACTTTCAAAAAGTCTTATATGCAGTGAATCGTCTTGCAAAAAGAGTCATTAATCCACCATCTTTTACTAATACACCTCTAGAGATTCAACATAATTCGAAATTCTTTCCATATTTTCAGGTACATTCATATATTTAATTACTATTTTAATTATGTCCTTATAATTTAATTTTTTTTAAATATATTTTTTAATTTTTAGGATTATATAGAAGTAATAGATGGTACATATATTGATACAAATGTTTCGACTGATGAATAACTACCATACAAGGGCAAAAGAATTAATCCAACTCAAAATATTATGTGTTGTTGCTCATTTAACATACATTTTACACATGTAATGACTGGATGGAAAAGTACTGCAAATGACTCTCAAGTTCTTTTGAAAATAGTGGCAAATCTAGTGAAACAATTTCCTCTGCCTCCACAAGATATTATATTATTTTAAATAAACATAGTAATTATGATTCATTTTTAATATCATTTTGTTAATATTATATTCTCTATATGTTAAGTAAGTACTATTTGGTTGACTCGAACTATACTAATATGCCTAGATTTT
Organism: Erythroxylum williamsii; assembly: GCA_027564335.1. Lineage (NCBI taxonomy): Eukaryota > Viridiplantae > Streptophyta > Magnoliopsida > Malpighiales > Erythroxylaceae > Erythroxylum > Erythroxylum williamsii. Next base: position 49,314,297 of record JANITW010000005.1, read on the forward strand.
TTCACGATATTGAGGTAAAAGATATCATTTGAGAGATTATAGAGATAGAGGAAGACCTCAATGTCCATAGGAATTTTTAACTATAGGCATTATTTATTAAGAAATGTTATTGAAAGATGTTTTAGCGTTCTAAAAGCAAGATTCCCTATACTTAAAAACATGTCGAGTTGTGATATGGAGAAATAAAAATACATAGTTATTGCTTGTTGTGTTGTACATAATTATATTAAAATGTATAGACAAAGCAAGGAGTTATTTGACAGTTGTGTTAAAAATGAAGAACAAATTAGGGAAAGTGAAAATAAAGATGCAAGTTCTTAAGTGGAGTATCATATCACTCTAGTACAACTTCAAGGTATATCTTAGAAGCAAGATAAAATTGTTAGGCAAACGTGAAGTAATTATATTATTTCTAATTGATTCATGTTTTTTTAAAATGATAGTACTATTACGTTTTCAAGAATTATAATATGATGACCATCTTTTATTGATATAATTTTCTAATTTATAGAATTTTATTATACAATTAATTGTAATTTTTAATTACATCTTATTTTCATATACTTAAATTTTTACCGTGAGATAATTAATTAATTTTAAAAATATAATGTATGATATAAAATTATTAATATAAGAGTATAATTACAAAAATAAAAATAAGATAAGATCAAATATGTTTTTGTTTTTGTTTTTAATTAATAATCTTAACTAAACATATTTTTATTTTCAGTTTTTATATTACAAATCTCAGCCAAACAATTTTTTGTTTTTAAAGAAAAAAACAGAAACAAAAAAATAGAAAACAAAAACTAAAAATTATAAAAAAAATAAAAGTGAAACCAAATGGTCCCTAACAAAATAATAAATTAAAAAATCAGAAAAATAATACAATCCCTTGAAAACAAAATTTCAATAGAATTAAAAAAACTCATTTTGTGAAAAGCCAAGCTCAATTTTGCTTTCTACACCGATATAAAAAGGGGATGCAAAATTTTCATTACACAAAAAATGAGAGTAGTTAGGGACAAAATAAATAGTTGTAAAAGAAAAGCGAGTTTGTTAATTTACTGGAAAATAAAAGGACAAGAGGACGACGGCTCTAACGCTGTAAATTCTGTTCTTTTTCTTTTTCTACCTTACCAGGTTGTTTCCTTCTCTATAAAAACCATATCAGGAAACGGAAGAAAAAAAGGGAAACAAAGGGCTCTGTGTTTGTTCCCCCGGAAAACACAACACAGGCACGCAAAGAGGAACTTCCCCCTTTTCCTCAGAGCCAACACTTAGACAAAGTCTTAACCTGAATTAAAGGGCCTGCTTCTCTACTTAATTGAAAATTTATGTGAAGAGTTAGGGTTTCCTTGAACGCTTTCGAATGGAAGAGGAGACGCCGACACTTGGGAAGCGAAAACCGGTGGCTGAAACTGATGCTACTACTCAACCCAGCTCGGAGCACCAAACATCATTCAAAAAGCGAAATTTGACTCCCAGTTGTGTGCATGAAGTAGCCGTGCCCACTGGATACGCTTCAACAAAAGACGAAACAGCTCACGGGACACTCTCAGACCCCGTCTACAATGGCGAGATGGCTAAAAGGTACAATTTTGAACTCGACCCGTTTCAGAGAGTGTCCGTTGCCTGCTTGGAGAGAAACGAGTCTGTGTTAGTCTCTGCACATACTTCTGCTGGCAAAACCGCCGTGGCTGAGTATGCAATTGCAATGGCCTTTAGAGAAAAACAGAGGGTTATATATACTTCTCCGTTGAAAGCATTGAGTAATCAAAAATATAGGGAGTTGCATCAGGAGTTTCAAGATGTTGGGTTGATGACAGGTGATGTGACTCTATCTCCTAATGCCAGTTGTTTAGTAATGACTACTGAGATTCTAAGGGGTATGCTTTATAGAGGGTCAGAGATTTTGAAGGAAGTTGCTTGGGTAGTTTTTGATGAAATTCATTATATGAAAGACCGTGAAAGGGGTGTAGTGTGGGAGGAGAGTATTATATTTTTACCACCGGAAATTAAGATGGTTTTCCTTTCTGCAACTATGTCCAATGCTACTGAATTTGCGGAATGGATTTGTCATCTGCATAAACAGCCTTGTCATGTCGTTTACACGGACTTCCGTCCTACTCCTTTGCAGCATTATGTGTTTCCTGTGGGCGGAAGCGGTTTGTATCTTGTGGTTGATGAAAATGAGCGGTTCAGAGAGGACAATTTTATGAAGCTTCAGGATAGCTTCTCGAAGCAGAAAGTTGGTGAAGGAAACAAGAGCTCTAATGGTAAAGCTAGTGGGAGAATTGCAAAAGCTGGAAATGCTGCTGGAGGTTCGGACATATACAAAATTGTGAAGGTTTGTGTTCTTCCTTGCTAGTATCCAGTGGACGTTATCAGTAAACTTCAATGGCAAGGAAATCTTCATTTTTGCATCCTAGGGTTGAAGGAATATTTCCTAATGGTTTTAAGCGTATATGTCTCTTCATATTTATATAATTGTGATTTTATTTCCAATTTTTTATTTGAACTCAAAATCAATGGTTAATGTTCTGTTGCTATTTCTTACTGAGCAGCTCTGTTATTATTCATTAGCATTAGTATGTCCTACTTGTTCGTTCATGTATTCTTGTAGAGTTTCTATATTGGTGTTCTGAATGTTTTTGTTCCGTTTAATTGTATGTTTTCTAATGAAAAGTTTGATTTCCCTTCATTCTTTTTTTTTTGCGAATTTTAGATGATTATGGAGCGGAAATTTCAACCAGTTATAGTTTTCAGCTTCAGTAGGAGAGAGTGCGAACAGCATGCCATGTCTATGTCAAAGCTTGATTTTAATACCCAAGAAGAAAAGGAAATTGTGGATCAGGTTTTCAATAATGCAATACTCTGTTTGAATGAGGAAGATAGAAGTTTGCCTGCTATTGAGTTAATGCTGCCACTACTTCAACGAGGCATTGCTGTTCATCATTCTGGCCTACTTCCTGTTATCAAGGAATTAGTAGAGCTTCTTTTCCAGGAAGGCCTTGTAAAGGCCTTGTTTGCTACAGAGACAGTAAGTTTGTACGTTAGGGGCTCAAGTGGGTTATCATTTTATTTCAAAGGGTAACCGGTTGAATGATTTTTTTGTCGTTGGCCCCCCTCTCTCTCTCTCTCTCTCTGTGTGTCTCTGTGTGTGTCTCTGTCTGTGTCTGTCTAACTATCTCTATTTCTCAACTTCAAATCTTTTCCTTGTGGCAGTTTGCTATGGGTCTGAACATGCCTGCAAAAACTGTTGTCTTCACAGCTGTGAAAAAGTGGGATGGAGATAGCCATCGGTACATTGGGTCTGGAGAGTATATTCAGGTCAGGGAAGATTTTGTTGTAATTGTCAATTTGTAATACATAGGCAAACACAAGTAAAGGTATGTGTGGTTTTTTAATGTGGTTAATCAATTTTAACTTTTGGAACTATGTGATTTTGGTAGATGAGCGGACGGGCTGGACGCCGTGGCAAAGATGATCATGGTATTTGTATCATAATGATTGATGAGAAGGTAATTATATTTATGTGTACTTGTATATAAGCACTTGTATATACATACTTATTCGTAATCAAATTTTCATATTGACATATCCAAATGTGCTCACTTTCCGTATCTTCCTGTATTTACCTTCTGTGTTAAAATAGAAGTCCTATTACTTTGTCCACAGCATATTACATTTCCTTCTAAAATATCTAATGAATGTTAGAACTTTCTTCTATTTCAAGAACTCTGTTGCATTTTTTCTTTAGATGGAGATGAATACTCTTAGGGACATGGTTTTGGGTAAACCAGCGCCCCTGGTCAGTACATTCCGGCTGAGCTACTATTCAATATTAAACTTAATGAGCCGTGCTGAAGGGCAGATCACTGCTGAGTATGTGATACGAAATTCATTCCACCAATTTCAGTATGAGAAGGTTTTTTCCAAGACTTGTCTTTGAGTTTCATTTTGTATATGGCGCCTGTGTTTAGGAATCATTCATATATTGGTCCATAGGCTTTGCCTGATATAGGTTTAAAGGTTACAAAACTAGAAAAGGAAGCTACTATGCTTGATGCATCAGGCGAGGTACTTTTGTTTCTCCAATATATTTCTTGTCTTTGCTTTTGTTATTTATATGATTTATTAACTTATTGACAATTTTTGGTTTGTATAGACAGATGTTGCTGCTTATCATACACTAAAACTTGAAATGGTCCAGCTTGAGAAAAAGATGATGAGTGAAATTACGAGGCCAGAAAGAGTTTTGTACTACCTTTGCACTGGTCGGCTGGTATGTACTAGGAAAGCAATTTTGTCAAACTTTTAAACATTTTGCTATCTTGAAAGAAACAATCTCCAAGGATAAATTATGAAAAAAGTTCTAATCTTGCCACAAGGGAAAAGTTTACGTTGAATATTCTTTACGTGGAATGATGTGCTTAGCTAGTGGCTTTATGATGTTTTTGAGGCTTTGGTTTGTTGCTATCGATTACTGCCTACAATTAAGGATGGCAATGGGCCAGCCCCCGCCAAGTTTTTTAAAATAATATTTTTAAAATTAAAAAGGTAGAATAATTTATCTTTTTAATTGAATCCGGGCCTTGGTTGCCCAGGCCTAAGCCTACCCAAGGCCCAATTCATCTAAGTAAAAGGATGTTGTTTTGCTTAGAATAATTGAGTCTCGAGTTAGTTTGATCCTGAGCTTGGTCTATGAGCCGACTCATTGAAAACAACTAAATTTAGGCTCATGGGGCAGCAATTGCCATCCTTACCTGCAATGGTTGAAATGATCTGCAATGGGAGTGTAACCTGCAATTCACAATTTAAAATCTTGCTGCCAACTCTTATAGATTGCTTAATCTTAATTTACTTTTTTGTATGGAAAGGAGTTGTGGTGTTTGCAGATATGGAACTATTGTACATGACGTGTGAGTTTGTTATCCTTTCATTCTCATTTAAATATTTCTCTGTTGAAGATCAAGGTAAGAGAAGGTGGAACTGATTGGGGCTGGGGTGTTGTAGTAAATGTTTTAAAAAAGCCTTCAGCTGGGTCTGGCATGTTACCTTCACGTGGAGCTGGTTATATAGTTGATACTTTGCTTCATTGCTCTCCTGGACCAACTGAGAGTGGTTCAAGGCCAAGACCATGTCCACCTCGGCCAGGAGAAAAGGGTGAAATGCATGTAGTAAGTTCATGCATATAATCATTTTTGTCACCTTTTTCAGTCTCATAACTCAGTTTTCCACTTTGTAACTTTGGTTCTCTGGTGATTGTTAAATCTGTTTTCTCAGGTCCCTGTTCAGTTGCCTCTGATTTCTGCTGTGAGTAAAATCAGAATATCTGTTCCACCTGATCTCCGACCGTTGGAAGCCAGACAAAGTATCTTATTAGCTGTACAGGAGTTGCAAAATCGGTTTCCTGAAGGATTACCAAAGCTTAATCCTGTTAAGGTAATTGTTTCAGTAATAGTCTTAGAACTAGTATCATTATATACTGATCTGATCTTATTCCCTTTAACTTTGTTTGACCAATTTACACCTTTCTACGTTATTTTCATGACATATTTAACTGTTGGATTTAAGGTCTGAATGTGTGGTTTCAAGAACATTATGTACTATAGCACCAAGTTTTTGGACTCTCAAAATTTTTGAGCAAGTGTTACACTTCTGCTTCTGGTTCTGTTGAACATTATGTACTATAGCACAGCGTTTGGACTCTCAAAATTTTTGAGCAAGAGTCAACACTTCTGCTTCGGGTTCTGTCGGTGAAGCGGTTCTGCTGTTAGGATACAGATTGTACAATCTATATATGTTTATTGTTTACATTTATAGAGAGATAGGTACATGGAGAAGGAGAAATATTGTTTATGTTGCTTGTTTGTGATCTTTATTACCTTAGTTGTTTCATGCAGTGGTAAGTTGGGTTTTGGACAGTATTACAAAGGTAATAACATTAGGTAGAGACATTTGAGTTCTTTTTTAGAATCAAATTGTACCCCAAGGTTTCTATGTATGTGTATTTACTAATCTCTAGATCTATAAAATACTTTCATGATTCTGGCTGCGTCACAATTTACTTTCATGTTGCATCTTGAGAACATTGTTTGTCTTAAATGGTTTTTCCAGTAGCCCATTGTTGGTTATTTAGATATTTACGTTAATTTGCAGGATATGAAAATTGAGGATCCTGAAATCATTGATTTAGTGAGTCAAATTGAGGGTTTAGAAAGGAAGTTACATTCTCATCCACTGCATAAGGTGAAATTTCAAATTCCTTTGTTGTAGTTTCTATAAAATGAAAGCAGTAATGTTGAAATCTGAATAGCAACTTAGTAATTTCACTTATTTGGTTGAGGACATGCAGTCTGAAGATGTGAATCAGATTAAATGTTTTCAAAGAAAGGCCGAGGTGAATCATGAAATTCAACAACTCAAGTCAAAAATGCGTGATTCCCAGGTATGTACTAAGCAGTTGGGAGTTGTGAATGTAGCTGGACCACATTATTGAAGTCGTACAGTTTTAAATAGGTTGAAATGTCATTTTCTTCATATCTTAGTGGAGATTTAATTTGGAGATTTACTTTCTTCATAAACCATGAAGTGCTTCTGACTTTTCACCTGCCCATCCCAAAAAATGGAAAGAAATCCCCCTACCTTCATTGAACTTGAATTCTGGCATGGTCAGCAACCTGGAATCTTGCATATCACCTGTCGCTTACTATCTCTTGTGTGACTTATCTTGCCCATTTCACATTTCAGTCCTCTCCTAACACCCTTAGCTGGTTTTGAAAGTGAACATTTTTTGAGCATTATAATTTGAGCAATATGTTTTCTGCAACAACAGTAAACGTTATTAACAATGCTTAACATACAAATACCAGATGCTTCTTTTATCTCTTAACTTTTGATATTCTGTCTCACATGCCATATGTTTTCATTTCATCTCACATGCCATATGCTTTCATTTCATTCTTGATTGTTCTTGCAGCTTCAAAAGTTCCGTGATGAACTAAAGAATCGGTCACGGGTCTTGAAGAGGCTTGGTCATATAGATGCCGATGGCATGGTCCAGCTTAAGGGCAGGGCAGCCTGCTTGATTGATACTGGAGATGAACTACTTGTTACAGAACTGATGTTTAATGGTGAATTGATAGCCAATATATCCATCTTGCTTTTGTGACGAATTTTCTTTCACATCAGGTTGGGTTTGTCTGGTCAGGTTGCTGGTGGGGAGTGATGCATGAGATCAAGACTGACTGATCTTGTCAGTGTCTCTCATAGAGAGCATTCTCACTTCAAGCTTTTGATCCAGCATTGGCATATTATATGTTACTTATAATTATTTTCAACGTAGAAAAGTTAATCCAAAGGAAGTTGCATAAAAGGATCTTGAAGCTGAAATATGTTATTTTCTAATTAAATAAATCTGTTTTATAAAATAAAAATTGACACCTGAAGTTTAGTTTCGATACATTATATTGTACAAGGTGTGCAATTTGTGGTAGCTTAAAGTTTAGACCCTAGGGTAAGCTACTTGACTAGTGTTAAGCTGGCCTGGACTTTAGAGTAGTTGCCAGCCTGGTTAGTACCTCACCTAATCTTAATACTGATTTACCTGTCTGTACTTATCCATCGATATCAGGTACGTTCAATGATCTTGATCATCACCAAGTTGCATCTCTTGCAAGCTGTTTTATTCCTGTTGACAAATCAAATGAACAAATACATTTGAGAACAGAGCTTGCAAAGCCGTTGCATCAACTCCAAGAAACTGCAAGGAAAATAGCAGAGGTCCGTTTATTTTTATCTTCATTTCGATGTTGATCTTGCAATTAACTTCATGAATAATTGGGGTGTGTTTTCTTGATCACAGATACAACATGAATGCAAATTAGACATAAAAGTAGATGAGTATGTGGAATCAACTGTGAGGCCATACTTGATGGATGTGATTTACTGCTGGTCAAAGGTGCTGATACTTTGAAGAGTCAGGGGACTGTGATATGGGGATGTTGCAATTGGAGTTTATTGATTCCTTGTATTTTGTTTGTCCAGTTTTGAAGAAGTTTTGTTTTTTTTCTCTCTCAGGGTGCTAGTTTTGCAGATGTTATCCAAATGACTGATATCTTTGAGGGTAGTATCATTAGAAGTGCTAGAAGGCTAGATGAATTTTTAAATCAGGTGAGTTCTAGCTTTCCTCTATTATATTTCTCAAGGTGTAAGGGTTTATAAAGTCTGTTGCTTCAGATTCTAGAGTCAATGTCCATGCATCTTTATATCTAATTCTATGTGTAGTTACTAGTTATACCAACCGCTTAATCTCTGTGTTAAATAACTCTTTATTTTCAAATTTGGAGGAGTGCTTTGAGACCATTTCTCCACGTATCTTATCCTGTAATATGTTTACAGTTGCGAGGTGCTGCTCAAGCTGTGGGAGAAGTAAAGCTGGAGGAGAAGTTTGCAGCAGCCTGCGAAAGCCTCCGGCGGGGAATTATGTTTGCCAACTCTCTATATCTGTAAGTTGCGATTTTGTTTTCCGTGCTTCTTAGCAGAAAGGGAGGATACCAAGCTTGTTTTAGTTGTAATTTTTGTTTGTGATCATATTATTGCAAAATGGATTTATATGGAGAATGAGCACAAGCTCTCAGTGAACTGCGACTTTTGGCTTATCACTTTTTCTTTTCAAATGATATTCATGGTGTATTGCACTTATTTTGTTCTGTTCCAAAGCTCCTGTATCTTATACCTTACCATGACAATCAAATTTCTCCATTATTTATTAATTTCAATTTTAATTAAAACCTTGAGAGTATATTCCTACTTTCTCTTATTTTTAATATTGATGATATGATATGATATGATTTTTTTAATTCTTCAGCCTGATGAAAGAATCAGAATTAAAAAGAACCAAATTCTTGATTACGATGCGTTTGATGTGTAATTATTAAGAATACTGGTTATGTTGATATCAAATATTATAAATGATAATGAGAATTTTTATTATTCTATAAATAATTAATTAAAATTATTTTTCAATAAGTTATTAATTTGTAAAGAACTGTAAATTATTTTAATAATTGGAATAAAATTACAATAAAACTTGTTTTCTTAATACAATATCAACTAAAGAAAATAAAATAAATTATTAAAAATAAATTATAAAGATCGTAATATGTGATGTTTTAACAATAATATTATGATGAGAATTAACAATATTTTAATAGCATTTTAAAAATATTATAATAATATTCTTTATTTATTATTTTTTATATTTAATTTTTAGGTTTTACCTACACCTCTATTAAGAAAAAAAATATAGGATTTGTTTAGAGGGTTAATTATACAAAACAAAAGAGAACTAAATTTTGTTTAATTTTGTAATTCTTACGGGAACTTTGAGAAGTGACAATAAAATATTTAAACTTTTAATTTTTTCATAAAGGATTTGTTTTCAGAATTAATTATTAAAAAATCAAAACTTGCTTAATTTTGTAAGTCTATTGAAAATTATAAAAAGTGACAATAAAATATTTCAGCTCAAAAAGGACTTGACATTGGTTTACTTGTTAACGTGTTGACATGACATGTTATAACAGCTAATATTTTTGACATATAGATGATGGGTGAATTTTAATTTCCATGTCAGTAAATTTATGAAAAAAACCTAACT
>JANITW010000005.1:49332456-49344416 GCA_027564335.1 Erythroxylum williamsii
ATAGTACAAGAATTGGTAAGAAGTTACTCGAGGAAGAAAGCTCTAAAGAATTATGCCTTCAAGATTGATTTTAAGAACGCTTTTGACAGTGTAGAATGGAACTTTATTTTGAGGCTACTAGAAGTGATTGGTTTTTCCAAGGGTGTTCATAAATGGGTTGAAGCTTGCATTAATACCCTTTCTTATGCTGTAATGGTTAATGGATCTCCTACAAAAATCTTTCATAGGAAAAGAGGACACAAACAAGGGGATCCTCCTTATTTATTCATATCATGCATGGAGGCTCAAACTTCTCGCTTGAGGTATACTACTTTCATGGGTTCAGGGTTCAAACATCATAGTCGAAGCAAGAAAGTCTCTTTGGTAAACCTATGCTTTATAGACGATCTTTTCCTATTCTCTAAGGGTGATGAGGCTTTTATCAAGCTCCTTGTAGCTTCTTTGAACCTATTTACCTCTATATCTGGACTATCTATTAACTATAATAAAAGTCACTTTGTTCTCTCTAAAAGTGCAGATCACTTGAAGGACGAATTTCATCCTTAATTGGTATGCTACAGAAACAAACTCCTCTATGCTATCTAGGTCTGCCAATCACTTCTAAAAGGATTCAGTTTTAAGAATGCTACCCACTCATTGAAAGAATTTAAAAGAGACTGTCCTTTTGGACCAACCGTGCTCTATCTTTTAGGGAAGGTTACAATTGGTAAACTCTATGCTTAACTCCAAGAACAGTTATTGGTCATCAGATATGGTGTTAGTAAGGGGAGTAATTAATTAAATCACTAGAAAAGCTTATGAGAAAATTTCTATAGGGAGGAGGGGCCCCGAATAAGGGACATGCCAAGGTCAAGTGGATTAATGTCTATAGACCTAAGAGGGAGAGAGGACTAGGAATTATTTCTATAAAGCTGACTAATAAAGTTGTCTTGATGAAGAAATTCTCGTATATATTACAAGGAGAGGACACCTTATGGGTAAAATGGCTTTATGTTTATCCTAAAGGGTCAAAGTATATGGAATGTTAATCCAAAGTCCTCCCACTCTTGGTTTCCATCACAACTGCTGAAGATATAGGAGAATTTGTGTTCTAAAATTTCATGCAAGGTAGGGGATAGAGAGAAGGCTAGTTTTTGGTATCACAACTGGTCAGGAAATGGACTACTAATCATGAATCAGAGTGCAGTTCAATTATTGAGCCATCTATCATTGAATACTAAAGTGAAGGCCTTTATTAGAGAGGTTAGTGGGAGGAATTTCTGGTAGAAATTCATCACCTACAACTTACCTACTCCCGTAATTTATTAACACTTGACCAATACATTTGGAGAAACCACCCACAGGGTATATTCACAACAAAAAGTTGCAAGGAATGGCTATTTCGGAGATATGCCAAAGTGGAATGGTATAAAGTAGTATGGAATAAAGAGCTAATGCCTAGCTCTTCATTCATCCTATGGCTTACTACTTTAAACAAACTTAGTACTATGGATAGACTCTCTTTTCTGAATTCAAGAGTGGATTGTATCTTGTGTAACTTAAGACAAGAGAATACAGACCATCTGTTTTTTTAGTGCCCTTTCTTTGAATACATTTGGTATTGGATAAATCAAAAAGGTCTATAGTCCCTAAGAACAATTCATTTCACATTGATTATGCAATGGTTTAGCATACTAAAGTCTATTTCTCAACCTAATTTCCTTTGCATTAAGGAAATATGGGCAGAAAGAAACATGCGAAGATTTCAAAATGCTAGTAGGAATTCACATTAGGTAAGAGAGTGCATCTTTGATAAAGTTAGAGAACATATTATCTCCTCTATCTCTATCAAGGGATGCTTATCCCAACTTGCAAATGTATGGAGAATATAGAGAAACATGTAAAAAAATTGAAACAGAGAAACATGCATACCAAAAGTAGCAGGCAGTTCGAAGCTAACATCAACTAATAATATTGAAGGCACTAAAAGAGGGGCTTATTATTCAGCTGTCAAAAAGGAGATGCATCGGGGCTTGGAAAAGGGGTAAGGGGTGCTTATCTAAGGTCCTAGAACTCCAAGAGACAAGAAAGGAAACTACAATCAACTTTTATCGGTCATATTAAGGATGAAATATAAAGAAGAGGAAAATGGGATTACGGATTATCAATCTTACCTTAATCGCCAAAGGATAGGCTAGAGTGGTCGTGCTACAATGAATAGTCAGAACTTTCACCTGATCATCTACCTCTAACCTCAGAGGAGCCTCAGGAGGGTGGAGAACGCAAATGCTCCAACCCTAATCTAGAAGGTTAGAAGTGAGATTAGGGGAAGTGATTTGTGTTTTATGATTTTTGGACTAACAATGGTCTTATTAGTGTGTGAAACGTTGCCATGTTACGAGTTATTGTTAAGAGTTTTAATTAGTTTGTAACGTTGTCGTTTTGGGTTAAGGGGAGAGTTTTTGTGTCCTAATTGCTGCAACCATTACTATCTCTAATCAATATAATTTTTTGATTTCTCAAAAAAAAAACAAATTGTTGGGAACATTACCTATTAGTTATAATTTTGGGCAATCATTCATTTTGACAATAATTTTTGACAATCCAACAATTAAGTTAAACTTATATTCTTCCTCAATAGGCACACATTTAGTAATTTTTATCTACCTTATCTATTAAGGGACTCATCATCAGTAAAAATATCTCCATTAATGACAATGGCTTTCTCGTCTTCTTACTTCGCCGATTCATGAGGCATTGTATTGATGACTCAACTGCTTCGCTAGGGATGGTAATGGGATACTATCTCAAGGGATAGCCATTGACTTTGGAGTGGGGTCGGGCCGAGTGGGGCCTAATTGTCAAGCCTATGCTTTGACACTCAAACTTATGTTTTCTCTTAGATTAATAATTGTTTAGAAGTGTAAATTCTCCACAATTTGAGCTGCTAAATAACTAATAATTGTTATCATCTATCCCATTCGATCCTTTAAACACTATAACTTGCTCTCATCTTTTGCTAGAATTGTTTCATCTCCTGCTGATATTACAAAGTATTAATAAAAATGACTTAACCCTATCTTATAAAGTCATACTAGAATTCAATATTTGTTCCATTTATTATATAGGAGGATATGGTTGATTGTATTGTTGGAAGTTTGGATATGGTTGATTGTATCAATGGAACTTTGGGTAATGTTAATCTACTAATTGATATTATTTTTTATTCCAATAGTAAAAATTGATTTGATCCCTCCATCTTAGGTTAAATATTAGGATAAGTATTATAAGCTGCTTTAGTTACCATAGATATCCACCTGCTATATTAAATTACTTAATAGGCTCCTTATGAAGAATTAGTCACATATTTGTTAGGATTCACCCTACTACACAAATCATACAAGCAATCATTATTTGCTTATTTCCTATAACTATTTGATGAACTAGAGAGGTTAGCTAAGCAATTTATTATTCGTTAAAGAAACAATTTACCTTAGTGCCAAATTGTTGAAAGTTAGTCTCTATTATCTTTTTTGACAAATAAAAGTTAATAAAAAATAAGAAATAATAAAATATAATAATGAAAGTAAGACTCAAAAGTAAGGATTAGTTAGATTAACACCACACCCAAAAATAGCACCAAGATTAGTATGTTATAACTACACCCAAAAATAATGCTTCACTCTTGGAAATTTATGTAGTAGCATAGGTAAGGGTTAGTCCTCCAAATAGTACATTGCCTAAATTTGTGGTTTAAAAACAAAGACAAATAAGAGGGATTTTGAATATAGAGAAAGCAATATAAATTATATCTAGAACAATAAAAATGAAAATATGAAGAAATCAATAGAAAAAACCTTGGTCTACGTCAATAGACACCTTTGAAAATGTATGCCAATCAACAAAATAAGAATAAATCAATTTATATTTCAAATTTTTACCATTAGAATTAGTTCTTATATTTCTTTAATCATAATTAACTAGAGAGATATTTGATCTAATTATCCCTAACTACTAGGGAACCTAAGTCAAGCTCTTGAAGATTTAATTTAATTTTAGCTTTAAGATTTAGAAAGATCGATGAAGCAGATATTAGAAAGGAGGGATGATTATAATATGGGTACGGATTTTGCTAGAAATCAAATCTCATGATAAAAATAAAAGAGACGGCGCAGAGATACATAAGCCTATATGATATAATTACTAGAAATCTATTTATAGACCTGTGATTCTGTAAGTCGGCAATAAGGTTGTTGTTAGATCAATGTGAACTTAATTTGTTATATGTAATCAAATAAAATAATTTACATCAAGTTAGTTCTATTGAGAGAGTTTAATATCTTAATATAAGGAGATTGAACTACAAAATGGTCCCACTCCCACCTTATTTGGAGTTTCTTATTTTACCTTGTTTGGATGTCCAAAGTAGATAATAATTATGGAATTTTATTTTCAAAATATTTATTATAATTTCTAATAAATTTACTAGAAATTACTGAGGTGGTGAATAAGTTATTAGCATTTATTTATCCCAAGTACAGAATTTTTAGCACGTTCATCGGAAATACACTAGTAATCAAAATTTTACAACACACCCTTTTCTCTAGTACCAACCTGAAAAGAAAAAAAAAAAGAAACAGAGTAATAGAAAAGGCCTTCAATGCCAAAATATGCGACCGACTTTGAATATGGTCGTTGCAAGTTTCAATTACCTATGCAGTTGCGCTGGCCAAGTCTTTGGCTGCTACAATGCTCTGTGGCTGCAGACAAAACAAGGCGGAGTTACCTTTGAATGCTAAAAAATGAGGACCCTGATAAGCTCTATTTCCAATTAATTTTGTTTATGATTGCAAAGCAACTAATTAAAATCAAATCATCCTTATAGGTCCAAAGTCAGAATTTACAAATCAGGTTAAATCAGCTTCTTACTGCTGCCAACTCGTGCTCATGCTTTGGAATGAAAGCTGTGTCAACCTTGCCATTTTTGAAGTCCTATGAACAAGGAAAAAATTACTCGGGTTGGTTCAGCAAAACAGCATACACAGAGCTCTAAATGGGACTCTCAAGTGATGTAAAAATGGGACTCGCAAGTGATGTAATAGCTCTTCTTACCTCAACTTCAAGGATAAGTTTATGGTAGTCTATTGTCGTTGGAACTCCTGGAGGAAATAAGTGCATCGATTAATCAACAGTTACAAACGAAATAAAGATTTTAAGGAATATGAGCTTTGATAGGCCACATGAGGCCACTCAAGTTTACTGCAATCAACAAGGCCAATGCTCAAGCTTAATTAGTAAAGGCAGCCGACAAAAAAATCTGAACATGTTGAAATGGAGATTTGTATATAAAGAATCCGTCTTCCCCCTTACAACAGGTAATATTAACCGTACGAACACTAAAAGACTATACCAGGGCTTCCAAACTGATCTACCCTAAGCCATTTAAGCTTTAATTTCAGAGTGAATGCGTTGCTACCGTGCCAATGAGTTTTCAAATGACTGATAAAAAAGGCCCACCAGGCATGAATATAGGAGTTTAAACCTTGAATAAGTACCTGTAATAACAGTGTCATCCAGAGCCCTTTTCATGCGCTCAATTGCCTTTTCTCTTGTTGGAGCCCAAACAATTAGCTGCAGCAAATAGTTATGTTTGTTTAGGAATCAGAAGCAAGCTGAAGCTAATTTGCAATGCAAGCAACACAGGTCAATTAAGCATAAGGCACCAATCTGTGAATTTAAAAAAAATCAGGAGAAGAATGATTAAAGAAAATTTCTCTATTATTTACGCTCAACTTTATCTTCCAACTTCTGCATTGCATAACAGCCAAAATGTGAAAGATACATACAATGAAGCAAAAGAAGACAGTAAAAATCAAGAAAGTATTTCTGCCGGTTCAAGACAGAATTTCCTATAATTATCCTACACAAGACCTAGTTTTGTATCCACATCAGGCTCACTGTCAAGAGATGGAAAAACTACAAGAAGAAAATGCAAAAACAAACAATAGAAAGTCAACTCAGGAAAGTAACACGTTAGCTTAAACAACAAGAGAATGTATAAAGGCCAATAACTCCATTAACATTTTATAACTAGTGAAATTCAAAAAGCTTAGCAGCATAAAATGGTTACTTAACAAACCTTCCCAAGCAAGGAGTCATAGCTTGGAGGAACCACATAATCAGTATAAACATGGCTATCCATCCTAACAAATGGGCCTCCAGATGGCAAGTATGACGTTATTCTTCCTGTCATTGGAAAGGAAAATAGTACTGGGGAATTAATAGACAATATTACAACATTACTTCTGCATTTCTTTGACCTTAAAAATGCATCTGTAGAACAGGACAGTGCGTCTGCCTAAGAAGACCAATACATTGGGGATAGGAATTCAATAGAATATAGCAGAAAAAAGAAAAAACATTAGACAAAAGGTAGTCTGCAGTAAAGCCTTGAACCAGGCAAAACTACAAAAATAGAATTCATCACCAGGCTTTAACACTTCTAATGTAACAAAGACTTCAGTGAACAGTAACAAGATGGAATGGCAGGCACAGCAAATGAAAAAATATGCAATCCATTCCTCTGTTATCGAAATATGATTACAGGAAAATTGACATATAAGCATTCTGAAGATTGCAAGAAAATGAATTGTCCATGATTTCAAATAAAGTCTGACAAAATTTATACCTGGCCCCGGTCTGAATCCCTTAAAAGCATCTTCCGCATTGATACGACATTCAATTGAATGACCTCTGAGCACAATATCTTCCTGCAAATCAAACCCATTAACAATTCCAGTGCAATTAAGGCATAAAATCAAAGTATCTTTGTTCAACTACCTGTCTGTATCGAAGCTTTTCTCCCATGGCTACACGAATTTGTTCCTCAATCAAATCAACAGATGAAATCATTTCTGTTACAGGATGCTCAACCTGCAATTTTTCTCATATTCTCATTTGTGTTACTATTACCCTGATGATCTCCAAATATGTTATTAAATGTAAGAATACACATCTTTGTTCACTAACGCTGACCTGGATTCGAGTGTTCATTTCCATGAAGTAGAAGGAACCCCGTTCATCCAGAAGGAACTCAACAGTACCAACACCAATATACCCTATCGATGCTGCTGCTGCCACTGCTGCATCACCCATGGCTTTGCGCAACTCGGTTGTCAATGCAGGAGATGGTGCTTCTTCTAGCAGTTTCTGGTTACGTCTCTGTACAATCAATATGGAAGTTCTTGTATCAATGTGCTAGCTTCAAAAAGTGAAAAAGAGTGCAATTTCTTCACAGTCTAGTCGTGAGTTAAACTTATGAAAGTGAATCGCCATTCTCAGTACCTGAATACTGCAGTCACGCTCACCAAAGTGAACAACATTACCATATTTATCTGCAAGAACCTGTAAAATCACATAATAGTTCCTTAGTAATTAAAGCAGTAAGACCACCAAATCTTATTATTTATAAACTCTCATTTCACAATGGAAAAAATGAAACAAGTAATCAGAACATTTATGGATGACTAGTAGTAGGCATATACGAACTCAGCCCAGTAATATTTATCTCAAAGCAGGTTTGTGGGCAATCTGGAACTGCACTACATTAGTTAAAGATATTTATTGTATGGTCTAATTAACACAATAATTACCCTACACACACACATATATATATCACAAAATAGAATATATCACTAATTATTTCATGCAATAAGCTGAATTAAAATGCAACCCAGGAGTTTAGGTTGTAGACTTAACCCTTCGTAACAATATTTTTGAATTTATTTTATTCCCGCATGTCAACCCTTGAATATTATCAACACATAATGATTACCTGGAACTCAATATGCCTTGGGTTTTGAATGTACTTCTCCAGGTATACTCCATCATTTCCAAATGCAGCAGCAGCCTCACTTTTAGCTTGCTGAAAATTTATCATATTTGCAAAAGATAGCACATAATAAGTTAATACTGACATATTTCTCAATATGAGCACCATGTGAAGAAACAAACAGCTCATTCTTAATACCTGTAGCAACTTTACAAACTCATCAGGTTCTTTAGCAAGACGCATTCCACGTCCTCCACCACCAGCAGTTGCCTAAAAGGCAAAAGACTGTTGTCAAATAAGCAGGAAAAATTCTTTAATTTTATTTTTCATTTAGCTGAGATTAGTAGGAAATGAGAAAGGATACCACAAGTACTCAAATTCAAACTTGCTATGGGAATTTAAAGTATTACAATGTAATTATTAAGAGCATAGCCCTCACCTTGATCATCACAGGAAAACCAATCTCATTGGCAAGCTTTATTGCTTCTTCTGTATTCTGTTATAACATTAAGTATCCAAATAAAATGAAATTAGATCCCACGATCATGGTCCAAGCAAAGTTATGCCAAAAACAATAAGCACTGAAAGGAAAAAAAATTAAATCATATTTATAGCACATTCAACCATGTAATTTAACTTGATCTCACTTTATTTGAAATTAAAAGTACTCGATAACAAGCAACATACCTGTAATAATCCATCACTTCCTGGCACAGTTGGAACCCCAGCATTCTTCATTGTTTCCCTTGCAGTTGACTTGTCACCCATCACTCGGATACTGTCAGGCTGCCAAAATGAAACGACGCATTCATGTCTTCACCAATTGTTTAATTCCAGGAAATAACCACAAGCATTAATTTCCAGAATTAAACGTTCTGAAAGGCATTTTGACTACTACTCTTTATGCAACACAACCAGCTAAAAATCATTCCCATTCACAACAACTTGTAGAGATTTCTTCTTCCAACAACACATAAAAAAAGAAGAGTCAAAAGAATCAAAATACAAATCATCATAATAATATGTCAAATACCATAAGGAATTAATCTAGGAACTTAAAGACAGAGCTTAGCAACATCTTTTTTCACGCTACAGCTTAATAGGTCGGAATGCTGTGCAAGGAATTTCACCCTTATCAGGATATAAAATATCCTGAAAAATTAACTTTATATTATTATGTAGGCAATAATTCGAGAATTTCCACGTCTAGATACAAGAAAGATAAGTTTCTAGATGTAAACATAATCACACTCTACAAAACCATAGAGATTTACTGGAAAACAATTTTCATAGATCCCCTAATATTTCCTAGATTTTGACACAATCTTTTGAAATTTAATGTTCTTCAGATAGCAAAAGTGGGGATCTTCATTCCTTTTACTGAATTGATAAAATATATTGAAGAAAGATGTATGGTTAAGAAACAAATAGGATTTAGATTCCAACACGAGTTATGTGTTAAATAAACACAAAGGTACTACAAATTTTACTATATAAGAGTTTTAAGTATTTTGACTTACATTAGGGCCAATAAAATTTATTCCATGCTCTCTGCACATTTCAACAAATACAGCATTCTCAGCAAGAAAGCCGTATCCAGGGTGCAGCATGGTGCATCCACGACTGATAGCAGCTGACAAGACATTTGGGATCAATAAGTACCTGTTGAAAAACAGTTCCATATAAGCAGTGTGCTTTTATACCATCTTCTAGTTTCTATTTGGAACATTTGCCAACCAAGAAAAGGCTAAAACCACTTACGACTGACTGCTTGGTGCTTCACCTATGCAAACTGATTCATCAGCCAATTTCACATGGAGTGCATCTTTATCTATGGTTGAATAGACAGCAACACAGGGTATTCCCAATTCATGGGCAGTTCGTATGACTCGAACAGCAATTTCTCCTCTATTTGCAATGAGTATCTTATCAGAACGACATGTAGCCCCTAGAGCTCCTGCACTCTTATTAGACTTAAAAGGAGCTTGGGCAGCCTGAGCTCTTTGTCTAGGAAAGTTAACTTTGTTTCCCACAATAAAGCTACATTGGGTACTCCTGATTCCTCCAGTTTTTACAAATAAGCCCTAGCATTTAATAAACCATTTCAATGTTGCCAACTGAAGCAAAAGAAAAATTTAGAACACCATGGGACTTTGGAAAATCAAATATGATCAAAACATCTTTTGTTAAAAAAATGGCAATGAATAACTTTGCAGGAAATGAAAAAACTGATTGCGAAGTACAACTATTCATTAATTTCCATGAACTGCACAATGCTGATTTTAACTAAACAGGATGCCGAGGTATCAAGATATGTTAAAGTGCAAGATAGCATATGACAATGGTTAAAATAAAAACTCGTCGATCAACCATAGATACTGAAAACGGAAGTTGCACTGCTTTTCAGCCATGTTTTACTTTCTTATTATTCCTCGTCAAAACTCACTTCTTTGATTAGCTACTGGCCTTCTATTGGCAAGAAAAGTCTCCGAAGTTGAAAAGTTTATAAAGAAAGAACATCATTAGGATAATATATAAACAACACGTTTGGGCAAATGATAAGTAAGCACCTTCAGAAGATCGAAAAGTCAGTCAAAAAGTTTACGGCTGAACATTACTAAGTTTCACTCGAAGTTGAAGATACCAGTTCAACAATCGAAAACCGAGTAAGTCACTCTTTCGGTTGCCCAACCCGAACGGTATGGCAAACTACAAAGTACACAAGCTCGAGCTCTAGGATCGATTAGATCCAATTTCAAGACTAACCCAACTTGTGAAACCACAACAAAGACAAGCGAAAAGAAGCAGAATATTGGGTTAAAAGCGTCAAGATTTGAGATTGACAGAAGAGAACAGAAAGTCCAAGCCATATAAAACCACAAAGAAAGTGATGGAATGTAAATGAGAAGAGAAGGAATCTTACAGGAGTTGGGGTCACAGATTTGCAAGCAGGCAATGTAGCCTCCATAGTGTAGGTTCGTAGAGTGGAATTAGAACGACAGAAGGGAATTAGGAGATTTATAAGAAATTAGAGAGAGGAAATGATAGTTGCGATAAGAACGAGGCAAGTGTTATATTGAATGCTCCGCCTAAAGTTGGTTGCCAAGCAAAGGCTCAACTCAAACACAGCTGCTTCTTCTCTTGACTTCTTGTTTCTTTACTCGTATCCAATTGTTCGGTGAGCTGTGCGTTCCGAGAAAAGATCAAAAATTTTCAATCTTTATATTTTGTAATTATAATTTGAAATTCAAAATATGTTAATAAAATGCTTAAATTTTTAGTTTTTAATTATTACTTAAATTTTAAATAGTTGTTTATAACCTAATATTAGTTTTCCATTAAATTTACTGACCAAAATCAAATTATGTAGCTATGACATCCTTACACTTTGATTTCAAATTTTTCCTTTATTTTTAATTTTTTCTCTCGACGTCCACATCATTTAATTTTTAGATTACACAAGTAAAAACAAAAAGCTTGTTGGTGTAATAATAAACTGCAATGCAAAAGTAGTTTGGGACGTCGAAAGAACAAATTGAAAACAAATAGTTAAAATTGTCGAGAGAACAAATAGATAACAAAGGTCTGAGGTTGTGTAAATTGATTTAGGGATTTCATTTTTAACAACAAGGTCGTTTCATTAATCTTAATTTGCTGTATTAATTTTGACTGTTGTGTATTAATAGTTAAGATTTCTTGAACACGTGGCAAGCCTCGTAAGTAAACTTAACGTAGACACTAACGTCAAGTTAGTAGAGAAAAAATTGAAATTTTAAATATTTTATTGTCAATTTTTAAAATCCGAGCTAAAATTGAAATTTTTTTAAAGTTTAAACAATTTAGTGTCGTTTTTTGAAATTCGGACTATGATTACAATATTGAATAAAGTTTAGGATTTTTTATAATTAACCCTTTTATTTTTTAAAAATTATAAATTTTAATCTTTGTAGAGAAAATTTTATAATATGTTTTAATAAAACTTTATACTTAATTTAAAATGATGTACTATTTTTTAAAAAAATTCAAACATTATTAAGTGTGTAATATGAACTCGTGAGAACCTTTCATATTCTTGGTGTAGTAATGATCCAAACATCATGCATTTAGCGGATATTAAATTCCTAGTTTTATACTTACTCTTGGTGTGCTT
>JANITW010000005.1:49344516-49354527 GCA_027564335.1 Erythroxylum williamsii
GATGATGATGATGATGATGATGATGATGATGATGATGATGATGATGATGATGATAATAATAATAATAATAATAATAAATTCAAATTTTATAATAATAAAAAATAACAACAACAACAATAATAACACCAACAACAACAACAATAATAACACCAACAACAACAACAACAACAACAATAATAATAATAACAATAATAATGATGATGATGATGATAGGTTTAATAATATAATTAAGAATAAAAATTGCTTATGTGGGGGAGGGGTATTTCTGACATTTCCTTATGTGTTTTGCTTTGTCCCTGGGACAAGAAATCTTATATCACAGTCTTGAAATGAACAAAAAATTTATGTCCTTATGCTCTAAAGATGGAACAAAAATGGGTAAAGACAGCAAGCAAACGCTGCAAGGCATAGGATTATTGTGTCCCTGCCATCCGTCTCCGTTGGTGAAAACATCAACCAAACGCACTGTAATGGTCTGTATAATTTGGAATGTACGGGGCCTTAATTGCCCTAATAAACAAATAGATTTAAAGGATTATATTTTTGCTAGACAAACTTTTTTTGTTGGTTTAATGGAAATCAAAATAAAAGAGGATGCTCCTCACAATGGATTGAAATGTTTCCCGACAGGCCTTGAGTAACCATTCTAAACACCCTAATGGTCGAGTTAAGAGGTGGCTGGTTCATGTGGGGTAATAATAATATGAATGAGAATTAATATAATTATTATAATTTTGATGGTTGTTAGGACGAATGAATGTTAATGTTTACCATTATTATTGATAGTTGTTGGTTTCTTGAAAATATTGAGAAATATATTCCAATTTTAATATATTCTAATAAATTATATTTAATATTATTAATATATTCAAATAATTATATTGGTTTACTAAAAAGGAAAAATTTTTGTTAAAATTCTGTTTTACATCAAATTTTAATATATTCTAATTAATTATATTTAATTTTAGTATATTCTAATTAATGATATTAATTAATTATATTGTTTTGTTAAAAAAGGAAAAATAATTAGTTAAATTTTTATATCAAAATTTAACATATTCTAATTAATCATATTTAATTTTAATATATTCTAATTAATTATATTGTTTTGCTAAAAATAAAAATTAATTAAATTTTTGTTTTACATCAAATCTTAATATCTAATTAATTTTAATATATTCTAATTATTGATATTTAATTAATTATATTGTTTTGCTAAAAAGGGGAAATAAAAATTTGTTAAATTTTGTTATCAAAATTTAATATATTCTTATTAATTATATTTAACATATTCTAATTAATTATAGTATTTTACTTAAAAAGGGAATGAATGACTTTCATTCCTCACATATTTAGGGGATATGAAGTAATTCAGGAAACTTATATATCAAAATATTGTTCATGCAATATTAATATATAACCAACCTTTTTATTCTTATACCTATTGATGTCTTCTAAATCTATGAACCAAGCACCCCTTTATTATTGCTTTTGATTTAACTCATTTAATGCTAACTAACTGATTATATTATGAGCAATTATTGCATTGTGATTTATTACTAAAATATGATAATGTCCCACTAGCAATTACAATGGTATATGCAGCCAACTGGGACCCCAACGGGCTACCTCGTGGAAAGATTTAAATGACATTGGTTCACACATCTCGATTCCCTGGATGATTGCTGGAGAATTCAACCACTTGCTATCATCAACTGAATCTTTAGGAGTAAGGGGACCAACGCATGCATATATTAAAGAACTAATAGCACTAATTGTAACATCCTGTTTTCTTATGCTAAGGGTTAGAATCCTAGAATACTCTAACGAAATGGAATGTGAAAAAATAACAATTCTAAAAAAATAATTCAAAATTTTGATAAAATAGAAAATAATTAATAATTCAAAATTTTGAATTATTTTCATTATTTTACAATTAATTATTATATTTAGATAATTATTATATATAGAAATAATTAAAATATAATAAAGATATATATAAACTAAAATGGATAAAATATAAACAAAAAATTAAATTAAATAATCTACAACTTTACAATATGACAATGAATTATTTTATATTTTTAAAAAAATATAGAGACTATTTTATAAATTTAAAAAATTATCTAAAATAATACCCAACATTAACATATACTAATATAATATTGTACTAAAATTCAATTTAATATCTAGTTTAATAAGACATTCATCGGTTAGGATAGGACAGAGGAGAGAGAGGATCAAAGGAGCCTTGTTCCCCTTGTGTGGAATGAATCTTGCTTTCAACCGTGAACTGATTGGTCCTGCAATGTACTTTGGTCTCATGGGTGCTTGTCAGCCGATTGGACGATACGATGATCTGTGGGCAGGCTGGTGCATCAAGGTGTTTTCTCAACGTTTTAAAACAAACTCATTTTTCTTTCAAGAGCTATCAAATCATTGTCTATTACTGTGTTAGGTTATTTGTGACCATTTGGGTTTGGGAGTGAGACAGGATTGCCTTGCATCTGGCACAGCAAAGCAAGCAATCCATTTGTGAACCTCAAGAGGGAATACAAAGGGATTTACTGGCAAGAGGAGGCGATCCCCTTTTTCCAGTCCGTATTCCTCCCAAAAGATTGCAACACTGTGCAAAGTGCTACACTGAACTATCCAAGCAAGTCAAGTCAAAACTTGATGGCTACTTCAATAAGTTAGCAGATGCCATGCTCACATGGATTGAAGCATGGGACGAGTCGAACCAAAACTAGGAGTTCCAGTGTAAATGTCCAATTGAGAAATAGTAGTTTATGATGAGGTCGGAGATGTAATATGGGCTGGTAGTCCTAGGATTATTTTTTATGAGGTCCTTCTCCTCAGGTTTCGATCGGAGCTTTGGATTTAATTACTGATCCATGGTTGTGATTCTGTTCATTTTACTATTGAAGAACAATAACAGATGAATTCTGCATTAAAACAGAGTTTATTGTTAGTTTCTGAGTTGAGATCTATTGGAATTCCACCCAACTTGTTTGGATAAAATGCCAATTTTCTTTTGATTTTTGGATGGTTTATCTTTGGTCAAATGGTTCGGTTGAAGATTGACAGCAAAAACAAGCTTTTGAAATGAATAATGACACGACTGTCAGGTGTCCTGTCCAAAGCAGGCTTTCATTTCTTTGGGGAATAGCATCAGATTTAATAAGTTGACTCTTACTTGTTCTTTACTAATATCAACCGTTGAGCTTTTCCTATGTCTCCATGTGCATGTCTGAGCAAATGAGACGAATTCCAAGTGTCGTGCAATATATATAATATATACTTATAAATTGGTGGAATGGTAAATACTTATAAATTTAAGAAAATATGTTTGCTCCAGATGTCGTCGTGTAGACCACTATCGACGACCCAATAATTGGGTAACAAGTGGTATGTGAATGTAGGGACAATAGGGTTTATAATAGGGTTCAGCTCAAAGTTTAATTGTCCAAACCCAAGTTTGATCGATAAGCAAAGCTAAATTAAATATATTTTTAAGTTTAAAAAAATAAATATCAAGACATTTTTTTAAAAAATTGTCTTTAGTTTAGCCAGGTTATTGAAACCTGAGTCGAATTTAGTCCGAAACTTAAAATTTTTTCAAAAAAAATCCAAAAATTTAATCAACTCTAATTAACTACGTTAAATTCATGTTGGGTTATCGAAAGTACAGCTAACTTTTGCAGGACAGACTTTTGTCTAGTGCTGGTAGGTTGTAGTTGATTATGTCTATATTGAGGAATGTTCATATACGTTGGAGCTCACACCTTGTTCTTCCAATAGAAGAGTTATCAAAGAGATTAAGAAGATCATAAGGAACTAATTACAGTCAGGAAAAGCTGAGAATTTAAAAGGGGCCCCAAAATCAAATGGCAAGATCTATGCCTTCTAAAAGGAGGATGTGACTGGGATTAGCTTCTTTGCAAGTCTTTAACTCAACTTTACTTGATAAAAGAATATGGAGGCTTTTTAATGACAAAGAAGCTTTTTGGTCTAAATGGATGCATGAATATTATCATGGCATCTAGGTCACTATTGAAACTAGATCTTTCAGTACTTGCTCACAGGCTGTTACTGTATTGTGGGAAAAGGAATGGCTAAACATTGTCAAATTGGTTGGAGAAACAACAAAAGGTCTAAAACATGATGCTTGTATCTTCAGAATTGCTTTCTTATTCTGCATTTATGCAATTTGGTAAGAGAGGAACAACAGACTCCGCAGGGGCTTAGCATTAGACAAGTATAAAATATCAAGACAGACTTTCTTTTGGATTATGGAAATCTTACCTGCAAACAAAGCTCACTGAGAAGCTTGCTCTCAGATGAAGCTTAACTGGAACTTAGATTGTTAGTTGTCACTTCTTCTAGCTTGGTGACTATATAGATTATCGCGTTTAGCTAGTAGACTTTTTATTAGCCAATTTGATGTTTACCCCGATGTACAAGCTTTAAGCTTAGTTAATAAATTCTTTCAATTGCCAAAAAACATACTATAAACAAATTTTAACTTAGTTTCTATTTAGTTATTATAATATAATCAAGTAAAGTAGTCAAAATAAATTATGTCATATATTTACCAATTAGTCAAATAAAAATTCTTATTAAAACAATTAAGAAAATTTAGTAAAAGGTCTGGTTTAATAGTCTTAATACCATACCTTTTATATAATTTAAAACAATAGAAATATTTTTAAAATATAAAATGGAAAGACACCCACATTTTCTACCTTTGTTAGTATTAGCATAAGTCATTCCACCTCTCAAATTTTTGTTATGGTGAAAGATAACAGGATGATGGATCATGCTAGACATCCAGGTCCTGTTAATAAACTATAAGCAAAGTGAGTAAACGAGCAATCCATGTAACTGCATTTTTAATTTAGACATTCGAAACATGTAGAACATATAAGTCTAATGTTTAAAAATTTTGGTGAAGAGACATTGATCTATTAGTAATTTTCAAAATCTTATTTAAGATTTTTTTAGTATTAATTAGCCAATGTTTTCTACTAGTAGAAAGGCATAGTTGAAGTTGACTGGTGGTTCTAATTTGCAATAAGTCCATTACATCACCGACTGCTAAAAGTGTGAACTGATGCAGATCTTATGTTACAAAGCAGAAAAGGGGGCATCATCAACATATTAACCATTCGGGCAACAATTTCTGAGCCATTTTGATTATTTCCTGAGAGGAAAAGAAAAGATTTTGTCATAGAACACCATCTTATTATTGATAGCAACAAGCTCATTATATAGAGTTGAAATGTAACATAAAATCTTAGATATTTGCTAAAGATCACAATAATAGCTCTAAACTTATTCCTAAAATCAAAATCAAGCACTAAATATCATAATCAAATTTGTCTAAGATCTGATTAATTTGACCATTTATTTCGTAAGAATTTGCAACCTAAGGAATTTTCCAACATTAGGGCTATTACTCCATGGCTATTCTATCTATATTTTTCCTTGTGAATAACATTATGGATAAAAAGTTTTTACCGATTAATTATTAGCAACCCTAATTATATGTATAAATTATATTTTTATGTAATTAATCATATAAGGAGTAGATTATTTGACTATAATAAATTTTATTTCACTGGACTTTTTATTATGTTTAAATAATTAATTAGGATGAAATATCAAATTATTTTTCTAATTTACTCACAAGTATTAAAAATCAGTATATAATTTGATAGTTTTATCATAAAGTTTAGCATAAATCTATTTCAATAATAAATTTAACTCCCAGGCAATTTTTATGTCAATTGATTTATGTCTTAAGATATATTTTACATTGGTAACATACATATATATATATGTTAGTCTCAATATATTGATATGTAGCATGTATGTTTAATTTATGTAGTTATTCAAATTATTAATTTCTCTTATTAAGTTGTGAAATTCCCGAATTAAGGGTTGAAAACTATAAGATTTGGAATGAGAAAATTCTTCTTCATTTGGGGTAGATGGACATTGATTATGTTATCTACAAAGACGAATCACCTAAGGTAACGGAGGTCAGCACTACAACTGAAATTGCGCTTTATGAATGTTTGGAATGATCTAATCGCCTAAGTGTGATGTTCATTAAAACCAAAATTTCTGCTGGCATTCCTGGTTTCGTAGAACAACATGATAATGTTCATGCTCTACTGAAAGTTGTTGATGAGCAGTTCAAAACTTCAGAAAAAAAACTTGCAAGCACCCTATGTATGAAGTTTTCATTTACAAGACTTACCGATGTCTAAGGTGTGCGTGAGCATATTATGAAGATGAGGGACATTGCGACTCAATTAAAGAAACTAGAGGTTGAAATGTTTAATTCTTTCCTCGTGCATTACATTTTCAACACCCTTCTACCACCATATAATACATATAAGAATAAGTGGTCAATAAATGAATTAATGACCAAGTGTGTCAAAGAGGAAGGGACTGGACATTAATAAAATGTAAAAGACTTGCACACATTATGTTTTTCCTTATGACGAAAGTAGTCGATCTCATAAATTAAGATTTAGAGAAACTTAAATAAACGTATGAGTTCTTGTTAGAAAACAAGTTCACTGAGTTATTTCTATATGAGAAATCCATTTGAAGCAATACTTGCGTGTCTATGAAAATTCTTATTGTGATAATTGTATAAGTGGTTCTTTGATTTGAGATATCTAAAGTTATCTTGTATAGGAATTGTTAGATTTTGATATTAATTATGACCTGTTCTAGTGAAGAATAGTTCAGTCGGTAGTTATTGGATGTAACATGAATTGTATGAAGGTAGTTGAGTGATCAATATAATATTCATCACCCTAAAATAATTAAGGAAAATATTTTATTGTTATTGATTACTATTGATTCAAGAAATTCTTGGTTAAGGTGAAATGATATTTTGTAAATAGTTTATAAAGGTCATTAATTGAATCAATAGCTTATGATGGAAAACTAATATAATTGATTCAAAATAGAGTAGACATTAATTTCATGCTCTATGTTTGATTAGAATATTGTATGATGAAATGATTGAATTATATAAAAAAATCATGTATGAAAGGTTGTTCAAAACCACTTTGGTATTCCTAAATATTTAGTTGGTCATTAAGTGTTACTAAATGTCAATCTTGATTTATAAATATAAATTATTTAATTAGAGAATTAAAGAAAAATTAAAAAAGTTTGATTTATCTAATCCTAAATATGATCTAGTCTTATAATTTTTATCCATTCTAATATATTTAAGAACATAATGGGTCACACATAAAGTGGCTTGAAGAGAGAAAAGATATTTTAATCAAGTTGGACTTAATTGTAAAGTTTGTGAAACGTTATGATTAAATATAAGATATTAAATAAATAGGGATCAAAATGAGATATTGGATCTTATTTGGGCATAATGGTATTTAATTTGAATTATTTGTAATTCTAATTAAATTTTAATTGAAATAGAATTTAATTTTAATTAAATTACTAAAATGTCTAAAATCTACTATAAATAGGCTTAAGTTTTAATGAAACTAACACTTCTTACCTAACATTCTCTACAATAGTTGAAGAGTTCTCTTAACTCATTTTGTGAATACGTTAGAAGTCAGATACTTATACGACTACGATGGTTGAGCTAGACCTATTTAAGAAACAATTCGAGGGATACAAGAAAAAGATTAAGCTTCAGAATAAGTTACTAATTAAGATTTGCACTCTATTATGATTTATGTGTTAATCATTTTATAAAATTTAAAGTCATCTTGGTTTTCAAGAATTAAAATACAAAAACAAATTGTAATTATTCCATTATGCACAGGATTGGATCACATGCTACTTTTCCAACAGTAGTATCAAAGCTAACTTTTAATTCTATAATTTGATCAAAATTATTTTGATTGTTATTGAATAATTATAGTATTAATTTTGCCAAAGTTGCAAACCCTAGTCCTTAGATGAAATTAGATTTGACTAATGATATGATACCTTCATTTTAAATCCCTCGTAAACCCCAATTCATTATAATAAATTATATTTGTTTAAATGCAAAAAGTTCATATTGAAAGTTTATGAAATCCAAAGTTATTTCAATTACCATAATTGGAATTAAGGTCAATGTGGCTTATCTGAAGAAGGCCAATTCTGGCAACTTTTTCACAAAGCTCTTCTCTAGATGAAGAGGGCAAGAATGAAGTTTGAGTTGAGTAGCTTTGCCTCTGATGCTGTGATTGGTTTACAATGAAAAATAATAGACATAGTTGTCTGGTAAGTCTCTTTGTGATGCTATAAAAGTGGCCCTTAATTCTCTTTCCTCACAGTTTCGTTCACATTTTTACTTTACAAATTATTTACTCCTTTTATTAACAATGGTAAGTATTCTAATTAACATCAAACGAAAAAGTCCTAAGCGATGTAGCTCGTCTTCTATTGGATTTTGAGACAATTAATACGACGAAAGCAAGGTCGGTGGCTCTGCCTTTAGATCATCAAGACCTTCATGCAGACCATGGGATCGAGGTGACCTATTGAGCCGGTTGGCTACATTCAAGCCATCGTATTGGGTTGGAAAGCCTAAGGAAATGAGATGCATTTCCAGTAATAAAAGAAAATAGTTAGGTAGTCTTGCCATCCTTCTTGTGTAAGAAGGCTGATGCGGGTGTTTAATGCTTCATGTGCTTCGGTGGATCCGGCTTACCGTCTTATCGTCGGCAGCACCAACCTAATCTTGTCGTCCTTCTTGCCGAAATCTGAGCCAACCAACGATGGCAATGAGAAAGTTTCAAAGGAGAGATGTTCACTGTTGCTGCTCTCATGGCTCTTAGTATGTCATTTTTTCAGTTTTTTTTTCGTTTCTTCATTCTTGCGATTCAGGTTGTGTCATTGCAGGCAATTCTAAAAACTCAAAGAAATAATTTTTAGTTAGTGTTTGATTTATGTCTAGTTGAGTTGTTCCAATTAGTTGTTTTAATAGCTGTTTTATTTAGAAATCTATTTTTATCCGCCATCCTCTCCGAAGCGACCCCCATAGTCGCTAGCATCGTCGGCAAACCAGAAGCCATAAGATTCCTCATCTTTTTCAGTTTCATAGGGCACGTGGGTACTAGTGATCTCAAGTGCAAAGGAGTCATTTTGAAGCATAGCAAGTTTCTTGTGCCTCTTGTATTCATGGTCAATCTCATTGTTGGAGATTGAAACGACTCCTCCTTAATGCCTGAACTGGAGTTGAAGCACTTGCAGGCTAGGCTCTGGTATTTTTTTCTGTTCAAGTTTTCTTGTTCAGGTCTTTTTTTGTGTCGCGTATTTGTCATTGGGCATTGTTGGTGTTTTTGGTCCTGTGCGCTTGCTTTTTTTCATAATTTCTCCCATATTTTCTTAGTTTACTCTCACTGTTTGTTCAGTTGTTTACGTTTCCTAGTTTCATTGGATTAATCTTTAGGTATAAAAGGGCTTGACTTTTGTGTTATATGGTACACTCGTGAATGATTCATATAGAGGACACTCTCTGCTCATCGGCATGTCATGTCTCTTGCTGCTCTTCTTCTTTCGTTGGACGGCTACTTGTCCAGGTTTCAGCATGGTTTGCTAATGGCTTCCCGTTGCTTAAGGAGCAGTGCATTTGTAACATCCCATGACCGATGGGAAGGGTATTTTGGTAAATTGGGACGGGTTAGGAATATTGAATTATATCTCGGCATGAACATACATCATATAGCCTCTATAATGATGATTGTTTTGCACATGCACATGGTATATATGCATTCATGACATTTCCCGGCTTAGGTTTCTAATTGAGATCTTTTATGAAATTTGTGTGATAATTGTATTTGAAAAATTATTCTGAGTGCGCCATAAATTGTTTTCCATTTTAAAGGATTTTTAGAAAATTTTCTGGATTTTTCCGGAGAAAATTCCCGGACCGGAAAAAAATCGCCAATTGGCGAACCGGTCGATTTTCGGTAGCAAAAATTGCTACCCAATGGCACTGTCTTATTGGGTATATTATTTTGG
>JANITW010000005.1:49373174-49383193 GCA_027564335.1 Erythroxylum williamsii
TAAAAATAAATTGCATCATATGGGTTTAGGAGGCCAATCCTTTACTAATTATGAACATAAAATAACTTAGGAAAAATACATTACAATAAATATTAACATACCCGAAGTAAGGAGAGGGGAGGAAGGAGAAAGAGGGTTCGTGGGAGAAGGGGTTACCTGTCGGAGACTGGCCGGCGGCTTTGGAGCAGACACGCGGCGGCGATGGAGGCTGACGGTGGACGATCTGTCGCGCCGGTGGGAGAGGAAGAAATCAGAAGGTCGCACAGCTGGGAGAGGAAGAAAGGAGAAGACGCGCGGGAGAGGAGAAAGGGTTCGACCTTCAGCTTTAATCAGTTTTCAATCAGTTTTCAAAACGACGTCGTTTTGAAATAACCCAAAACGACGTCGTTTTACTTAAAGTGAGGGGCTCTACGCGGTTTTTTCCGACTACTTCACTGACCGAACTTTCGGTCGGTATATTCATTCCCAACATTCAGCGACGGTATATCTTACCGTCGCAAAACTTGTTCCCCGAAACCATCTTCCCCGACGGGTGCCCATTTTCGGTCGAAAATTGTAACGGTTTCAATACCGTCGGTGATTTTCCGTCGCCAATTGACATCTTCCTTGTAGTGAATTAATTTAAAATCCTAAAATTTTGAACCTCTTCCACTTAAAATATTAACTATTAAATCTTCATTTGATATTTATCTTTTTAATTGATGTACTAAGGATTTAGTTTCGTAAGTGAGTGAAAAAAATTTAATTATAAATGTAGTCAACTTCTGTCTTCGAGTTTTGAGTTTTTATATTTAACAATAAAAATATATATTTGATAAGTTTAAAAGGTGTGACCTTTCAAATGTTAACTATTAAAGAATAGTTAATGGCATCATCTATAAATAATAGATAATATGATCAATTGAAAGAATGGATAATAATCTTAAACACACAAATACAATAAAGATAATTTTGCAAGAAAAGAGTTCTTACTAAAAGTCTTCTAAGTAGTGAAATAACTACCAAATAAGTAATTTAATTAGTTAATGATGTATGTGTCAGATATTTTCTTGATATCTGAGTATGTATATGCATCTTGAAAAATTACTTTCATTATCTATTATGTTCTAAAATTTTGAATTGATTTCATTGCTGAGTTATTAGATATTTGTTTAATTATTTTCACTTTGTTAATAAAGTGATTTGATAATGAATAGATTTTGATAATAAACTTCCATAATATTGATGAATTTGTACTATTTGTTATGACTTACATCTTATATACTATTTTTTCTAATTCCCTGAAAATCCACTTTCTGATTAATTATCGATTAAAAAATTTATCAATCATTTATTTTTTGAACTATCATAATTCAATTTTTATGAGTTATGGTTCTCAATTTATGATAATTGTTTCCAATTAACTTGTAGATTTATGACAAAAAGAGATTCATGTTTTATTTATTCATGTTTATGTTATGGGTAATATATATATATATAAGCTTGAAAATAATATTAAGTAATGACTAGGATTCGATATTACACTTTAAACAAATGATCACCTAATAAGCTAGGAATCAATTGCTCCTAATGACTAGCTTCATATATTCCAAAGAGACTTCATGTGTGGACTGATTTTAATTGTGAGTTCCATAAGCTATGAAAAGTTCTCTGATCCAATAAATAGTTGTTTCTGCCAGAATATAAGCTTTCATCCCTTTTCCCATACGTAAACTGTTGCTTCTTTCTCTTCAAATTGTATATATTGCACAACAAAAAGTAGTTTTGAGAGCTACTCCATCCTTCTTCATCTTACTCATCATGCTGATGGCGTATTGAATGATGTTCACCTATTCATCCCGTGGACAATGAATATGCATAATATTATTGGATTCTAGCCCATATAACTTGTGAGAATCTGTAATGGAAATATAGGTGATTTAAAGTTTCATTCTCCCTTCTGCATAAAAGACATTTGGTATCCAAGTTACTTGTAAAGCCAGACCATCTACTTTTAGTTTTTAGGTTGTCTTTAATAGCCAACTAGCAAATAAAAGTTGCTTTGCAGGATAGAGGGTTCTTCCATATTAACTTGTACCAGGGGACTTTAGGGTGTATATCTCTGAATAACTTATAACAAGATCTATTGATGAATTCCCTAGATTTGGTTTGTAGGCAGATTAGCTTATCTTCATCACCTGCAGGTAGATTGATAGATAATAAGTTTACCAATCTATCAACCCCTTTAAAGTTGTAGTTCCAAGTTCCATCGTGAATGATGGAGTTGACTTTTGCTTGAATTGAGATCTAGCAATCAAGTGAATGAATCCATTCTTACTATATAAAGGACTTATTTCACTCTATTTATCAAACCATAATCAAGTTGTTTAACTATTTCTAATTAGTATCTTCATCGAGTGGTAAGTTGATCCCTCAATCTTAATAGTTGCTTGAAACTCCAAGAGTTTTCTTTAGTTTGATCTAATTGCCAAAATCTCCTCTCCTTCATATAATACTCATTAATCCATTTTGACCAGAGGTTCTCTTTGTCTTTGAATAACCTCCAGATCCTTTTGGTGATCAACACTTTCTACATAGACAATAGGGATGTAATCCCAAAACCCCCTTCTTCTTTAGCAAGACACAACTCTTTCCATTTCACTTTGGCACCTTTGGAACTTCCTATCTTCCCAGACTATTGGAATTGATTGGTATATCTTTCAACTTCCTTTATAATATTTTTAGGCAACATTAAGTGAGCACTTCAGTGAGTATGTACATTCCTAATGTGGATACCAATTGTAGTCTACCAGTAAATTATAGACTCCTATTTTTCCAGGCATTGATCTTGGTTTTTTACTTCATAATCAAAGGAATACAATCCACATACTTTGGCTTATTCATAGTGATCAACACTCCCATGTGTTTGAAAGGAGGTGACTAGATTTTGAGACTTGTCAACCTACTCATCTCTTTTCTGTTATGCAAATTAGAATAAATAAATATACATTTTTTAAATCAGAGTTAGCCTTCAAACCTGACAATTTGCTGAAACCTTTAAAGATCTTCGTCAGAAGAGATAATGAATATGGATCAACTCCACACATCGACAAAAGGTCATCAATAAATGCTAAATGGTTTAACTTTAGCTTCTTACATTTGTGAGGAAACTTGAAACTTGGATTATCATTGGTGAGGAATGTTAGCAATCTGAAGAAAGCTTCAATGGCTAATGAGAATAGGTAGGGAGAGAGGGGTCCCTTTGCCTAATTCCTTTATAATTTTTAAAGATTTTTTTTAGAATTCCATTGAGTATTATGTTGAAATTGGCAGTTAAAATGTATTCCTTGATCCAGCCAATGAATAACTCTAGATAACCTAAAGCATGTGGACAATTAATGATGAATTTCCATTTTATTATGTCAAAGGCTTTAAGAAGTTAGTCTTGAGGCAACGACTCTTGATGGCCTTTTTGGAAGAGTAATCCCTCATTAATTCTTAAACAATCAGATGTTGTCCCCTATATACTTTCTCTTAACAAAGGCACCTTGGTACAAATTGATAATAAAATTTAGGGATTTCTAGAATTTGTTTGAGAATATCTTTGAAATAAGCTTATATATAGTGTTATAATAAGATATAGGGCAAAAATCTTTCATACAAAAAGGGTTTTGAGTCTTTGAGATAAGGAAAATATATGTCTTGTTAATTTCCCTTAGAAGTTTGGATGAGGATAAGAACTCATGCACTACTTCCACCACTAACTCACCAGTGATATTCCAAGTTTTTTGAAAGAAATGAGCACTAAACCTATCAAGCCCTGGAGCCTTAGATAGGTTTAAGCTAAATAGAGTGCTTGATAGATGAATATTTGACTATATTTTGACATTAATTTTTGATATATTTTTCTTGATATTTGATACTTTTATTGTATATTTAATACTTAATATGCTTCAAGTATGTTTACAGGTGATTATTGCCTTCATGGATGTAAAGAAGAGGAATTTAGGTGAAAACACGACTAAAATAGGAAAAATAGCAATCTGGAAGGAGTGCACAATCATGCACTTTTGCATGCCTGTGCATTTTCACGATATTAGGCATTTGCCAATTATGCACATTCATGTGCACGGTCGTGCACATGAGTGTGCATAACTCGAAAACCTAGAATTCAATATAAAAGTAGCGTTTTATGGGTAGAAGAAAATAGGAGAATTTGGAGGCGATTTCCATACGTGGAGAACATCCAAAAGGGATAATTTTGGTCTAGAAAAGCAAGAAACACAAAGAAATCATCAAAAATCCATTGGAATACAAGATCAACCTCTACATCATAAGAACATTCGATAGAAGACAATCAAGAAGATTTAGAATTATGAACCCATTGTTTTCATTTTGTATTTCTTTCGATTTATGTTTGATTTCGTATTCTATCATGTGTAACTAAACATTTAGTTAGTATTTAGGTTAGATGAACCTTATGTTAATATTTTGATATGATTTGATTCCTTTATTAATGTAATTGATTTGATTAATTATTGTGATCTGATTATGTGCTTTGTTGATAATCTGATTTCATACATAGAGATTGAGAAATCCTAGTGTGAATAGATCTACTGTAATTAGAAGGAGTTAATTGTAACCCTAGAGATAGGATATAAATCCTCTAGATTATGGTCAAACCTAATAGAGGGACTCATAAATTGATAACACAATCCTATAAGTTTTAACCTAAGTAATTCGGCTAGAGAACTTAGGATTAGTTATTAGTGAACTCAAGGTCAGCTACTAGCATATCATAGGAGTCTCCACTGTCCAATACATTAACAAATAATTGCACGATAAAAGATCAATCTGTTAAGGTTTTAGGGGGATTTGAGCCTAGATACTAATTTCTGATAACGATAATTTTCTAAGTGAATTCCACAATCTCTATATTCATTATTGTTTCCTATTTTATTTTATTCGTTTTAGTTTTAGTTTTAGTTTCTTTCCATTAAAAATCTAAAATCAATCCTTAGGAGGCGAAGAGTGATTACTGATACTCATAGTCTTCACAGGATCGACAGTGCTTGCTTGAACTAGCTACAACTACACCTATACACTTGTGGTTTATTACAATATTGACTATCACACTTAAGTTCAATCAAGTTTTTGATGTCGTTGCAAGGGACTTTGTTATTAAGAAAGCTTGAATGCTATTAATGTAATAGCTCAGATCACCCGCTCACAATTATTGTCCGCTTTAGGGCTTGGCCCTGCCAAACCCTCATGGTTTTGATTTTTTAGAGAACTTCCTAGGAGGTCACCCATCCTGGTTCTACTCTTGCCCTAGCATATTTAACTTCTGAGTTCTGACAGGATCTAGTGCATTAGGGCATGAAAAACACGTCTGTAAGGGAGAAGTATCCATACCCTTATAAGGCGTACTTCGTTCCTCTCTCTAACCGATGTGGAATCTCACATTCTCCATCCCCTTAGGACCTAGCTCTCTTTAGGGCCTAACCTAGCTGGCACAACGGTTTGGGTGTTGACTCTAATACCATTGTAACAGCCCAGATCACCCACTTATTGATATTGTCCGCTTTGGGCCTTAGCCCAGCCAAAGCCTCATAGTTTTGTTTTTCCCGAGAATTTCCCAGAAGGTCACCCATCTTGGTACTACTCTTGCTTTAACACATTTAACTTTGGTGTTCTGACGGGATTCGGTGTGTTAGGGCATGGAAAACGCATCTGTAAGGGAGAGGTATCCATACCCTTATACGACGTACTTTGTTCCCCTCTCCAACTGATGTGGGATCTCACACTCTTATTAAATTGCTATCAGAGCGGGTTTTTACGTTTTCAAAAGTGTCATTTCCATTTTCAAAAAATTCATGAGCCTTAGGAGTCGAGTCTGGGTGTTGAAAGTCTTTGGTCGAGAAATTGAGTTTCGGATCATTAAATTGACGTCCTTAATGATCAGATGATTTCGACCTCGATTAGAGTACTTGACGACATTCCTTGCGATGTTTGGAATATTGAATAAGCTAGGCTTAGTTCGATCTATTTTATTAAAGAATGTCTTTCTCTTTAATTCTATAGAGATAGCATTCCCCATCTATTTGATTAGTCAAGTAAGAATTTCGAGGATGAATTTTTTTAAGGGGGAGAGTTGTAATATCCTACCTCCTAAAATTGTTAAGAGATTAAAATGTTAGATTGAGTTAGACAAGTTACTTTAGAAAACATTGCAAGATAATGTATACACTCTTTTGACATGTTCTGGGGTAGGAAAGGTTTTTACTGATCATGATGTAATTGTGTGATGATTTTGTCCTGAATTTTGTTTTGATGGATTTTAATTAGTGAATTGGGAATAAGCGAAAAATGACTCAGTTAAATAGATGACAAGTGGTTTGAGTATATTTATGACAAGTGGCCCTTCAAGTTTGTGACAAATGACACTTTAGAATTATGACATGTGTAGTTAAATAGAAAATAACACCTTTCACCACAATTTTTAAGGACATAATCCTATTATTAATCCTCTTTAACCCCACAATATAATTTATGAGTTCTTGACAATCAAGATACCTACCCCATTATGTATTCTCGACACCTTGAATACCAAAGTTTGGTTAATATCTTTCACTTTATCCCCCCTTTCATTTTGTCTCTTGGACATACGGGAAATAAATCTTATATTTGTTTAGAATCTCTACTAATTCTAAAGACTTCCCTATAAGGGTCCTAATGTTCCAATAACCTATCTAAAATCTATCAACATCTTCTATTCTCTAAGACCTAAAAACTTACTAAAGGACTAGCCCTTCTATCATCAAAAGTCAAAGCCATCATTGCCGCCATAATTCCTAACACAAGCTATAGAAGACAAATCCAATAATTTTGTAAACGACTTTAATATTACTCAAGAAAGGGAACAAGGATTGATATTAAATCTTAAAATGGGCATCACAATAAACAAAAGTGAAAATTATAAGTACGCTTGACCACAAGTAAATCAAAATTAAAAGTTCCAAATCTGAACCACTAATAGCAACTAAGTTTCTATAGAATGCTAAAACAAAATACTAGACAGTTAAAAAAGAATAAACAAAATATTGAAAATTATAAACAAAAAAGAACTTAAAACTTTTAATAGATCGATGAAGACTGAAAATTGAAATCCTAACACCTAAAGAGCAATGAACCAACTACAAGAAAATATAATTTGAAATCAATCACAAGTACGACCAATGTAGAAGTAAATGTTGGACCCCGATTTTTAAGTAGAATTTAGAAATAATAAATGAAATGAAATGAGTGTTTTTGGGTATATATTGTATTATAGATGTAATTATACTTAAAGGAAAGTGATGAGGAAAGAATTGATTGATTTTGATAACTTTGGGATTTGAATAGATTTGTATGGGTTATAAAAGTTAATGTGAATGAGTGGATTGAAATGAAAGTTGAAAATTAAGAAATAAAGAGAAAAAGTGTGAAAATTTGAAGAATTAAGAAAAGTTTGACTTTTTGGTCATAGAGAGTTGACTTTTTAATTTAGGCAGAATTTGAGAAAATGATCTTCATGAAACTTGTAACTTATGTTAAGAGCTTTTTTTCTCCATAAAGTATGATATTTTTCGATATCAGGATTGAAAGTTATGAGTTTCCAAAGATAAGGTTTTTTGCTTTGTTTTTTAATAATGCTATTAAGGGTAAGTTTGTGTGTATTGCTTTGAAGCCAATTTCTGTATTGATGTTGTTTAAATTGGAATAAGTGGTCTACATGAAAGTCATAGAAGATTTTCCTAGCTTTTCAATGATGTATCATATGCTATTTGTGGATGTGGAAATTGAAAGATATGAAATTTGAAAGTTTGGATGTTGTTTTAGGATGGAACATGTTTGACAGAAACATTGACTGAAAAATTGACCTAGTTAGAGGTTAAATTTGTGATTAAGTTCTTCATGAAAGTTTTAGATTATATTTCGATCCTTCCATTGATGTAAAGCATGGAATTTTTGGACTATGAAATAGGAAGTTATGATTTTTAGAAGTTTCTGTTACTATTTGGCATGATCGTTAGTAGACAGAAACTTTGAGAGAACTTTTGACCCTCTTAAAGTTAGATATTGTTCTTAGGGTCTTCATGAAAATTGTTAAGATTGTTGTTATCTTTCCATTGATCTAAGGTATGGAATTTTTGGACAAGGGAGTGAAACGTTATAAGGTTTGGAAGTCCTGATGCTGTTTAGGATGAAGTTGACAAACAGTCACTTTGTGTGGACTTTTTGACTCCTTTAGAGGTTGTTTTGGTTTTTAATCTCTCCAAAGAAGTTGTAGAACGTTCTTTTACTTTTCCATGGACACCAAGTTTGTAAAATTTGAAGTTCTGAGTCAAAAGTTATGGATTTTAGAAGTTGGGGGTCGGTCAGCTCTTCCACTCGCCGATCGCTCAGTTCTTTTGCTCGACGATTGGTCAGCTCTTCCACTCACCGATCGGTCAGCTCTTCTTCTCGTCGATCAGTCAGCTCTTTCGCTCACCGATCACTCAGCTCTTCTGCTCGTCGATCGGTCAGCTCTTCCGCTCGCCGATCGCTCAGCTCTTTTGCTCTTCGATCGGTCAGCTCTTTTGCTCGTCGATCGCTCAGTTCTTCTACTCGTCAATCGCTCAGTTCTTCTACTCGTCGATCGGTTAGCTCTTCCGCTCGCCGATCGCTAAGCTCGTCCGCGCGACCGATTTTTAAATTGTCTTTCTGATTTGACCTCCCTCCACTCTTTTGGCCATAACTTTTTTGTCCGACCTCTGATCGATTTGATTTTTAAAGCGTTGGATTTCTAAGGAATTCCCCTATTTCTCCATGAAATTTTATGATTTTTGAGTTCAAACTGGGAAAGATCGGTCGGATCAAAGTGGGAAGATCGATTAAAAGCTTATCTGATCATGCTTCAGTAATTTGGAGATATCTGGAGCTATAAAGCTCCGATTGAGTTGATTCTTATTGCTAATAAAACTAGAGACATGGATATATAAGTGTTCTGAAGGAAAAAAATTTTAATTCAGTTTTTAAGATGGTCAATTTCTGGAGTGAAGTTAGGTGTTGTTTCAGTCTTGGTTTTGTAATGGTCTGAAAGTGTTTTGGCCATAACTTCTTCATTTCTGAACCAAATTGAGTATTTTTGGTGTCATTAGAAAGATAAGACATAGAAGAACATTTTTTTTAGAAGGCAGTTTTGTCAAATTGTTTCATTTACCTGATCAAAATAAGGAGTGACGGTGTCAGTTTTCGAGGCAAAAAGGAAGGGTATTATTGGAAGCTCACTTAAGTTGTCAAGTTAAAAGGCTTGTATGTAAGGGTAAAATGGTCAATCCTCCTTCATTAATTGTACCTTTAGACATAATAAGAGTGGGCCTTAAGCTATGAAGAGGAGAAACACGATTTTAGAAGGGGAAATGAAAGAAATAAAAGAAGAAAAGAGAGAGTAAAGCAATTTCAGTGGAGATGAAGAAAGAAAAGAGAGAGAGAGCTAGGGTTTCGATTTTTGGGAGATTCCGAGAGAGTTTTTGAGTAGATGCAAAGGGAAAAATGTGGAAGAAGGTGAAAGCTTCCTTTGGAACCAAGAAAAATCCGAAATTGGAGAAGAAATGAGGTAAGAGAAAACTTTTGAGCTTTGAATTTTAGTGAGATTCTGGTTTATTTGGCTTAAGATAAATATGGGTTTGTGAAATATGAAGCCAATTTTGGTGACTGCTTAGTATTATTGGTTTAATTTTGGATGTTAATTAATTAGGGTTTATGTTGTGAATTAGGAAAAATTAAGGAAAGGAGTTTTGGAGCAAGTCAAGTATAAGCATGGATATGAAGTGGGTTTCATGTTTATGATTGAATAATGAGCCATTAAAATTTTCCCAAATCAAGAGACTAAATGATTTCAATTACTTCATATATTGCTTTTAAATGATTTAAAGAATGTGCTTATGTGTGTATATGCTTAATTGATTGAGAACTTGATATGTGAATTTGTGTGATATTGTGATTATTGAAAATGC
>JANITW010000005.1:49501033-49512762 GCA_027564335.1 Erythroxylum williamsii
GATAAATTGAATAAATTATATTAAACTTAATTATTATTCGTAATTAATATTAGTTAATATACAATATTAATTATTAAAAACTAATTGGCAATATCAAAATATGCTAATGTCTGAATCAAGATCTGCAATAAGTGGATGTTCTACAGTAAGCCACCTGTTCGTTCTTTTTTTGAATGGACATTCGTTGCAGCCTTTTTCTTGCACACATTAAGTGATAAGTCCCCAGGTCGCTGATGGATGCCAACTATTTGACCTTTATAGACTTCTAACTAGGGCCAATGAACATCTGTCCCCTCTCCTGTGAACTAGAAAGCGCATAAGAACTAGACGTTCCATCCTCAAATGCAACCTGAAAAATGATTCTCATTGTTCATCAATGTAACATTTCATAGGGTGGACATTATAGGAAGTTAAAAGATCTCATCCTCATTCACAAGTTATTACTGCATTTCTAGCTCATGTGGCTTACTGTTTGATGAATGATGTTACATTTCAAATCGAACAAATAAATAGTACCTCTGCTTAATTTTAGATCAAACCATTCCCATTATGAGTCATACTTCCGTAACACGGGGCCGTTTAATGTCTCTATCAGCAGATATTTTTCTTGTCACAGAAGTCCTCAAGATATGTTTAGCAACTTTGTTTATCATCTACCCATGTATTTATCCAATTATTTCCTTAAGCTTACAGGTACAAAAGGAAAATAAGGAACTAAAATAGCGAGTAAACAGCAAGGATAGATATCATGCAACAAACTAAACAAAAGAAGAAAAATCCAAATTATTTCTTCAGTTGTTTCACACAACCTTAAGAAAGTTCTAAGCTCTCTCCCCTATTCTTAATCCTGCACGTCCCACCCTCCCCATGATTAAAACAGAAAAGAGGTTAGGCCAATTGTTCTTTACGATACTACATAGGCCTGAAGTATAGGAGTCAATAAACCAGTGTCGAAGAAAGGAAGTTGCTATTACATTGTGATTTTCATACCAATCGACTTGTATAACTTAATTTTTAATGAATTCTATACACGCACAAGCCATGCACATGGCCCATCAGATTTTTTTATCATTGGTCATCTGATTTTTTATCATGCTGATAGTACAAGGTTTATGAAAAGCATAGCAAGAGGTATTTGAAATTCCATCCTTTCCTGAAAATATCACAAGCCTGAAAGCATGATTACATGGTTAATATGTGATATATAAGTAACATTTTTAGAAAAAAAATAAACTCACACGTAAAAGTCATGAAGAGGTTTACAACATACTTCAATCTTATAGAATCAGCAGACACAAAAAATAAACTCACACTTAAACGTCATGGAGCGGTTTACAACACGGTTCAATCTTATAGAATCAGCAGTAGCATCTAACAAGGTTATTTTCCTACATTTTTACATCAATATCCAAAAATTGTTTGTTCAATGAAAGCTAGAGAATGGTCTTGCGGGTTTCACTGGGGTCATATATTTGTTCATATTCATTCAAGGTAAATCATGCATCCTAAGCATCAACAACTAACTATCATTATTCCATTTTCCACATTCTGAAGGTAAATACTAAATAGTCATCAATGTGTACATTGCTGCATAAAATGCACATTAATAAATAGCCAGATTATACTTAAAAATTGCAAACTTAATGTGAATTATAACAGCTTGAAAGGACATTATTACCAATGAACCTTGATCTCGTGTACTTATATCACCAGCCCAAGGTCCATAGCTATCAAAAATTGTGTTAAGAATTGCAGTCCCACGAGAAGCTGTTAAAATGGCATTTCTCAATCCCAGAAGTCCACGAGTAGGAATCTTATATTTAAGTAGTGTTGTGCCCTCCAAGCTAGTACATGAGAAGAGGAGAGATATCAGTGGAAAACCCAAGCAGTAGAGAAACCATAAAAATGAAGACCAGTGTTAAAACAATTGTCATACGACAACTTTCAGCCACCCAAAGACATTTGGCCCTTCTTGAAGTCGCTGAGGACAAAAATAATACTGCAATTCCAATCTATTTTAATCATAGATTCAGAATTAACGCAAGAGTGACATTTCTACATACCCAACCCCTTGCATATCAAACATCTGCCCCCGCCGCCTTCCCAGAAGTTCAACCACTGCTCCCATGTGTTCTTCTGGTACCTCTACAGTGGCAATCTACAAGCATTTTCAATTCAGGAATTAAATATACCAGCTACGAGGAACACATTTCTATTGCCAACACCAGATTCTTCCCTTTTCTATTTTGCTTTCTTTT
Source organism: Erythroxylum williamsii (assembly GCA_027564335.1). Taxonomy (NCBI): domain Eukaryota; kingdom Viridiplantae; phylum Streptophyta; class Magnoliopsida; order Malpighiales; family Erythroxylaceae; genus Erythroxylum; species Erythroxylum williamsii. The sequence goes on from JANITW010000005.1 coordinate 49,503,292, forward strand.
TTTAACCAATAATGGGCCAGGTTTAGGAGTGTCTCAATGATTTACTGTTATAAGAACTTAAAACCTTGGTAAAAGGAACAACAAATTAGAAAACCACATTGCATCTGATAAGAAACGATAAAACCTCACAAGCTTTACTGTAAACTCTCTCCCCAAAAAGGTCCCAAGCTTTCAGCTGAATCATTTTTTCTAAAAACAAAAACTACTCCGTTCATTCTTTCCCCCTGTATATAATATATCCTACCTCGTATTTTTCTTTCCTCTAACCAACCCAGTCATTATGCCGTATAACTAACTTCTCAGCTTCTTTATTATTCTGCTAGTTGCCCCTTCCTCCTCCTAGAATAAACTTTCCATATTTTTGGGCCATGGGATAGTTCGTCCAAACATTGACCCTCGCCTTGATCCATACAACCATAATTTCTATCAACATCACTTTCGATCACAAACGAAATTCATTGCTTGTTTTTTATATTATTCACTAATGTACTTATGCATGAGTGATGCAAAGGGATTATAAAACAAAATGAAGCGGCAACCATAGGGTGATGTCACAGAAGACTTCACTGGACATATTACTAACTTATAGCCACATTATGGGATAGGCTCATTTTATTAGTGTATGTAATTTGTATTCTGTGCAACATAAGCACTGATATAGGAAGAAAAATCATACACCTCCACGTAGAAGAAAAGTATCATGCCCAAAAGTTTGTCAATCAGGAAGTATTTCATTCTACACAATCTTTTTTAAAACAGACAATGAAGAATTAACATTTAGTACAAAAGTTACCTCAAATGGCTCAAGAACTTGATCATCCACTTTCTTGCTAATGATCTTGGGAGGTCCTACCATGAATTCATATCCTTCTCTTCTCCTAAAAAGGATGAACATCCATGACAAAATATCAAGAGATGTTATGTAATAAAAAATGATCAAATCACAAATTACGAGAATCAAAGAATAATGGCTTCTTAACAATCCAAATATTATAAGAGCAAGAAAGTAACTGACTTACATGTTTTCTATCAATATTGTAATATGCAAAGTACCACGCCCACTGACAATAAATGTATCTGCTGTTTCACCATCTTCCACTTTCATCGCCAAATTTCTCTCTAGCTCACGATACAGCCGATCTCTTAGATTCCTGCTAGTTACATATTTTCCCTATAATGTAGCAAAGAAACTTCAAGTAAATTGAAAATCAAACATGCTTGTGAGCTCTAAGGAAAAATAAAACAGGAAAGGAAAGCAAAACTTTGCAATCATATAAAAAGACCATCTAATCAATAATTACTCTCAATTGCCGTCTTTCAAGCAACATTTGGAAGGATAAAATAATTGTAAGCAAAGGCACAATTTTCACATTAAGGCATAAGCACGATTTAAGATTTTGGATAAAGTCAACCTCACCTTAAAGCAAGACTCACTATGAAGACGAGCAATCAAGAAAAGGCAATAAATTACTTATACCAAAATATTCGTGCAGATGTAAATTCAGACTAGCATTCAAACCTCACGACCAACAAAAGGTGATGTGTTTATAGAGAAAGCCATTTTCACTGTTGGTTCTTCCACCTTAATAGAAGGTAATGGCTTCCCAGATACCTTATCAGCAATTGTTTCCCCAATCTGATCAATAAAATAATATCAGTGAATTTTCAAATACCAAAAGAGCCTGAGAGATATCAAATTTAGGTCAGATATTGAACAATCTGCCTGTACAAAAAGAATAAAGTTTATTGATAAGAATGCTTCCTTTCCATTTGGTGAGCACTCTAATTCGATTATAGCTACCAGTATAAGCATGCATTCAGTTCCATCTAACAGAGTTCTAGATGTCCAATTATAAGGAATAGCATTAAAGTTAAATCACTTTTAGTATCTACTTTACATGTTTCATACAAAAACACACTAAAATTCCTTAAACCAGGAAAAGCATAACTTTCAGAATTATAAACTTCAGGAAAAACAGTGAGTTGTATTTCTTCAATATGGTCAACAGGGAATTGGATCAGCAAAGCTTACTTGAATTTCACCTATTCCACACACGGCGCAAATGTCACCAGCTTTCACACTGTCTACTGGTACCCTATTGAACTTCTCGTATACAAAAAGTTCACTACACCTTGCAAATCTACAGGAATCTTCTGGAGTGCACACCTATACAATCCCAATGGGGGAAAGGAACTTCTCAGTTCTTCAAGTGTAAAGAAGCCAAAGAAATTTATTGCAGAATAAATTAAAATTCTTTAATTTTATAATTAGAAGCTACTAGAAAGTGAATAAAATTCTTTTAAGTACACAATACAAGGATTTTGTCATAAGGTAACACTTGATCACTTCAGATGCACTTCTTACAATATTCACAGCTAAAAAATATAAGAAAGAGAGAGTAGGGGAAGAGAAAGAAAAATACAAAACATTTACATGCTCAGCCATAAGGCCTACAATCATAAACACAAAGATCAAAATGGGTTACATTCACAATAAAAGAAGGCATTTTAGGTGCAGATTCAGATTTTATCTACAAAAGCTTGAAAATGACGCGTCATATTATGCTTTTCTTTCAATGCTATAGAAACCAAAGAGAGAATGAAAATCGATGGTTGTAACTCAAATATCAGCTAATTTCTTGAGAAATTAAGAAAAGGAAAAGGAAAAGGTACATCTTATGTTGATTACTTAAATTTGACACACTTTTTCCAACTTCAAACTTAACAAGTCCTCCCTATCCCAAGTGAATGTCTCAAAAATCTCCCGCAGATTGGCATGTCTTAACTAGACCAATATCATCCATTTTGATATATCTTGATCTTTTATATGATTCTCAACACATAAACCCAATAGCGAAGTTTTAAGAGCTCAAAAAACAAGTCTACTTTTTAATTTGCAAAAAAATGCAATGGAGATCTTTTGTTAATATTATATTGTCTTACAAGACATTCATCCCTGATATTAAGTTTCAACGAAAGATCAAGACTGGTCAACCTAGATTTATTTATTTGTAAATGATGAATTCAGATCACTGGTCAAATTCTGCTAACAAAATATCTCAAAAAGAGGATACAGAACTGACAGAGCTTTACAAGTACAAGATTTTAAGTACACTACCAAACATGAAAGGTAAAGATAATACAGATTTCAAATCATAATCAAGAAATATAGAATAAGAACCTCACCCTCACATCCATTCCTCTCTGCAGAACCCCAGCATGCAAGCGCCCAATTGCTATTCGGCCCTTATGCTCATCATACTCAATATTTGTCACCTTTAATATACTAATGCTGGTTAGATGAGCTAAGTCATATGAATATAAAGTAACAGGTTATATGACATTAAAGATTCAAATGGAAGAAAAAAAACATGTTATAGATTTCACGTTAATCCAAAGTAGATTAACCTTAATAGAAATGAATGCTAAATCATTTTTTAAAATACCTCATTTGGAGTCTACATTTTCTGGGAACAAACAGAATTTAAGCGGTCAAGAGAGCTGCCAACTTGAACTAAAGTGCAGCAAGGAATATTAGGATTCTTATCCAGCATAATCCAAGGCCATATTTCATATACAAGGTGATTAGATCCAAAGAGTCAAGTCATCCAGAATCATCAGGTCATAGCCACTACTATTTGTAACTATAAATGATCTAAATACTTAATGTCCACAATGCAGACAGCCCCTACAAGCCAAGACGCATGCACAAAGACTTGCATAGCCCATTAAATCTCATACAGAGAATCAGACAAACCACGTGGAGATAAGTTTAGATTTCATAGTTTTTTTTTTTGGAAAGAAATAGTATTGCTGCAAAGGCAGAATAACTGAGCTAATTTTAGCAACAATGGTGTTATGTGTAGTAATCTGAAACTAGAATATGTAGGAAAACTTAAGTTAAAAAGAAGCACAATTGTGTTCATTGAAGACTAAATGTGTTCAGAACAGCTGCCAGCTATTAGTTGGTGGAGTGCAAGTGCAGCAATCTAGTCATCAAAAAAAGTTCACTTCCCACCAACCCATAACGTCACCCTCTACATAAGGAATGAGTATGAAAATTAATTGAAATAGCAATATGAAGAATAATCACTAACAAGCATTTGCAGGGCGCCATCCTTGTCAATGTGTGGTCCAGGTATGCATCTTACTATAGACTCAAAAAGTGGACCAAGATCTTCAGCCAAATCATCAGGAGACAATCCCGCCTTCCCTTGTACACCACTTGCATATATTGCTTGGAAATCACACTGTCGTGATAAAAACAAGACACTATGATATCAGACTTTCAGCCATTTGATTAGGACATTAAGCACCTTTAAAAATGTAAAGCCTAAATAATGAATCCCTTCAAAGATGGAATCTCCTTTAAGAAAGTGTCTCTGATACTACTAGCTTATTCATTTTCATTCATGGCATATAAGACTAGCTTGTTAATTTACTTTTATGAAATTCATATGCATTACTTTCAAATTATTTTTCAATCAGCAGTAGTTTCAAACTAGAGACCATTTGGATGTAAATATCAATCTACTTACAACGGAAATATCTAACATCACTATTGCAAATCCTAAAGATAAAATGTTCATACCTGTTCATCAGAGGCATTTAGTTCAATAAATAGTTCAAAAGTGGCATTAATGACAAAATCTGGACGAGCAGAAGGTCTATCAATCTTATTGACTACTACAACAACAGAATGTCCAAATTCTAGTGCCTTTTTCAAAACAAATCGTGTCTGGGGCATAGGTCCCTCGACAGAATCAACCTGAAAAGAAAAGAATTGCGAGATTTTACTATGAAAAACCTCATTGAGACAAAAGAATTATACAATCATGAAAAGAATAAGTAAATAGAGAGGAACCACTTAAAATTTCCCAATCTCATACTCTAGAGTGGTAATAGTTAACATCAGAATTTACTCCTCTGATTTCAATAATTGAACATATAGAACTAATATTCCACAAGTACATGCTGATACCAAATGGACATAACACACTTTCATGAGTGACAACAAAATTATTTCTACAATCAACAAAGTTATTTCTAACTCTTTGGTCTAACAAGTCCCTATCCAAATGTGGTGAAACATAGAGGAACAATGAAAAGTAATCAAAATTAAAAGGTTTAGGTTGTGGAAAACCCCACAGAAGAAATGTGAAAATTTTCCAAACATTATTAGTATTATAGAATAACACATGATCCATCTAGAAGAACGACTCACTTAAAAAAAGTAATACTTGGAATTTTTGAATTTACTGTTAGTGTTGGATTGCATTTTGAAACTTTGAGTCCACTTACCATGAGAACTTTACATCAATATCTTGCCTTTACCCAAATATAACTGTTTATTCATCTGCATTCGATATCAAATAAGGGAAGGAGTGGTGCAAAAGTTTTTCTCATTATGCATCCTGTTAACAAAAGCATCTCTTCAACTTTTATTAATGTACTCTGTTCCATTTATTGAATAGAGTATCCTGCCTATAAATTAATTATGAAAAGACGATGAATTTGTCTGAGATTGAAACATTGTCCTCTTTGGGACTATTTACTGTTTCAGATTTAATGGAGGTTCTCCATTCTTCAATGCCCATGGTAAATAGGTGAGGAGTAAATTCAATACATATACCAATTTATCCTATTCTCTGAAGCCTTTCTCGAGTCTGATAAATTAAAGGATAAGTTTATCATAGATGTAAGCAGTTTAATTGCAAAATTTGAAAATATTAACATAAAAGGTGTAAAAAAGTACCACTAAAAGAACACCTTCCACCATATTGAGGATTCGTTCAACTTCACCACCAAAGTCAGAGTGCCCTGGAGTATCTATTATATTAATTTTTGTGTCCTTATAAGCAATTGATGTGTTTTTGCTCAGTATGGTAATCCCTCTTTCGCGCTCTAGATCATTTGAGTCCATTATCCGTTCACGTATAAATTGGTTATCACGAAAAACCTGCAAAGATAGAAGATATTGCCATCATTATGTTGCTCATAATAAAAACCCGACTGACTAATATAATTTCAAGTTTCATAGTACAACTAATTTAGCAATTTATTGTCATAGGCCTTAATTAGGCATTCGGAAAGTGTCTAGTTGCCCAAAACACTTTGTTTTATGCATAAAAAAGCGTAGAAGCTTATTGGCTAAAAAAGAATGCATGAGAACAATTTTGTAAGTCATTTTGACTATTTTGCTTCATAAATGATATTTCTGCACCTAGAATTCTTGACAACATGATTGATAAGTTTAATCAAATCAAGATGGAGAGGCTAAAAGTCAAGCCACATCAAACAATTTACGTTTTGGTTTAATAACTACAACATTCATAGAATTATATGCATACACAAACAGTCAACAGTGAGAATATGTTTATGAATATGTTTATAAATAAATAGACAATATGAAATGGAAAAATAAACCTGGTATTCTACATAAATTGTACGTCCTCCTTATGGATGCTTGTTTGTTTAGACCAGTGTAGTCATTCAGAATCTAGGCATCAAAATGGCAGTTCTATCTCTCTCTCTCTCTGTATTCTGCTTTTCCTATGTGAGATACATGTTCCTAAATTGAACGGAATTTATTGCAAATGAAAACTGAAACAAACGCAAACTTGACAAAAGGAGAATCAAACAAGCAAAGCAAGCTCAGCAGAGATTTTTTAGCAATAAATTGAACAAATAACCTTATAGATAGCAGCATGTTTTGTTCACCTTAGCTTGCTTCAACATGGAATCAACCAATGTTGTCTTCCCATGATCAACATGAGCCACAATAGCTATATTTCTTATATCATTTCTCCTCATCAACTGGGCTTTTGTTTCTGATGCAGCAATAAAAGAGCATCAATATAAGCAAGCTTGTCAAATACACGAACAACCATAGGGTCCAAACGAGCATCAGCACATCCATGAAGAAAGACAAATTCATCCATCCCAACTATTTCAGACTCCTCAACCCCAATTAATTTATTGTCAATAATTAATTTGAGAAAAATGTATAATAAGTGTGAACAAATTAATTTGCTATAAAAAAGAAACATGAAATAAGATCATAGTTTTCCCATGTTCTATGTGTTAGCTTTCATTGCTTATCCTCCACTGTTCGAACTGTTTCAGGCCATTCAAACCCAATCTCGGAAATCAGAAAAGCACCATTTCAAGAAAAAATTATTTCCTAGTGAAACAATTTATGAAGAGGGAAAAGCATCCAATGTGTCCAATAAGCAAACCATAAGAATTGGCGGGCCGGGACATATCGGAAGAAGAATTACCGGTTATGGATTCAGTAGCCTGAGAAAGGGAGCATTTTATGGTTGGCGTAGAAGGTGACCTCAGAGACAGTACTTTAGTGTTGGGAGAAAAGGAAGATAAGCTGGGGGCGAAGAGTGGATTGGGTGGCAGAAAGGAGAAAAAAGGAGTCTTTCTAGGGTTAAGAGTAGAGTTAGGGATAGCTTTGGGAACAGAGAAGGAAGGGCTGTAGAAGTTGAGTTCCATCTCCAACAGCTCTGACTCTCCACTTGCAGCTACAGAGGGAGAGAGAGGGGGGATTTGGCAAGTGACTGAGGTTAACAAATGAAACAGTTTGGGATTTGCTTTTTCTATTTCGTAATTCGTTATTGGCCATTTGGCCTGCTTTCTGCCACGTCATCAGTAGTTGTCTTGTTCAGATATTGAGCACAGCCACCCATCCAAAATCCCCAGCCAGCTTCATAATTCAGATCATCGGATCGTCCTACGTTTTCTTCTTTTCTAATTTGGACGTTTAAATGAATTAGATATGAAACCTTAATAGTATTTTTAAACTATTAATTTAAACAGCTCATAAAATTACATTTTAAATATTGTCTAGGAATTATATAATATTTAACTATTTATTAAAATATGATTAATCAATATTTTATTACAAAATAAAAATAGTAATCCATAAAAAATTAAACTAAGTAAAATACTTAAAAAATCGTGATTTTGATAAATTTTAAGTAATAAAATATTTATATAAATATTAACTTTTGATAAATTTTCAATAACATAATCTTTTTTTAAAGTGGTTATTCAAAGAATAATCATTATTGTTAAGCACAATGAATAATTGACTTTAACATAAAAACACCTAAAGTCATGAAATCACTTGAATAATTACATCATTAAACTATTTTATGAATCATTGATAAAAAATGAACTTTTAGATTAGTTGATTTTATCATTAATTAAATGAATAACTAATACCATGTTATTTAATATTAATACATACGAAAGAGTTTCAAATTTTATTAAGTATTTTGTAGAAAACCTATGCAATTAAACATTAATTAGATGGATAACCCTAAAACTTAATGATAGAATATGCATTTCCAATTAATTTATGACATATTAGAGTTAAATTAAATCGTAAAGTGGTGTGATTGAAAAAAAAAAGAAAATAAAAGGAATGTTGATTAAGTGTTGAAGGATATTGGTTAACTAGTATGACTATTTGGGCAACCAAACAAGCGACTAGATTATAAACAAACTCTAAAGAAAGGGAGACAGCATAATTTTTGGGTATACTGATCAACCACACTAGAATATTAGTCGACTAGTAGATCTTAAAACATTAAAAAATAGCCTCAAAACCACAAAGTCAATGAAGAAAATGCAAAGAGATCTTTATCATATAGAATTTTCACCAAACATGCCTAGTTTTCTTCTAATTGAGCATCTTATCCTCATTTAATGATATTATTTGCCAATTAATATAAATTCTATATCAATAACCTTATTAAGGACTTGAATGGAGATTCTCCTTGAGTTTATAATCAATTGAAGCCTTCTCATCTCTTTTATCTGGTGCAATAATTGTCTCTTTTGAAACATTTTTTATGGTTAAATTTTTCATATCCTACACCAACATCTTTTAGGCTTTCTTAGAGATGAGAAGGTTAGATTCATCATGATAAAATACATAAATTCCTTAATAATACTCAATCCAATTACTATTATCTCTACTACATACCATTTGCTCTTTATTTTCTAATAGTTTTACAAACTAAAGTAATCAATGTGTTTTATGAACCCAAATAAGCTTGGTTCCTTATGTTGAAGTTTTAATTGATAAACCTTCTTTACTGCTAGTATACAAATTGTATCTTATAGAATAAAAGATATTGTTCCCACAAGAATTGTAATGGTCACCTAACAATTCTTATAAACTTTATTTAAGCTAAACAATATGATGATTAACTAAGAATTAAACTAAAAACAAAGAATTAATAACTAAGCATCAATAAAATTGATTACTAATGAAAGCTAGAAATTACTTGTCGGACCCCGTTCTCAGAGCCCAACTTCCGTAGTCCTGAAACCTTGCGCTTATTACATTGCAGTGCTATATGTTGTTGTTCCATATAAGTGATGAGCGCACACTACCTAAACATCAAAATCACATATTGACTTGTTCATATCAAATATAGCTTAAAGCCTCAC
>JANITW010000005.1:49555847-49577316 GCA_027564335.1 Erythroxylum williamsii
TAAAGAGAATAATGATAGTACATAATTATGGCATCACATATTGGGTCATATGAGGTTATAAGGACTGAAGATTTTGATAATAAAGGATTTTTAGATGTAGTTACATTTGGAAGATGAAATTTTGTGAGTCTTGTGTTTTTGGCAAATAGTATAAGGTGAAATTTAGTTCCGGTAAGCATAATTCCACTAGAATTCTTGATTATGATCATTCATATTTATGGGGTCCTGCTTCAGTTTATTCCCATAGTGGATGTAGTTATTTTTCCACATTAATTAATGATTACTCAAGAAAAGTATGTGTATTTTTATAAAATCAAAGGATGAATTGTTTTGAAAAGTTTAGTCAGTGGAAGGCAATAATTAAAAAAGGTACCCAAAAAATAGTTTAAGACATTTAAAATACATAATAGATTGGAATTCTATAATAGCCATTTGATAAGTTCTACAGGAAGGAGGGTATGGCGAGGCAGCACACTATATGTCATACACCATAACATAATGGAGTTGTAGAATGGATGAATCAAATACTGACATAGTTTGCTCGATGTATGTGGTTAAACACTAGATTGTTGAAACAATTTTAGGTTAAAGTTGTTAATACTACTAATTATTTGGTGAATAGATCTCCATAAAGTGCAATAGATTTTAAGACTCCTTAAGAGGTATACAATATTCCCTTTGATTATTTTACCTTAAGGATATATAGTTGCTCTGTATACGCTAGTGTTAATGATTATAAACTAGAGCAAGAGTTAAAGGGTATAGACTATAGTGTACTAAAACAATAAAATTGAAGGATTTGTAATTAGTACATATATTACCTTTGATGAATCTATTATAAGTGGCCACAAAGAGGAGCAGGAGTTTGAAATTAAAGTTTTAAGAAGACAGTACCAAATCGGTCTATAGATGTGAAGGATCAACGATATGTATAAGGTATAGCAGAAAGGAAGGAAAAAAGAAAAATTAGGAATCATATCAGATATTTAACTTATAAAATTAGGAATCATATAGGATATTTAACTTGTGTTGATGTTGGAGAAACTAATCTTATAGCATATGCCTTAGCAATAGCTAAAAGAATAGATGGTGAACGAAGGAATTAAATGAGGTAGTAGACAATAAAGATGCATTAGAGTGGTTGGTGGCCATAAATGAGGAGATCCAATCTCTAAACGAGAATGAGAGATGGAAATTTGTATCTTAACAAAAAGTTGTAAAGCTATTAAGATGTAAATGGGTCTTAAAAAAAACGAAGGTATTCTTGGAGCTGAGTCATCTAGGTTCAAGACATGCATAGTGGCACAGGGCTTCTCACAAAAAGAGGGAATTGACTATCAAGAGGTGTTTTCACTAGTTGTAAAGTACAAGACAATTTACGATCTTTTATTCATAGTAAGCGTATTTCATTTGGAATTGGAGTGACTTGATGTTAAAAGCTACACTCTCATAGCCAATGTTTTTTTTTTAATTATAAGATGAAGGACTATGTGTGTTTACTGAAGAAATCCTGTATATATTGAAACAATCACTAAGACAATGGTACAAAAGCTTTGATGCATTCATATTGTCTCATGAATTTGTTTGTGACCAGTTTGACAACTTTATTTACTATAAGAAGGTGTCAGATAGTTTATAGATCTATTTTGTTACTATACATTGAATATATGTTAATCGTAGTTAATGATAAGATTGAACTTAATAATATGAAAAACTTATTGAATAGTGAGTTTGAGATTAAGGATTTGAGTGTAACCAAGAAAATCATGGGGGTAAAGATTTGGAAGGACAAAAGAGGAGGCTTGTTATACTTGTAATAATAAAAGTACATTGAAAAGAAGACTTTTCAAATGAATTAGTAAAGCTGGTATGACTACTTTGGCTTCATATTTTAAACTTGATAATGGTGTATTCCCTAGTTCAAAGCCACAAAGGATTACATGAAGCAAGTTCTTTACTCCCGTATAGTTGGAAATTTGATTTATGATATGGTACGTATAAGATCATATATATACATGTAACTAGTTTGGTAAGCATGTTTATAAATAATCATGGGAAAGCTAGTGGATTATGTGTAATAGGTATTACTAATATTTAGTTTATGATTCTAGTGATACCTGAGAGGTACGACTAATATTTACTTGGTTTATGATTCTAATGTTTCAACTAATAGTATTGTTGGTTATACATATTCTAATTATGGTGAATATCTCTTAAGAAGGAGATCATTGACGTGCTATATCTTTACCATGTTTAAATGTGTAGTCAATTGGAAAGCATCACTTTAATAGATAATTATGTTGTCTAAAGCAGAATACATGTCATTAACTAAAGAGGTTAAAAAAGGTATATATTTAAGTGGTTTTGTTTATAGTTTAGGTATAGATGTGCATAATTATATGTCCTTTAATATGATTATCACCTAAAATTCTCCTCTATTATGAGAGATCAAATCATATAGATATCAATTTAAACTTTGTTCAAGATGTTATTAAGAATAAAGGGTTTTTCTGTAAAAAAGATAGCCATTAAGAATCCACTGTATATGTTAACAAATTCATTTCCTACAAAGTTCAAGCGTAACTTGGACTTGGTGAATACTCGCATAACGAAATACTATTAAAGGCTGGTCAAGCAAGAAGAGTTTTCATGATCAAACTTTAGAGAATTCAAATCACGTTAAAGAATCATGAAATAGGCCTTGAATTCTAATAAAATAAAACTTCAATAGCCTTAAGCTTCTAAGTAAAATAAAGTTTAGTGTCATCAAACTTATATGAAAAATAAAATATCAATAACCTTTTATGAAAATAAAATATCAATAAATGAAAACATAATATCAATAATTTTAACACTTTATAATAATAAGTTTTCATTTTGATTAAATTTTTTATTGGTAATTTTATAAATTCTTTGTTAATTGTATAAAAATTTTAAGTGTACATTCATGGTCTTTTTTATAGTAATAAAAAATTGTCCCACTATTCATAGCCAAAAATTACATTAATTGTTCGAAACCTTGTAAGTTCTAATATTCTTTTCTTATTCTTTTTATCTATTGCAACACTACTTAGTAATTAGGTGATATCATTTTCTACGTAAGTCCACTAGATAAATGTTAATTTGAGAGATTAAAGAAATTATAATCCATCAAAATTCAGAGATACAGGAAACGATAATTTCATTAATGCAATAATGTCAAGGTTTTTGCACTGCATCCGAAATTACTTTCGATTAATCAAGTCCAGGCTGATCTTAAATGTTGAAACAGGTGATCATTAGATTGTTATATAAATACATACTCAAAAACACAATGGTTATAAGTAGAGATAAAAATGCAAATCCCTCCATATCGATCACTTATTAAAGAATTCAGCTTCAATTGACACATACTACTCTTCCTTTGTTATTTGTCTGCAAACTGTTTTTGTTTTTGTTAAACGCTAATTTGATTACAGCCTCTTCTTTTATATGAAACGGCTTTCGTTTCTTTGTGGACCTAGGCTTATTAATCCAAGAACGAACACCGACAATCAGCCAAGTTGCATAAAATAATACTGGCGTGTAAACATAAAACCCCTTGTAATACAGCCAATATCAACATCAACAGTAACAATAATCACTCAACAATGGAAAGATAATGAACAAGAAAGTTGCATACACCAAAAAGTTTATAGTTAAGAACAAAATCAGAGAGTTCCGATCCTTTGTTTAATATTATGGTGTCTTATTGTGTCCAATAAATTTTATGTGAATCTCGCATGAGTCTCACTTGAATCCCACAAAATAAATAGTTTAAATTCTACGAGACAAAAAGACAATAATATTAGTCAGAAGATCTTTTCTCAACATCAGAACCCCGGCACTAGATGAGGTGAAAAACTAAAAACACGAGTAACCGACACTTTCGTTTTCTAAAGAGTTCCGTCAAAGTAGCTAAGCACGAATTTAAGAAATCCAAATTAGCATAAGACCAGCAGAAACTCTCATCTACTCCCACGAGGTACTGCGCTTAAGACGAAGGCAAGCAAAGAAAAAAGTGTATGCCACAGGCAAAGACAATCATACGTATTTAAATATCAACATATGTATATATATAGATATCTAAGTGTACAAAAACAAAGGAAATTAAGGTTGCTCCAAAAAATTCACAAACTTACAACACTCAAAAAGACTCTTTGCTTTTGCTTTTTTTCTTTTCCTCTCATTTCCTTATCACGAGAGAAATTGGGTAATAAAATCTCAGTATAAAAATAAATAATAAAGTGAAGAGAACGTGAACATAGAGGCAAGTATAAGGGGGGGCTATAAAGAGTAACTACTAGTCTTAAGGTTTGAAGTTACTCTCATACGTAACATATAGAGTTTCAAAAGAAGGAGCGCTTAACAGGAGGCCTTCCGACAGCTCTCATCAAATTGGCCACCTCAAACACACTGGCAACTTTTGTTCCTCTCTTGGCCTCAGCAGATGCTCTCCTCTCTTGTGCTTTTCTGCGTGCTTTTGCCACCTCATTCTGCATCTTCTCTAGTGCTCTCACCCTTTTCTCTTCCAGCTTCCTCTATACACAAATTGTACATATGAACCATATATACTTGTCTAACGAATCCACTTATCGTATAATTAAAGTTGCAACTATTTATCACTCTCATAAATGCTTGTCCTTGAAAAGGTCGTTCTTCAGTTTTGTTGCTAATTCAATGCATCTAACTGGATCATCTTACTAACAATAATTAACACCCAAAGGCCAAAGCTTTTGACCACAAAGTACTTCATCCAACGAATCCCATATACTTAAACTACCACAAAGCTTTTTCTGCATGGGAATGTATAAAAGACTCCAAAGGACCACATAAGACAAATTAAACTACCATGAAAGTAAAACAAACCAAGTTATTTCAGTTTACCTACTCTACGTACCTCAACTTTCTTCATCCAAGAATTAGCCTTTTGAATTTGCTCACTCTCCCAACCATTAATTACAGCTTCGTCTCTCTTAAACCTATTATTGATCTTCGAAACTTTGGCGTTCTGCCACGCAGATATCTTCGTCTCCACCTCTTCTTTCTTCACTCTCTGCACCGACATCTCGGCGCCGCCACTGTTGTCTCCCCCGCTATACCCATTACTGGCCTGATCAGACACCATCCTTCTTGAACCCGCGGGTTGATCTTGAGCCAAAGGATTGTTATCAGGCACAATAGCCAAAGGGTTTGTCTCTTCAGGCACATCGTGATCATTCTCTCCAATCCTAGTCAGAAAGTTGCTCATCCTGTTGGTACCAATACCATCGTTGTTGTCAGAGTAGTTGCTGCCGTTGTTGTTACTGCTCTCTATGGCGGACCCTGCAAGCACGAGGGCGTTGAACTCTCTGCTCATGGAAGTGAAGTTCTCGGTTGAACCACCCGTTTCACTGCCCACGGACAGGGACTGCGACGGATTGCTGCCCGTTTCCCAACGGCCTCTTGTTGGTGGCACTGGCACAGGAACAGGGTCAGGCGGGGTCAAAGCGTGAATATCACGAACATATTCAGTTTCCTCCTGCTGATCAGAGTCGTCGTAGAGGTGACTGGTTTCTCCATTGATGACGGTGGTGAGATGACTGCTGGGTCTTTGAGCACTTAGCATAGAGAGAGGGTATCCGATAACTTAATTAGTGCGGTTGTTAAAACAAATGAAAAGAAATACTTGATGCGGAGAGAGTTATAATGATTCCATAGTCGAGGTTGCAAGGCAACACTGTGGACATGTTTTCTATGCAATCCTAAACACACGGGGATGGCTAATCCTTCAGGGTCTAGTCTACGTAGAATAACAATACTGGTCGGACTATCCAACTTTTTCAAAGGTGGAATTATTTTCCCCTAGTGCATTTCCTTTTTTGCCTCTTTTGGGTTAAGCGAAGAAATTATTAGAGTAATCGTTTTTACGAGATGTTTTAGGAAAGTTTTAAAACGCTTTTAAGTAATTTATTTTTAGATTAATTTTTGCTTATATCGGATCAACCTATAAGGAATAAAGTGTTAGCTAAATAAATTTATCCATTCCTTAAACTTAAATTCGAGACTTTTAATTAAAAAATGAGAGTCCTAAATAACTGACATTAATATATTTGATTTAGAGTAATCGTTTTTTAATACATTGGTAAAACAAGATTTTGCAATTTGTTTATTTAGCAAAAAAGTAGAGGTCGGCAAAAGGATTTATTTTTGTTTTTTTGGGAAAGCAAAGGACCCACTAACATTTGGGTAGTGACGTTGAATCAATCACATCCTCCCCACGCGTCCAAGGGTAGCAATCAACCTTCTGTTGATGAGAGACGCGTGGCAAGACGAAGCCCCTATAAGCCCCCATCAGCGGAAGCTACGTATGTTGCTTCCATGCAAGTGACTACCTAATGTCATTGGATTGCTGACACGTGTGTGGTTCTTCTTTGGATTTTTTCCCTCACGGTTTCCAGGATGTCCACGTCTCACGTGATTGATTATTGAGATGCCCCTCGTATTACGTACGATTAATCAATTATTGTTGCTGCTTAATCTCCTATTCTTCTGTACTCCAATCCAAACCCAAATGAATGAAAGATAAATTATCTCATAGTATTATTACTTTTTCTTTTTTGGCTATCCAACCAGATACCTACAATTGGTCGTTGCCTAAATTTGGAGGCATCCGATGATGTAATGTAAGTATGGAAAAGGACAAGTGGAATGTAATATGTGTCCACTCTTACATGACAAAAGCTTGTCGTTTTTGTTTCTGGGTCGGTAAGGTTTGATTTGTATTACAGTGTTGTGGGGGGCGGCCAAGTGAGGATTGAGAAGCTAACATTGACCAATTCTGTCCAGTTTCACCCAATATAACAACCGCTGTGGTATAAAAGGAGAAAGCAACAGATATTACATAACAAGTCGGGGGAAGCAGATCTCCGGGATATCCTCATCAAGGAGGCGTTGGCACCCAACAAGTGTAGTAGCAAAAATAGTTCATCGACTATTTTGAGCGAAAAGGTTGAATGGAATAGCAAATTCCAGATTAGATTCATTAGTTGTTCCAAACTCTCTGGTAATAATTATTAACAACCAAATGAATTTTCTTCAAGTGATTGCTTTCCTCTTTTCTCATGTAGGTAGTTGGTGGTCTCAATTATTTAAGGTATAAATCTACTAAACTTAAATGCAGAAAATGGAGTTGACCTCGCGGACATGCAATCTTCTCCACCTCATATAAATGGTGGTTCAATCCGATCTATTCTCTTTTAAACATTTATCTTGTTTTTATGGTTAATAATTATAAACTATCTTCTCACTCAAACTTTTATAATAATAATAATAATGATGATGACGATGATAATAATGATATTTTCATATAATAAACTAATTGAATACTTAGAGACCACAAAAATGAAAAAGAAAAAAGTTAATCTTTCAAAGACTTTAGATAGATGCATGATTAAAAATTAAAAATTAAATTGTGTCTTAGACTCTTTTTTTTTTTTTGGAAATAACTATTTAAAAAGTGATGAAACCCTATTGGAAATAACTTTTTTAGAATTTAAAAGTTTTAAAAGTTAGGTTTCACAGTCAAAAGAAGAAGATAAAACTTAGAGTAAGACCTTTGAGTCATCTTTAATGTGAATAAAGATCCAAGATCATACCCGTGAAGTAGAGAATATTAGAAGATTGAGATGTGTGATAAGGACCCTTCTCTTATGATTTTGAAGTTCTTTTATTGTTGTTTACCGTTTTAAGGATAATATGTGGTTAGATATTTTAATAACTAAATAGAAGGGATCCTAGTGTTTTTTTTTATATGGATTGATTTTAGTTATTTTATTAAATATTTTTATACTTGTGAAATATCTTTGACAATAAGATTTGATAAAAGATAATTAAATCATATCTTAATTTATATGTAACAGTTCTAAAGAACCTATTTTTAGATTGGTCTATGAATTAATATTGAGGGTCTAGTAGGGTTATAACGATAGACTTCTATAATTTTGCTGATATTACCACATATCTTTTTTTGTTCTTAGAGGTTTTAATAAAATAGAGATATCAGTGAATCAACATAGATAAGTAGTTGTACGTTAAATTTGTGCAATTTATTAACTTAGGAAATTTTATTGCTCTAAGTTCAAAAATCACTAAAATGACTAAATTATGAATACAAGATGATGCTAGAAGAGTTCTTATCTAGATGTTTCATTATATATGATTTCTTCTCTTTAATACTACTTATTTTATTTCTAGAGGAATTTTAATTTTCTTTACCACAATTGAGGGTTAGGTTAAATCATATCCATTCTTTACTACATAATAGTAGGAGAGTAAATGTAGTAGTACTTACAAAATCTTCGTGGGATTGATACCATATTCATCATTACACTACTATAAAACAATATGTGCCTTTACCTAAAGTAGGGTAGTTAAGATGATAACTATTGAAAAGATATGTGATCTTTAAATTAGTAAATGAGCACTTTAAAAACTATTCATTTCCTGATTAGAACTTTATTTGTACTTTTTCCTTATGATATTTTTTTAAAAAGAAGAGAAGTTAATTATTTTTTCTTTTTTAGTTATATATATATATATATCATATAACCTTTTCAATATAAATTTCCTAAATGTTAGACCACAAGTGAGAATACAACTAAACCAAACTCAAATCTATCTCCCTCAGTAACTCAATATATGATCCATTGAGTGACAACCACACCTAAACTTATTATGATAAGTGCTCACCTCACCATTTTATAGAAGCATACTTTCTCGTAGACCTATGATTTCCAATTTCTGACAAACGTGGGATATTAAACTCCAATCTTTCATATATTAAAAAGTGTTGGGCAAGATTTTCTATCATTGAATAAAGATGAGTAAAGTATAGTATATACACCTTAGACTTCCTTCAAAAGACTCCTAAATTGACATGATTATAGCTAAATAATTATAACCAATCAAATACACGCTCTAGAAAGAAAATATTTACACCATATATTTGTCTAAACTATATACACAATATTACTTCCTCTCAAGTTGGTGCATGAAGATCTTTAATGCCTAACTTATGAAGAAGGTAATCAAGATATTTCTTACCCAGTGCTTTAATAAAGATTTTGACCAGTTACTTAGATAAACACACATAAGTTGTTAATATTCATAGCTTAAGTTCATCCTGTATAAAATAATAATCGACTTCAACATTCTTAATGCGTTCACGAAACACCAAGTTAGCTACAATATGCATGATGGCTTGGTTGTCACAATACTATTACATTAGAGCAAAATATGATACATAAGAGTTAACGATAAACTTTTCAGCCATTCCAATTTACAAGTTGTAGTTGCTATAGATTGAAACTATACCGTAGATATCGTTTGTTGTTTCTAATTTTACTAGATAGTTTTTGAGTAATAAAAAGTATTATGTCAGTGATTGATGAGTCATTGGATAATTATCTCAACCAGAATCATAGAAAGAATAGAGACGAAAATCACTATCTACACGAAGTATAAGCCCATGACCCAGATTACCTTTCAAAATCACTATCTAACATATGAATGTAATAACATAACTTGTTCTTACTGATAGTTAAGTAAATCACTCACCCAATGAGGTAACCATATGACTTTAGGTTGTAAAGTATCATATTATTGATTGGTGAGTCATTGAACAACTAGCCCAATTGGTGTCATAAGAAGCATAGATATGAAAATCACTATTTGCATCAAGTAAAAGCCCTAAACATGGATTACCTTTCAAGTATTGTATAACACATATAACAACTTCCTAATGATTTACTTGTGGTTACTACATAAATTAGGACAATATATGAACACAATAGCATAATTGGAGCCTAGTAATAATTATGTAAATTAATCGCCCAATGAGGCATTAGCAGTGATTCTACTCTAGCGGAAAAGCAATAGGGTGACTACCCAGAAAACTTATGTTTACATTGGCTTAAAAATATCCCCCTAAGACTTCTTGCCAATTCAATCCTAAGAAAATATTTTAATACCAGTAAATCTTTCATGTGAAAACAATCTTGCAAATAATTATTGACTTATTGTATCACTTTTGCATCATTGCTAGAGATAATTAGATCATTGACATACACTATTATATGAAAACGAATCTCCCTATAATGATGAAGAATAATCTAAGATAGGCTATTGGAAACCCTAATTCTTTAATTTTGTGACAAATTATGCAAACCAGTATCAAGGAGAGGAGCATGTTTCAAACCATAAAGTGCCAACAAACCTTACTAGAAGATTGGGTTGAGAACATCAGTGGCAATTTCATATATGGCCTTTTAGGAAGATCATTATGGTGGAAGGCATTATTAACACCCATATGATGTAGTTCCTAATTTTTAGTAACTACAATGTCTAAAATTATATTGACAATGACCATCTCAGTGACAGGTGGAAAAGTCTTATTATAATTTAATCCTTTAACTTGATATTTTCCTAAAATAATCAAATAAGCTTTATATCTCTCAACTATCCTATAAGAGATATACTTAATCTTATATGCCCATTTATGTCTAATAACTTTCTTTCTAGGAGAAAGGTCTTCGAAAGTCCACGTGCCATTATTCTCTAAGGTTTAAATTTCTTGTTAAATGTGTCATGCCGAAATGCTTATTTCAATAGTTCAAAAATATATTTTGACTCATTTCCTACAATAACAACTTCTAAAAAAATTGTTGTAGAGAAAATTATCGTAATTCACATAGAGTGTGCTACAGGATAAAGTGTACTTAAGGAATTCAATTAGATGGATGAACCAGTAGAGAGGACTAAGCATCTCACAATATGGATGAGATATTTCTTTAAATATGATGGTGGCTAATGATTTTGAAGTTCTTAACCTAAATTTGTCTCCTCAATAGTGATGTCACCCTGCTCTACACCTACATCAATGTCATTATCCCTGTTGTTTGACTTATATACAATGTTATAGTAGTGTGCTTACTAGCATTGCGTATATGTTTCCCCTTAGGAGAAGCACCTATACCATCTTCAGTCACTTTGATTCTCTCAGCATCGTAGACTAGATCATCACCAAGTATTTCATTATATGTACTCGCAATGGGAGTACTATCCAGAAGTTGTGAGTTTATCTTAAGTGTTGTAAGGAGCAACCTATTTATAAGAGAATTCTTACTCCATAAAAAGCACATCCTGGGAGATGAAATATTCACCACTCTTATTACCCTAAATCTCCATCCCTTTTCCAATAAGGATGTCCTACATACATGCACTTCTTACTATGACTAGCAAATTTGTCTTTGTTTCATAATTAATTATGAACATAACCCAAACACTCAAAAATTCCGCAATGATCATAGGAAGACATTTGACCAAATAACATCTCATAAGGTGTCTTTCCACCTAAGGTAATAGAAGGGATCTGATTAATCAAATATCCTATGTTAAAATTACAAATGTGCCCCAAAAATATATAAGAAGATGAGCCTAAAATATCAAGACCTGTGCCATATTAAGAATATGACAATGCTTGCACTCTACACGCCTATTCTATTAGGGCACTTTAATACAAGAGGATAGATGCAAGATACCATGTTTAGAAAAATATTATTTCAAATAGGTAAATTTAGTTCGATTATCACTCCTAATAACTTTTACATATCTATTAAATTGTTGTTAGGCCGTATCGTAAAAATTCTTTAAAATTTGTCCAACTACACTTTTTTTAGCCAATAAATAAATCCATACTACACAAGAATAATCATATATGATCATAAGGAAAAAAAAAATACAACACCATAAGATATAAGTACCAATTTTATAAATATTGTACCCATACCCATACCTGTATTAGATTTAATTTTGGTATGGTATTGTACTAGTACTGATCAATATCGGATTTCATTTTAGATATTTTTTTAAATTTATATATTAGTCTCTAATTTTTTTAAATTACAAAGTAGTCATTTAATATATTGTACTGTATAGTTTATAATTTTACATCAACTTGTCTCCAATGATTATATTAATAAAAATTTAAACTAACAACAATTTATTTATGTTTATTAATATTATTTTCACATATTTCACAAATAAATAATATTATTTTGAAGAAAATTTTCAGAATGACATTGTTTTAAAAAATTACCTAGAATGATGATTGTTTCTTAAACATAAAACTATAAACTATGTCATTTTACAATTGAAAAGAGAGGAAAGAGCATCAAACTGATCCCTACTTCTTAGCTTGGATAAGAATATGGTTTAAGTTAGGCCCAAATAGTTCTATGAGCTTCTTAGTAAATTGAAAAACTCCTTAACAATCCTATCCAAATCAGTATATGAGCTTCCACTATTTTTTACAACCTCCAATGCCTTATCCTTCAACTCTTTAGCCTTCACTCACTCTTACACAACCTCATCAATCAGTGACTTAGTAATCGTCCTCACCAACTTAACAGAGTTAAGCACCATGTCAACACCCTCACACACTCTCACTCCCACACCAAACTCGTCCACCAAAAGCCTAGCGTTGATGAACTGATCTGCCTTCATTGGCCAACCCAGTATCATAAATAATTGACTTCTGAGCATAGTGATTGGCAATAAGGAGAGAGAGCAGAGATGAAAGCTGGGGCTGGGTAAAGCAGAGAGACACAGGGAGAGAGCAGATTCAACAAAAATAAGAGGGAACAGATATGTGTTTATTTTGTTAGGTATAATTTTTTTTACAAATAAGTCCCTAAAGACTTTAAACTTCACGGTACCAACCGGTATTTGAAATACCAGCCAATACTAGATGAAAATGCTAATACTAGCTGGTACTAATGGTCGTTATCATTAGTACCAGCTATAATATATACACTTTATTATATATAGATCTATCCTAATCTAATCACATATTATAACTGCCTTAAAATTTCCAAAAGGCTAGGGACAAAGCCAACAGCAATTAGGCACTCACCACTGGTATTAGGCTTCTTGATAGGTTTGAACTTCTAAATCAAGTTCATCACTAGACCCACCCTTCGACCTATTATCATAACTTTAATGAGCCACTAATAGACATCATAAAGAAAGGAAACTAGGCCTTGCCAAAAAAAAGATGGTAGGTTTTCAACAACTAATATCGAGTTCATTTAATTGGGTCATAAAAGTTTAGTATAAAATAAAGTAGAGAAAGTAAACAATTAATGGACAAAAATTATGGGTTTAATTATAAGGAAGTTATGCACACCTTAATACTTCCTTTACCAGTGTAGGATAAAATTGGTTGAATGCCAAAATTTTAGTCATTTGGCCACCTTAAGTCATTCCACTTTAGCGTAGACGTTAAATCCAACACATAATTTGTCACCTGAGTTGCAAGATAAAACAAAAAGATAAACCCAAAAGACTTATCTATTAAGGAAAATTCCTTAAAACCTAAGAAAATGCATTTATTGCAAAGTAACAAATCTTCGTTAGGTGACAAACTTATTATTGTCATAGATTCATAGGTTGAGGGAATCATTTATAAAACGTATCTTTATATTATATAAGAGACCTTCTAAGCATAAGGTTAAAAATCAAGAGCCAAAGCAAATCCTATAACAAGTCTTCGTAAAACTACAAACCTTCTAGGCATAAAGGACTAAAGTTTAAGAGGCAAAACCAATCCCTATTCCCAAAGTTTAAGCCTACTGAAAAAATTCAAAATAGATAGTTTATGACCTCAAAGTAACTTGAGGCCAAAAATCAATAGGAAAATGATATATATGAAAATATATTTAAGGTTCAATCTTAACAAACAAGCATACTAAGCCAAAAAATTTTCAAACATCACACAATTTTTGAAACATGTGTCATAATCTCTTATACTCACAAGTTACTTAAAAATTGGTAATATTCTTAAAAATAAGGTCACTTCTTACCTACTTCTTTATCCATCTAAAATATTTTATTTTTTATCTAGCTAATTCAATCGTTAAAAATATTATGCTAGAAAGTATTATGGCGCTGAATTTTATAGATCTTTGATAGAAGGTTTTAGAGAACAAAGGAATAGCTAAGTATTAGATCCTTAAATCTAGACTTAGACCCAAAAAAATCTTTTGAGTCCCAAAATCTATACCTATTAGTTTTCAACATTTTGTAACTTCTATACTAAACAATTTCATATTTTCATTAACAAATTTTCAATATACCTTTTTCTAAAGTTTCTCATCATGTTTATATCTTTTGGTTTAATGTTCAACTATTTTACAAATAATAACAATTATGTTAACAACATTTATGTTAGTAGCATCAAACTATATGTTGTAATTACTTTGATCAACAAAAGTGGTTAATGTATAATCATGAATTGCAAAATTCTTTCTAGCACTAGACACATGCAGAAACCCTTAATTATAGGTGATAATAAAAAAGGATACACCTGATAGGTTTAACAAGTGTGACCTTTTATTATAACTAACTGTTAAAATACAATTACTATCATTTAGATAATGATCAATTGATAAGGTTGATGTTAATCTTCTTAAATACACAAATATATAAAAGAGATAATTTCGCAAAATGGAAAAAGTTTCTTCGAGGAGTCTATTAACCTATGGAATATAATCAAATCCAATTAAGTGGTGATTTTAATTGGTTAATGATGCATATGTTTGAAAGATCCTAAACTTTATCTATTTTTAGATAATTAAGAATTCATCTACATGTTAGATATTATATCTTGCAGTATTATTAGAGCCTTATTTCGTATTTATCTTAATCATGAATTTTATCCTGATAAAAAATTAAAATGATGTTTTAATTTAATTTAGGATTTATTATCAATATCAATATGAATTATGGATATCGATATGAATTATGGATATGCAATTAAGGATATGCAGTATCATTTTGATATGTGTTATCATATTACTTATGCCTATGACATATTATGTTATTATCGATATCCTTGTCCAAATATAATTATGTGAAAGATATAGTTACATGAGCAAAGTGAACATGAAGTATATATCTACACGAGACATAGTGGCAAACCCAATGATAAAACCAAGATCCTGAGATACATACATTGGGCATGTGAAGTCACTAGGATTATGTAGATATTAAAATGTAATTGATTAACATTTCTTTATGTATGTTCATTCAATACATTTTCATGTTTTAATACAAATATGAGTTGACATTGATTATTAAGTAATGAAAATTGTGTAACACTCCATTCTAAAATATTTGTACTTAGTGTGTATTTTCATATAAATCATAGAGTACATCAAACAGGTAAAAGATTGGTTTTCTTATACAAACAATCGACTAGAATTTGTGATAGCTAGAGATATGGTAGGTTTCAGTTTATTATTAAGGTGATAATAGAGAGTTGAAGTAAGAAACTTAAACCCTAAATGCTAGCTTAGATGATAAGTTAAAAGGAAATTGATTTAGAATGATCATATGGTCACCATATCTATTTCGAGTTATCAGATGAGAGTTTTGAAAGATAAAACTAAGAGTAGATAAGTGAAATCATATTAAACATTAAGTATGTTTGAACTAACATTTATACGGTATTGCATTTATAAAAGACATACAATCCTAATTAATAAGAGATAATACCATAGCACATGACTCTTACCATGTCTGTGGAAACGACCATAACAAGGATTAATGGCAATCCGAAGATCTAAACTTATATTGAGTGAGATTCTAGAGGTTAGTGAATCTTTTAATATACCCTTATAACTTTAATCTACTTCTTAATAATTAAATTTAAGGTTGCTACTTTAGAATATCACTAAAAGATTACGTTTGATATGATCTTATAGGACAATTCTAGAAATGCAATAAGGTAATTGAGAACAGAGGAAGGTCATTTTTCAATTATTAAATCACATTAAAAAAATTTGGTATTTAAAGTTGGCCATCGACTTTGAGTAAAAGAATTGAATACATTTATGATATGATAAAATAAATGAAATCAAAAGAGATTGAAGTACAAAATTTGACCTAGGATATAGCATATAAAATGGATCAATTCATTAATCGAGATGTCATATATTCCTATTAGACATATAAGTGTGAGCTCTTCTTGTATGCTGGTCACATGAGTTATATGACAAGTATGAGACCTTGTAGATATCTTATTAATTAAATCAATCATGTGTGAGTGCGAGATGATAATAAAGAAAAGCATATATACTTAACGAGTTTAACGTGTGTGACCTTTCATAGTAATTATCTATTAAAGTGAAGTTATTGTCTTTATCTATAAATAATAGATAATGATGAGTTGATAAGGTTGATATTAATATTCTAAAATACACAATATATAAAAGATATAATTTTGTAAGAAAAAACAAGTTTCTTCAAGAAGTCCTTTTAAATCCCTAGAATACAATCAAATCCAAGTAAGTGATAATTTCATTTAGTCAATAACGTATATATTAAAAGATTCTAAACTTTATCTATTTATTAGATAATTAAAAATTTGTCTATATGTTAGGTATTTATTTCTTACAGTGGGAAACAACTCTTAGGCCATATAAAATAGGCTAAGGTAATAAGTTATAGTTCATACTGTATCCAATTACTACCAACTGAATTATCTAATGATGATTCATAAGTAGCATCAAAACACAGTATTTTCCCACACTAGATATCTTGGTAATCTCAAATATGAGGATCAATTATACAACTATCATTATGAGATAATCTATAGACACATAAGCAATATTCTATTTGAAATTCTTATAATCAAGTTAGTTCAGTGACTTATTCTCTAATAATCACTCACACATTAGTTTAAGTACCTCTATACTTTAATTTATAAGATCAATTGCTTTCTTCATAAGAAAGAAATATCATGTGTGCTAGTTTTATCGTTTCAACAATATCCAGTCTTGATAAAGCTACAACTAGGAACATTTAGGAATAACGCATAAGTGTAAATTGAATCTCATAATTATGATCTCAACAAAATTTCAATTACTCAGTAATTATTCCATGGATTTTATCTTTAGTATTAAAACATAAAATATTAATTAAATTAATACATAAAGATAAATAAAGCCTTTTCATTTATTAAAAAATTGTCATACATTAATTTGCATCCAATTGATTAGCTGTAAGGGAATATACTAACACTAGCAACACTAATAATTTACCGTATGCTTTTCTATCTCCCTTGGACTTGTTAACGACATGGCTTCAAGTCTATTAAAAAACACCATCTAAAGTACACACAATGCAATCTCATTATAAATTCGTTGCTCAGAATAAGTTTTCATGTTGAAAACTAAAGGTGTGGCTCCATGTAGCTTTGGTTTCTACTTATAAATCATTAAATCATAGTGTAGTAGAGTTTGTTCAGTGATTTTTTGTCGGTAATTTGTAATTTTCTTATAGTATAATATTCCAATTGGATATAAAGTATGCAATTAGTATCTACTCTTTTAAACTCAATCACGTATGTTCTTGTTAATTAATAATTTGATTTATAATTAATATTTGAAAACTCTTTTCTAAAAAAATCTCAATTCACTTTGGTTAGAGATTTCCTTAAATCACTTCTAATTAAAAATACTGGAACACTTAAATCCTTTTTTGACTTAACTATGTTTATATGATTTATACTATATCTAAATATGGTAATTCTCATATAACATACTTTAGTAATCTCAAGTCTAAGGATCAATTATAAAACCATCATAATGAGAAAATCTACAAATACATACGCAATATTCCATTTAAGATTCTTATAATTAGGTTAGTCCAATAAACTTATTCTTTAATAAGTATCCATAAATATGTTTAAATATCTTTAATTTATGATATTAATTACTTCCTTCGTATAAACAAAATATAACGTGTTCTAATTTTATCATTCCATCAATATCCTATCTTGATAAAATTATAACTAAAAATAATATATAAGTGCAAATTGAATATTATAATTATGATCTCATCATAATTTTAATTACATAATATTATTCTAAAGATTTTACCTTTAGCATTAAAATATCAAATATAATTAACAAAAAACACATAAAGATAAATATTGTCTTTGATTAATTATTTCACAAAATCTACAACTAGGGAATATACCAATAATCTGAGTTATAGATAAAGAGATAATCTCAATCCGTCAAACATATGTATTCTTACTCTTTTTGAAACCAACACTAGTAATTAGATCAACATGAGTTGTAGATAAAGAGCAATGTGAACTATGCTTATTACATGCAGAAGACATCAACCATTTATTTTTCAACTGTGAATTTCCTTCACAGATATGGAGTATAATCTCTTTGTACTTAAGAGTTTAATGTGTGGCAAAGGAATGTTTAGGGATAACTAATTGGGCCTCCATGCTAAAGCTGCAGAAAGAGAGTGACACTAAGCTTTTCAGGATGTGTTTTGGTGAAATAATATATTAGACTTAGAAAGAAAGTAATCGATGAGAGTTTGGAGTTGATGCAATGAGCTGTAATGACATTTGGTTCTGCCGGATTCTGGCGAGGCTGAACGTTGCTGTTTGGATCCATGAAGTCATTTGCTGAATACGAGAATTCTGACTTGAGGGTTCCTGCAAAACAAAGAAGGCACGCCGGGGGTTGTTTCCCGATAAGTCCCTCCGACGCTCAAGTCAGTCTTTTGGTCAAGGTGAGATCGCCGTATGCAGAGAAGAATAGGGTTGTGATTACGTACCTCTATATGGTGGAATTATACCTTATATATGGAGCAATAGCTAGATTTAGGTCTTTACGTGTGCATGGAGGTCTCTCACATGCGATCAGGCTGAGGAGAGCGTGGATCAGGCTTAGGCTTGACATAGCCATTAGGTATGAGACTGATCTTTGAAGAATGGACCGATCGGCCCACGGGTCGTTTTGACTGAGTCCGGACCCTGCACGACCGACCCGACCACAGCTAATTAATTACTTGTCCTTTCATCGCTAACATAGTTCCTAGAGGAACTGAGGACGGCGTAGCACATTTTGACATGTAACATAGTTCCCAGAGGAACTGAGGACGGCCTAGCACATTTTGACATGTAGAGATGGAGCCTACAGGAACTTTGAGTTTGTCAGGAAGAAGGACGTGAATGGCAAAGATTTGCTGAGTGAGATCAAATAGCAAATGAGTAATTTTTTTCATAGTTTATTATGAAAAAACTAAGAAAAAAGGAAGGGTGTTGTTTATTATTGAAAAACAGAAAGGGTTAATTGTTTCGCAAACTTTTCGCAAACTTCTTTGGCACCAACAGAATAAAAACAAGTAAAACTGAAATAATAAACACATCATAAATTTGATAATGCAGTTCGGCACACCTTACTCATGTATGCAGGGCCCTCACCCAGCTTAATAATTTTCACCGAAGTACAATAGATTTACCTAAGACTTTACTGAACCGACACCACTCAACCCTTGACATTATTTTTCAACCTCACTTTTGGTGAAAGAATTTCACACCCAATAGTACGACCACCTCGTATTAACCTCAACAGAGGATTTTTCTCAACAACTTTTAGTGAAAGAGCAGTATACAAATAACTCAAGTGATTAATTAACTAAAGAACAAAATAATAATACACTTGAGATAAAAAGAAGACAACTTTTCGAAAGATTAAGTTCCATTGAAATAAATCTAGAAGTCATCGCAACAACAAAGTGTTGATTAACATAAACATTCACACGAAGCCACAGACCATATGCAGCCAACCAAACCCGATTCAGCAAATAAAATCATGCACAGACCAAGAAACAAGAGTTGTCCGACCCCTTAAGGCAGTGGAACCAAATTTTGCTTTATTGAAAAGCCAAAGTGAATAACAGGGAATTGTTGAAGAGAGGATGTCACAATCATAAATAAGCATATACCTCATTCATTGCATAACCGAATCCATGGGGTAACCGAATCCCGTATATAATTAATACTCACTACACCACTGCAATGTAACTCTTCTTCACTATAGCTTCCTTTTGACCGTAGCTTCCTTTATCTTCTCCACTTGTATAGAGACGTCAATTAGGAGCTTGACAATCACAAGATTTCACGCCACTCAAGATTTTCTTCAGAGTAAAAGCCAATGATGCTAATAAGTCTTATTCTTTCACATAAATAACCCAACTTTCCATGTCCAAAGTCGTCGTGTTGCAGTCGAAGAAATCAGCCCCTCATGATTATCCACTCCACCCAAGAAATAAAAAATATGCGATAGTGGGAGGAAAGAGCTCAAGTGAAATTCCAGCAACGTTAACTTTTCTCACACCCTCTTGCTTTTTAACACCCACTACAGGATATATTCAATCAGCTCACACACGCACTCACCGTTTTATTCCATACTCACCAGCAAAAACTCTTCACACCCATGGGACAATGATAAAATTGGAATCCCTCTGGTAGAATCCAAGAATGTAAGTGCCGAGATCTAAATGTAAAGAAGAGCTATGCTTATCTGAAAACTTACCTTTAAAAAATCCCACCTATGTTTGAACTCTCACCAATGTAATATACCACCAGCGTAATAATAATATACTTTTATTTTATGTAGAATTCTTTCATAACCATAAATGTAGCAACCACATCAATTTGAATCCAAGTCAAATCACCCAATTAAATTCAATGTAAATCTTGAAGCTACATTATCTTGTATGTCCAATTATCTAATAATGCTAAAATTAAATAATAAGATATATAACATATATTTTAACAATTATTAACAAATGCTTTCTTTGATTCAATACAGGAAAGAAGGAAGGGATATGATATGTGCATGCAGGGACAAAAGCAAGATGTAAAAATGACACAGAGATTGGTAATACGAATGCCCGAGGAATTGCTATCAGAGGAATTCATGTGAGCTGTGGGGAATTCTGATTCAAAAACCATCTCTCTTCGATACAAAAACCACTTTTATGTTCCCTTTGAATGTCACTTTTGCTGTTTGTTAAACTAAATGAAACGAAACTACCATGTTTTCTTTTTTTTGGATGGAAGGAATAAACATGTAATATGTAAACACTTCATTAACTTCTACTAGATGAAATGATTATTTACTAACAACACTCAATCAATATGACTTCATTTTAACTAATATATTTTTAATTTGATCAGTCATTAGACTATTTCAATTTCATTAGATAAAAAATTGTATACCTAATTCAATGTCATCAAAGAAAATATGATCTACCACATACCCATTTTAGGTTAAATAATATGTTTCTTATCACATGATTGAAGAAATTTTTGGTTGTGTTGTTGTAAAGTAGAATGTTTAAGAGTTAAAATATATGAAAACCATGACTCCTTTGTTGAAAAAAACTTTAGGCATATTTTGTTGGGATTCATAGAAAGTTTTTGAAAATAAAAGGTTGAAGATGGTCAATTATGTTTTGGTCCTTATAGTTTTTGGACTATTATAATATGATAATAAATTTGCAGTGTTATCCCTAAAAAGTTTTTGGACTTTAC
>JANITW010000005.1:49577622-49596007 GCA_027564335.1 Erythroxylum williamsii
CCCCCATACCCGCCCCGATACCCGACGGGTATTGTTGTTAACGCCCCCGTTCGGGTAATTTTATCGGGTACCCATCGGGTTCGGGTACAATTGCCATCCCTATAAAGGCCTTGTACGATTATGGGAAGTGCCTTTTTATGGACTAAATTTATATTTAAATAACTCCCATTTCTATATTAAACTCCCTTCAAATTTAATATAAAGAGGGAATCAAAATGAACTTTGCTTCATCAGATCATAAAAACTACGAATATTGCATTTGGTTTAATGAGAATTGCAATGATTTGAATTTCAAAGACTTTTATTTGTCCGTAATTTAAATTTCTATAGATTGAAAAACGCATATAACGAACCAGCCTCCTCTTTTTTCCGGGAAAAATAAACTACGAAGCAGGCCATGTTCGTAGCCTTAAAAGTAAACAGAAACGAAAACAACCAGACTGCATTACCTAATCTAATGTTAACATTTTAAACATTGAACGATTGCATGTGCTCTATGTAATCTAAAGTAGAATGCAGACGACATCCATTTCTCCTCGTATCATTTACTATAAGCACCTGTAATATCAGTGCACAAATTTTCATGTATCCAAAGCATGCTTTGTGCTTTCCCTCACTCTCTGTTATATCGTTCCCTTAATCCCCTATCATCATTAGGATTTGGGCTAATTATGCGTATCCCAATGGTTAACACCGCTAAAATTTTAGAGCTCTTAAAAAGCAAATCGAGCCCTAAAGAGTGAGTTGCATGTTCTTTACAGCAAGTATAGATCACTACACCATCCCTGGCAATATGGGTCATCTTCATACTCCTACAGACGTGAATATTTGTTCAATCATTACTATCTGAAGACGATGGACAGTTCTTGAAATCCAACAAAATTGAATCTTATTAAACAGCAATATACAATTGAAAAATTCATGGGCTACAAAGTAGAAATTTCAACCTCAACCATAATGATCCTGGAGCTTGCAGGTTCTGCCATTCAAAAATTGCCACATATGTGCAGTATTTAAAAACTACATGCTAAAAGCACAAGAGAGAGACACAACACGGGTGGAAATGGCTCTACAAGATTCAGGTTCCTAGGTATTGGAGATAGCCCCATCCTAGGATGAACTCGACAACGGATCACAACACTGACCTATAATTTACAGCTCTCTTCGTAGCTCACGCACAGAGTTGACACCAAGAAGATGACCTAAGTAAGCTTTCTCCAGATAGATCCTTTTGATGCTGATAAGCATTTCACCTTCGGAAACACAAAACCAGCCTTTGGAGGATTTCCATTTACAAGTGAATTATCAAAAATTTCTTTGCACTCTTGAACAACCTGCAGGAAGGACAAATTGTACCAACAGGTTAATTACAAAAGGTCATAAAATCAAATATCATATAATTCTGAAATGGCACAAAATTGTACGTATCAATCCAGTTTAAGCATGAAGATTCCTCATCTTAAAAAATTTACATGGTTGTACAAAATCCTTTAGATGGAGAATTGTACGCTACAAATCTTTGGTACAGGATGTTTGTTTTACGGTGACCATTTTTAGTAAAGGAGATATTTAAAGCGTACCTCTTTGGCATCCTTGCGTGGTATACCCTCTCGTAGTGCCACAAGCTTCTCAACTACATCGGGCTGTAATTGGGCATTAGTCAGATGACAGAGTAGCCATGCACATATCTTCCGAAATTCATCTAATTTGCCACACTTAAAATGATATTTCACAGAACTTGACAGAACCAAGTAAATAGGAATATTTCCTAAATTCCAAAAATATAGGAATATTTCCACAGGATAATACTAAATATGTCAACTAAAAGGAGCAGTCCAGAGAAAAGATGAACTAGCAGCAAGAACTACAAGAGTAACAGAATGTTTACCGGGCAGTCAGGTTGATGCTCAAGAATATTTGTATATATTAGTGTGAAAGTATCCAAGCTCTCTGCTGAAGCAAGTTCTCGTAAATCACTGAGAATCCTGACTCTACTTTCTACTTTCTGAAGGGCCAGACGATACATATAAGAAAGAATTAAAAAATGTTAATGTTAATATCAACCATGAAGGAATACATAGGAGCAGCACTTACGGTGACACTAATATATTCCCTGAAGAAGTCCATAATAACTTCTTCGTCAAGCCTCATCCTTTCTATCGTCTCTTCTTTTATGTAGTTTTTCTGCAGTAATTACAAGCACGTCAGAGCAATCTAGCTGTAAAAACAAAAGATTCTAACAGAAAAAAATGCAAGAGAGGAAATCCCCAAAGCGTATCTTTTATTCGTTTTAACAATGAACCAAAATATCCAACTTTAATTTTGATGTGAACCTGTGTGAGAAGATGATCAACGTAGACCACCACTGTCTCCTCCAGGCAAGCCTCAACGAATGTCCTGAATGATCTTTCTTCAATATACCTTGATCGCCAGAAGTTAGAAACAGTAAGCCACAAATCTCCTCTTTACAAAAAATACATGAATGATATGAAGCACACCCATAAAGCTATATGCATATATATAGCTACATTCATTTTGCAACTGTTTTACTAACTAGCATGATCTATTTTCACATGACGCACATAATACCAAATTCCACACACAAATTTCCTTTTGTTGGAAGCAACTGTTAGTCTACCTTGGATGCCATCTAAATTGATGCAAAAGTATTAACAGCTTTGTTCTCCATACACGTATAGATATGTAGTGTCATATTGATTTATTTTGTGAATATCAACATTGTGGTAAAAAGTCAAATGTGATTTTTATCTTCTTTGAAGAAAAGATGAAAATCAATATAAATCCAATGAATTTAGAATGAATTCTTTGATGCTTTTTTGTTTAGAATGCCTAATATATGGTTAAAACATTGGGAACCTTTTGAATGATTATATTACTTGATTAAAAAATTCTCACAAATGCCAAACGTATCTTCTTCCAATTTGTTTTTTAAAATTAATTTATTAAATTTTTAAAAAGGATATTTTGTTTGTTGTGCAACAATTTAAATTTTTTTTAAAAAATATAGGATTCCTTTTTTTAGATTTTATTTGTTATTGTAAAAACTTGGAAACTATAAAAATAAATTTTATTATATGAAAAATTTTATTAAAATACAAAAGAAGAAAAAGATTATAAGTATAATCTAATTAGAGAAAATTAATTATACTATAGTATATATTATAATAATATATAATTAAAATTATATATATATATTAGATATTATCTATCAATAATTCCATCTATCCTATATCTACTAAAAAATTATAATATATATGTCTAATATATGAATAAAAGAGTACATATGTTTTATGCACGGTTAACTCACATTTGAAGGTGCAATAAATCATATAATTACAGTGCAAACTCATAAGAGATATTAATGCAAAAGACCTTAAAAGTCTATAGAAGAAATAAAAGAAGAAAAACTAGTCAACTGCAAGCCTTAATTTCGTGAGATGAGGACTGAAAATTGAGTTGAAAACAAAGATAAAGAAAAATTAGTCCTAGTTGTTTATGACTTAAATTTATAAATTTTTTATCAGTCTATGATTTAATTTCATTAGGAATCCTTTCCTACTAGAATAAGAGTTCTAAGAACTTCTTTATAATTATGCGTTTACTCAACCCTTTAAGAATAACAATATTGAAATTTTTCTACAAACTTAAGTTTTCAACTACAAGATGTGATACTTATAAGGGTGATTCTTAGACACTACGAGTGATTCCTAGTTTCTACCCTCCATTCTTTAAGTTACTAAATGGCAACCACCAAAACCCTAAATTCCAGACATATTAAACCCTAAAATCCTAGCCTAATATCAGCTATCTTTCCAAATTTTGTGAGTTATTTCTTCTAATTGTCCTATGTCAGATGTACTTATTAGTCTCAAGGTGATGAACATATAAATACAAAAACATATTTTCTGCAGCAAATTAACCCATATAGTACTTGTCAAAGCATGGAGTATTTTGAGATTCTTATCTAATGTTAAATGAGTGAAACATAATATCTCCAAAGTATATGTAACATATTTCCTAATTGTATATCATTCCTATTAACATTAGTAGTGTGTCAGAAACCATTTTAAGGAAGCAGTTCTCATGCGCATTTCCAGCCTCTAGGCCTCTAAATTCACAATTGTTAGCATTCTGAAAGTCTTCGAGAGAAAGTAAAATGGTTGAGCTATTCCACAGAAGAAAATGCATGTGCATGAAGAAAATGTTGAATGCACAATTATCACATAGCAAAACTTTTTTAGAAATTTGAAACAAAAACATTATTCTGTTTTATTCAAATTTGAATAATGCATCACATCTAAAGTTTCCTTTCTAAAAGGTGATTACTTGATATGTATAATCTTTTGTTTCCTTCCCCTTGACCATGCAATATTGTGATTCAAAAGCCAAAATATAAAAGGATCAAACTTACATCTTGACATCTGTAAAGTAATCACCAAATGTTGCAACCAGGTACTCAGTGACCTGTCCCTCGACCCACTCTGGAAGACACAAGTAAAGAACTAAAATGAGTGGAACAGGAAGAGGTAGATAGATAAAAGCAATACAAAGCAATTAGTTGAGTGACATTTCAGCAATTATATGTACAACTTCACTTTGGAAAAGATATCCCAAAAATAATCCCCATTTCCAACTTAGTACCACAATCATATCAATTTTGGAAAAAAATGAAGACCTCTTAGATTATGAAAGTAGAGGGCTTTACTCAACTTAGACAAGTCTCTATTCCAAATCACTACAAACTAAAAGTGCATTTGAGAATGAAATATGAACAGTTGAACCAGAATAATGATCTGATCACTAGCTTTATTTTCATCAGAAAAGCACATCCCAAACTGTTTGTCAGCAACCAAAAAATTAAAAGAAGAATACACCAAAGTGTTAACTTGAAACACTTCTCATAAGCTATTTCACTAATTTTGAAATGATCTGATCATTAGCTTTATTTTCATCAGAAGAGCACATCTCAAACTGTTTGTCAGCAACCTAAAAATTAAAAGAAGAATACATCAAAGTGTTAACTTGAAACACTTCTCATAATTTCACTAATTGTATTTCAAAACTCACCTGCTCGATATACTAATCAAATGCTAAAACCTCTTACATTTATAACCCATTTACATAACACAATTATTTTTATGCAAAGGGTGTTTACCCACATGATTCAAGAAACTTCACATACAGACTTCTGATAAAGAGGAAAGGTGTGACTCCTCTTCTATGGACAAGTTGTTTAGAGCATGCTCTGCTCACTTTAAAACACTTTTTCTTCTTTAAGTGTTCTTGATGTTGCAGATAATTAGGTGCTCCTGTATATAATATCTATCTTTTTGACTTGCATTCTGCCCTGGTGAAGTTACTTTAATTTATTTTTGCCTACTGAAGAGAATAGAGAAGAAATAACTATTCAAATGACATCATTGTCAACACAAACTTGACATTATTATCAGTAAGGCCCTGAATGTAAACTACATCAGGTAGTCTGAAATTCATATGGGTTATAAATGGATTCAGGCAATTTACTAACAACTATTAACAGTACAATCTGGTTTCAGGAAAGGGTGGGTTGATTATAAAAACTAGCAGTCAGACGTGAACCAATCAACATTTAGGCAAAAGACAGTGAACCATCTTAAACATTTTTTAGAATGACCAACTTAACAAATGATGCCAAAATATTAAAGCTTCAAAAGTACTTGCCTTTATGATAAAGTTTCACAAGCAATTCCTCCACTCCAGGATCTTCAAAGATAACTCTAACAGTTTGATGTACAGCTTCCTACCATTATTCAGTGGTTTTAAACATGAGATTTGGATAATTATCTTAATATAAGGAAAAAATATACTATGCATGCCAAGAAAAATACACCAGTTATACCAATATATATCGGGAGTAAAGAATATAGAGATTTAAAAGCAAAAGAATTCGGTGATTCATCTACATCAATGCTGTGTCAGAACTAGTAAGTTACGAAAAAAGGGTCAATAACAAACATGAAAATTTACACATAACTCCGCTATTGTATATTCTTTAGTTTTGCGTCCAAACTATCCTGTCTAACTGTTCTGCCTCAAGCCTGAGCATACACATTAAATGGCATGAAAAGGAAAGTCTCCTCATCATCAGCATGGTAAAGGGACTCAAACATAGGCTGCTTGAGTGAGATTACATTTCTCCTTCCAGAAAATGTGTACAGAAAATGCCTCACATTGATAATGAAGATATTTGAGATGCATTTTACAGAAAACAAAAGCAAGTTTGCTACTTTCTTATGATGCAAGTCTTGCATGACCAACTACTGTAGTCAGCTTTCGCCCATTAATATGCTTGCAAATTATTGTGTGTCTTTTAAAAGAAAGAGAAGGCATAGCTATGTCTGTAAGACGAAGGCCTTTCATCAACACTATGGCTCCCAATGAAATGAACCTGTCACTCTTTACGCTAGAAATGACAAGTATAATGCCAACAAAATGGACAAATCCATAAAGAATTTTTGGCCCATGGGGCCCTGATCATGCAAATTTTAGTGGCAAACAAAATGTAGGAAATAGAAGAGCCCCGTTGGACCCTTGTCCATCTCTACTGATTCCAAGCAAATAAGTACATGAAATCTCCCAATAATTTTAGCACAGCAATCAGTTGGAGTGACTGCCCTTTCAAGCACTAAGCTTGTATACTGCACTCTTTAAATGCAAACACTCCAAAAAGAAAGCAAAGCTATAAAAAAATCAACCTCTAAACTGAATATCAAGAGCAGGGAAAACTGACTCTTCCAACATGTTGCAGTATTAGAGTTCATCAAGAAGTCAAATGTAAGGAAAAGGCATTGCGATTTACATATTACATGTAATGGAGAAAAGAAAGGAGTGCCTTGAAGAACACCAAACTAATGTGGAAAAATGAAGAAATGATCAAGCTTTATACCTTTGCAACCTCTCGGAAACCTTTGCAAGTATCTTCAAAATTAACCTGCATATGCACCAAGGATATCCAAGTTCAAAGAAAATTAACCAGACATGGTATTCTTTTTTTCTCTGTATGTTTTTCTTTTAAATCAATAAGCTACAAATCTAAAACAAGGGAGGAAACAAAACGGGAAAAACAATTAATAGAACAGCCATATGTGTCTGTCAATAAAATATGGGATAAGCAGTAAAGTTAGTCAAGAGGATGGCGATTGAGCAAGAAATTGATCTGTGTTGCCAAAATTAGAAGAGAACTGGTAGAAGGCATCCTACTATTCAAGTAAAATTTATAAGCTGTTAGAATGAGTGTTCCTAAGTAGTGTGCTTGTTAAAACATTTACGGCATCTGCTTGGCATGTTCACCAAATCTGCTGGGTAGAGAAGGGGATAATTAGCTAGGAAAGATTATTTATCTGCAGCAAAGCTCAGTCTCATTTATCACCAACATATCTACAATTTGAAACAGCTTCCTTTCATGTCAAAAGAACTGAACAACCACTATCTGTTCACTTTAGAAATCAGCGTGCATATACAGGTTAAACAAGCACCAAAAGCAATCACTTCACCTACGTAACGCAACGTCTTGTGATATGTGTGCACATGTGTTCACAGATCAAAAATCAAGAATAAACATGCTTTGTGTACATTACTATGGTCCTATAAACTACTCACTACTGTATATTTCACCCTGAGTCCAAATAAGTACCGCACGAGGAACAATAACCATAATTTATGCGTTTGCATTAGGATAAAAAGCTGCATTCATATTTTTCCCAAAAAAAACCTGCATTCAATGAATTTATAAACAAAAAGTTCGATAGAAGAAAAGGAGAGGCCTTGATGCAGGAGCATTCTAGATTTGCAATTAAGTACTATAACAGTTGACGTCTAGGGCTTTTAATTAGGAGCCAGGAGCTGCTGGTCCTGTCATTAGTAGGATCTCTAATAAGAAGATTATAAAAAGGAGTTTCTGCTGGAAAATACAGCATCTTATTATTTCTGGTATTTTAATTCAAGAAGGTTTCTTTAAAACTGTAAGCATTTTATTATCCTAGCCACAATCATCCTAATTTACACCGTAATTTTTTTGAAACTTGCAGCCCTAAGTCCCTTCCCTCATCTAATTGGCACAAAGGGGAGACAAGGGCGAGGTCCCCTCAGGCCAGTCAACTTTTTTCGGTTCTTTCTTTGCTCATTAATGAAAATATATTTTACAAGGAGAATCTTACAAATCCCCAAATTTTCCTTATCAAACAAAACATAATTCAACATTCTGAGGGTGAAACCTATGAAAGATAAGAAATACTTTTATGTAATATTACCTGCTCAGCAAAAAAAAATATTACCTGCTCAGCATAATGTTGGGGAAGAGCTTCAATGATGCTGGTACTTAGCTCCGTTGCAAGGTCATAGCAACGTAGATTATTGTTTATCTATATAAATTAATACTATTTTAAATAAAAGTAAGTGGTATGTAAAACTTTGATCAGCTACCAAAAGTTTTACCAACAGAACTAACAACTAAAAGATCACAAACCATTGCACATAAAGGTTCCAGACCAATTTCAGAAGCAGGTTCCGCAAGTCTTTTCTTTTCAGCCTCTTGAAAATCTATCATCACCTGTTATAAAAAACAGAAAGACAACCCACAAAAAAGTTAAGAGTGGAACATACTTAACCCTAATGAAGAAAATAACAACAAATAACCGCAGAAGCCACATTGGGATAATATCAAAATATGAAAATGACACCCTAAAAGCACAAGGCTTAGAACCCGCATGGGGATGAATGACACAAAGAACGATCAATGAGGCAATTTCACAGCACCACTGGGATGCATCCGCATGAGAGATCAGATTGCAGCCATGTGATGCTAACATAATTTTGTGTATCGTTAGTAAAAAGGAGTTGGGTAGAACAACCGTGATGAAAAATATTAACCAAAAATGTTTAGAAATCAACAATTTTTTCGAAGCCACCTACTATTTGTTAGTATCCTTCTCCTCAAGAGTAGCAACTTATCCAGAAAGCGATCACAGTAAAGAGTTTCCTTCAAAAGAGTCAGACATGGGTACCTGGATAATAGCTAAAGAAATCCTGTATAGCATGACATCAGTGCTGTTATCCCTGACAATTTGAACTTGTTCCCCAAGAATCCTGAATAGATCAACAGCAGCTGGAGTGTATAGCTTGCCATCTTCTGTTTTCTTTGGTGGCTGCACCTTATCAGCTTCAAGGATATTTAAGTACCATTTCTATAAAGTTTCAAGAAGAAGAAATTGCCATTAAAAGACATGATTAACATATTCCAATGTAAAAGCATAATGGAAGCCAGGAAGCATATCATTCACCTTTGTTGTAGCTCGCATTCTCTCAACATATGAGTTCATCAGGGGATCCATGGCCCCACTCTCTGAACAGACTTGAGCCAGAGACTCATCAACACCAAGCCCAATTAGATTTTCTTGGTACTCAACAACCCAACCTGTTACCTAGTTGGAACATTCAGAATTTTAAACAACTTAATCTACAGATTAAATGTACCCTGGGATAAAGATTATTCCAGATAAGAAGAAACCCAAGAATAAAACAAAAAGATTCATAATTGAATTGTATCATTTCGATCACATGCTTTGCATATATGCTTCTACTAGTCTTCTCTAAAAATTCAGTCCGAGTACTTAGAGCTAATGCTTGATTTATAGGATAAAGAATTATAGAGGATACTGGTCAACACACCCTGCAATTCTGCAACGTGTAATCATTCTCTTGACATTTTAAAACAAAAGGCTAACCGGAATTCTTAACAATCAGATTAAAAGATTTAAAAAATGGTAATAGAAAACAGAGGTATATCCAGTCATTTCATTCAGAAAATTTACTTTATACACTACACAACCAAAGAATGATTCTGTAAGATAAAATTAATCAATATAAAAGGTATAACAATTATGAGAATAGTGCCTAATACTAGAAACATCAAATCAAATTTCATATCATATTTTTTTTATTTTTCCCATCACATGTAAATTTTTTAATAAGGTTAAAATTGGGAATATACACCCAAGCCAAGGTTTGGTGTAGCAAAAGAGCCAATTGCATTGAAAATAATGTCTTTGAAATCAATCCTAGTTTGGAAACAACCAAACCTTTTTTTTTTTTCACATGGTAAGCTCATTCACAATCCAGATATTACAGGTGATATTACAATGCATTAAAAACCAGATGAATTACCTTTAAGATCTCAATATTAGATAGTTCATTTCCCCTTTCACTGAGTAACCGAAGCATCTGAGTAAATCTCTCAGTATAAAGATTTACCATAAGCTGGAATATTTCATATCTGCAAAACACCTCAATTGAATGGAGCAAATACAAGTGTTGAGTCAACGTCACAAGGTCAATTATTGTGAGTGACAATGCTAAGAACCATAGAATATCTTGCAATAGAAAGAAAATTAACCAGTAAGCTACCATATGAATTTTGAAGCACAATCCTTTATAAAACTCGCTCATATTTAAAAAGTATATTTTTTTAACAGGGTAATCCTAAGACGAGACTGGACTGTATCAATACTTATCAAAGTTTACATGGAACAGTCCTGATTTTATTCTAGAATAGAGAACTCAAGGATTAACTGCAGAATGCATACAATGACAGATGTCTAAGTATGAACTTCAATGAAATCATAAAGATCCTAAAAATCTTACCTTCTATGTACAGTCATTATATTCTAGAACAGAGAACTCAAGTTTTAGATGCAAAATGCATACAACAACAGATATCTAACTATAAACTTCAATGAAATCATAAAGATCCCAAAATGCTTAGCTTCTATGTACAGTCATCATATTATCCTGAACATTCAGAATTAATTGTCCTGGTAAATCCTTGTCCAACAGAAGACTATTCTGAGAATAATGAAATTATGATTTGGGGGTCCTGGGGAGCTAGTACATGACAAGGACAAAATTTCAAACAACTTGAGAGAATCTTATAGTTTAAATCATCTGTCAATGGCAGCCAACATAATGAATATTTCATATGGGGAAGCTATTGCTGTATAAATGGTACACGATCAATATAGGAGCCAAGAATTTGTGGCTGACACATGGAATTGTTTCATCATTAAGGACATATTGATAGCATAGAACTAAATAATTAAAGGTCAGCTCAAGTTGGAAACTCAAATTCAGAGATTGAAGGAAACACTAGGATGAAATGTTTAGAAGTCAAGATGAATTGAGAAGAGTTCCTCATAGGACAAACCTTGGAGGAAAGCATGGGGCCACATAATCATAAATATCTCCAAGTTCTTCCCCTATCTAAATGTCAACAGAAAAAGAAGATATGAGTGCCGTTATAAATATAATAACTGTGATGGGTAAAACAATGTCACCGTGTATTTTAAACTTTGAATGTAAAAGAAACAACAAAAAAAGTACTCTTGCATTATCAAGAGGGTTAGCCACTAAAGGCATATATCCAGTAGTGGTTCCTTCAAATTCAACGTGACACAATCAAACCTGAATGAACAAAATGTTTATATCATTCCACAACTCTTTTCTTATAATTAGTGATGTCATGATGTTAAAGTACAGAAATGGACTGCAACATCTTTCCTAATGGTAGTCTAGCCTATGTGTTATTGCGTTAAGGTATTTTGTTCATAATATTAGAGTTAAGGATATAGATATTCCTGATTCTTTATAATTTTTAAATATCCTTGAACCTAATACCTCTATGTTCTTAATTGAGTACTCATGGTAAAAATGTGCATTTTGTTCCCACTCTTAAAATTTCCTTTCACAATATTTTAAGATCTTAAACGATATTCTGTCTTTTTACATTAGTGATTTTATGATTATAGGTTTTGGTATAACCAAATAAATACTAATCCTTTTTACATTTTCCTATTCTATTCATTATAGTTCATTTCTTTTCTCACTTAAAAAGAAATTATTTAGTCCTCTCTGAATATCCGTTAAATATATAGCAGGACAATATTTTTCTAAATCCTAAATATCACTATTTTCAATTACTTACATGTGCTTTTAGTTTCTTGAAGCCCTTCTACTATTAGAAGCCTCACAATAAGGACAAAAAACCATATTTTAACAAAGTTAATAAGAACCAATTAATTGGCATACTTTAGCATTAGAAAAACTTCAAAAATTTTAGAGTAAAATGATTGAAATAGGAAAACACAATAAGGACGGTAACAAAAATAATATCAGTGAGTGTAAGTGACAACAGTGAATTTCCCAAGTTCTTTTCACATTTTTAAGTAGTCATTGAATCACTATAATATACAACAAAATTTTTACTTCTGACTTAATTTATCACAAAATATGATGGTTCCAACTTTTTCTGCTTCACTAGCTCCAACATATAATTTCACATTTCAAACCTAGTTGTTGAATATGCTTAATTCTTATATCTTGTAATACTATTTCACCTAGCCAACATGGAACCCTTTTGAAACTTCAGAAATTTGTCAAACATAACTATAGACAATTGTAAGTATTTGATTCCTTTTTTTTTGTGTAAAAGATAGCATACTTAACACAATCATATCTCATATGTTCATTAAAAATTTAAAAAAAAAAAACATTGTTTTCATTTTTACACACTGAGTGCACTGATTACACCCAAGCTTCATCCCTACTTTCTTCACTAACATTTATGCTCATGCTTTTCAAATCATAAACAAAAAATAAATAGTAAGTTGAATAAGACTAAGGCATGACAAAAAATTGGGTAAATAAAAAAAATAACATATTTGATAACATTTATAAATAAGTTGCAAAAGAGTCTGAAAAGGTATCAACCTAGCATACACATAGAAGAAGTAGCATTTAACATAATCTAATAATGCCACATTATCAAAAAGGCCACATCACTTAATACTAACAAAAATCAACTCAAAAATTTGTTATAAGTTTAAGAGATCTGGAAAAGAACTGAATGTGTAAAAATGTATGGAGGATCAGGACTTTTTATTATTTTTTGTTGCACAATATTAAGATCACAAACAGCCATAACTTTTCAAGCCTCAAGAACACCAAGAACAAGAAAAACAAATAAAGATGTTACATATATGATGAAACTGTCATGATTTTAAATAAACCCATTAAATGGAAAGATTCCCTTTTCAACTCATATGCTATTGCAACTTAGCATCATGCTTTTAAATTATTAAAATGATGAGCACAACTACCTTGCAATCTAAAGAATATAGAGAAAAAAAAACAGATGTTAGACAATTGTAGGGATTATGCATACCGTTCGAGCTTCTTCCAGAGCAGCTTTCAGGTCCTCAAAGACAAGCTGATGAACAAGTTGCAAAGGAATTATACATAGATAAGAAATGAGTGTCTGCCCTATCAAGGAGATTCAAAAGGAAGAATACCTCTGTTAGCAGCCTATTAAAGCGTGCTTCAACTGCCTTCCTTATTTGCTCATAGCATTTGTCCTTATAAGCTTTCCCTTGACCTTTTTGTTTCTGTTGTGTTAAGTTTCTGGATGAGGCAATTGCAGCAGTAGACTTTCTGCAATTCATGAATAAGTGGGAATGAAAAATTATTGTAAAGCTCATGAAACAGCAGAACAACTGCAAACAACAAACTAGTATGAGAGGAATAGAACCCCAAATTTCAAGTACATAGCAAATTTATAAAACAAACTACCATGAGATACTTACTTGGCAGATCGACGAGCATTTGCAATTGCAGCCATTGCACCCTCTCCCTCAGCCTCAGCCGCCTC
The DNA here is from genome assembly GCA_027564335.1 of Erythroxylum williamsii. Lineage (NCBI taxonomy): Eukaryota > Viridiplantae > Streptophyta > Magnoliopsida > Malpighiales > Erythroxylaceae > Erythroxylum > Erythroxylum williamsii. Next base: position 49,591,379 of record JANITW010000005.1, read on the forward strand.
CTCAGCAAGTTGATGATCAAGGATTTCTTGCATTTCAACAACCCTAGAAGGAGGAAAAGAGATTTGTTGAAGACTTATGTGGATCAAGTATGTTATAAGTCTTTGACATAGCCTAAAATTATTCATATTCTAGGGACTTAAAACACCATAGAAGGGTATTCCAGGTATTCCTCATATCCTTAGGTCAGTGCGTACTTATAGCTGCTTAAAGACCACTTTTCCAAAAGAAAAGATCTTTCTATTATCAATTATTTGTCATTTACAACTAACTATTAATGTTGTTTTATATTCTTTTCTTTTGATCGTAGTAAAATGAACTCATCAATTAATATGTTGTTCAAAGAATGTTATTAAAAGAAATCCACTTCTAAGCCAGCATGATGAAATCCTCATATTGGTTGGAGATCAAAATAAATGTAATAAGCTTAAACCTAAAACAGAAAACAGCTTTAAAAAAAGAAAAGTAATGGCATTCCACAAATATCAAATAATCAAAAATGCAGCAGACATGAGCTTGAGAAGGTACAGCATACCTTATTGCACGAACCAAAGTTTGTGGGCTGCAAGAGTAAAATGCATAAATGTATTAGAGTTAAGAATGGAAAAGATCATCATGCAACAGAGCTTGTGTGCCAGGATCAGACTTGTTAACGCATAGGCAGATGAATCAATAATCACAACAATGCATGAGATTAATTAGTTTTAATATACCATGCTTACAGAAAACATATTAAATATCTAATGAGACATATATGAAAAAAGATCTGAATTTAACCTGGAACATAGGGAAAAGCAACAAGCAAAAGTAATCAAGTACTGCATTATTAACTTCATTCACCCTTCACTGACTTTCTTTACAAATGCAGCACCAACAAAGTAGACCTATGAGTTAAGTCTAGCCAAAAACAATTCGATTTTTCTTAAAGTTGATGAATCACAGACGGGAAATTCTTGAGGGTTAAGACTCCTGAGTAAGCAATGAAAGGTTATGCTTCACTTGTTACATGAAAATATTCTATACTTTTATTTTCCTAAAACATTTTCATTTTCAATCATTCAATTTAGTAAGAATATGTTTGACATATGAGGAAAAAATGTCCTCCAAAAAAAGGTACTGAAAAATCGTTTTAAGGAAGTAAATTAAAAGACCACCACTTTCCTTGTTACCATATTTAATGTGAAAAAAAGAAAACAATAAAAACATGGTTTCTAAAATAAACTAAAAAGCAAAGTATTTGAAAATATTCAAAGCAAATATATTATATTTTGAACAAACACGCTTTTCTTAACTATAACTATTTTCCATATAAAAAAAACAAAAAATAGAAAAGCTCTCCGTTATTAAAAAGAAAATCAACTGATATCAATTACTACATGGCATATCTTTTTAACTCCTTTCAATTGCCTTTCATATCATAAATGCCTAAAGGTTTGCAACTAGCTCCATATATATAAGGAGTTCCATCTGCTTTATTAGCATGTTCAAAGTTGGAATCCAAAACATTAAAGGCTTGCATTACTGAAGGCACATTATTGCCTTGGAAATGTAATGGTAACCAACTTCAATCTCCATGATCTTTCATTTTTTGGGGGCATGATATGAAAGGTGTTTGGCTACAATGAGATCAATCAATAAAAATTACATGTATAATAAAGATCATTAAATATTTGTAATCTAGTGTTGCATAAATTGAATATTACACAGCTCAGAAAACTCTGGTCATGGAAATCTTTCCTAAATATGGTGCTGATGACTTTGCTGCTTGTAGATGCATAATGAAAATATTACGTCATAAGACTTTCAATAGTTACCTCTCTTTTGAAAGTTTATAGAAGTTAGATATATGTCCCCATAATGTCTTCTCAAAAGTCTCCCAGCTTCGATCTACATCTTCAAAATATTCCCTGAGAATCACATAGTTTACATCAGAGCAAAACAATTTAACAAATCTGTGCAAATCAGGCGAAATAATGCTCAAGAATACAGATAGAAATTCATCAATCTCCAAGGTTATCGTTGCTTTGTTATTATATTCATTTTCAGAGTTTTTCCTCCACCTTTTTCAACATGATTTGACCTAATAAGTTCTTCACTTAGAAGTCAAGGGGCATGCATAACAACTTTACAATCATCTTCCATAGAAATTTGTTTTTCAAGATAATGCTTGACCTAAGTCATCCTTAATATATTTGCATCTACATAAATCAGTAAGCAAAGTCACACTGCAAATAAGCCACTATAACAACCGAATTCTGTCATCGAATTCCAAGTCCTAGCTCTTGGAATCAATATAACAATGGTAATGCCGAGACGTCAAGATTGAAGAATTATGTTTCAAGGTCTCAAGAATAAGAAACAAACTCTGTGGAAAACCAAAGTGGCAATTTTTTTTCCCATTAGTTGCCAAGTCAATAGATACTAGTAAAATGAATATCAGAAGAAGGTAGAGACCTTAATCTGCCAACCTCTTCCTTGTGGGATTGTGCAGCAGCTAATGCAAATCTTCGCTTCCCATCAAGTGCTGTTAACCTCTGCATTAATTAAAGATTAAAAGACAGAGCAAACAAGAAATACGCCAGTTAAATACTTGAGAATTATTCAAATGAAAACTGAAGATGATAATCAATTGTACCTCATAAGTATTTACAAGCTCTTTATCATCACTCAAAGAATCCCGTGCCTCAGCTGCCTCTACAGATATAGACATCATACCCTCAACATCCTAGAAAGAAATCAAGAGGTCCACAAGTATTTCATTGGATTAATCACCTTAAATGTGAACGGTAGACAGCTATTTAAAAAATACAAAGTGTTATCAAGTCTTATAAAACTATGTAAATCAATTTGCTTTCTTCTTTATTCTCAGGGCTCATTAAATCTCCATTGACATTACTGCAGAATTAGCAATTCATTGTCAAAATTAGGTTGTAAATTGTGTGCCCAAGGAAAGAAAAATCACTTTCAAGGAAGCTAAGTTCAATAGTAAAGTGTACCTTCAGAGTTGTGTTTAGGTTATTCCTTGCATTGCTAAGGAGCTTTATCTGATCATGGTTTTCAATTAAGGTTTGACACTCTTGGCAGAGCCTGATGTATAAAACAATTATTAATAGACAAAGAAGCCGTACATATTATCGTGGCAAATGAAAAAAATTAAAACCAAGGGGGAATCTTGGTAAATCTCACTGGCAAACATACTTTTCAATGGAAACAAAGTTTTCACGGAGCTGGTTTATTATCTTCTGTGATGAGGCAAGTGATTCCAATCCAGCTTGTGCTTGCTCAACCTGCATTATACAACTTAATGCCACGAAGAGATTAAACGTAATCTACGCGTTTATATAATATTAGTTGGTCTACACACCTGCTCTGCAACCATGGTACTAAGTTGAGCATCATTTGCCTGAAATCAACAAACAGAAGAAATCTACACTTTTAGTAATTGAGTTGCTAATTTGACTCTCGTTCAATTAGGGAACTGGTCAAGTAATTCACTTTTGTTCCCACCCTCATATTACATACTACATGCCATAATCGAATTCCTGTATAAGCATCCTCTCAACAATAACCCAATACACACAACCCTGCTGAATCACGCGGTTATTAATTCTTACGCAATAAAACCATGGAGAAAATTCATACACGGAAGAAGTGAATAGTCATAAATTCAACTAGGTAGAAAGACAAAATCAAAGTGAAGGAGAAGGAGATCAATACAGAAGCGAATCGAAGGCGTAAATTGTGAATGAAAAAGAAATTAGTAAGATCCAGCAGAAAAGCAGGAAGATAAATAAGAAAAGGAAACCTGTTGTCGAGTAATGTAATCTGCTTTGATAGAGGCGATAGACTGCAAGAGCTCAGGGAGAGGGAGGAGCTTGGCGACCTCACGCACAGCAGCCTCCTTGGCTTCCACGCCCAGATCCTCAACCATCATTCTTCTTCTTCTTCAAATACACAAAATTGACAACACCAGGTATTCACGAATAGATGAACATAAGGACAGAGAAAGTACGACACGAAAATGACGATGGATTTGTTGAATCAAATTATTTATTACCAGTTTCGTTTTTAGTTAAAAATCGCGTCAAAACTTGATTACTGCCCTGCATGAAGTAACTGTGTCGTTAAAATGAATTTCATGAACCTTTACTTCTTTTAAGACTTTGATGTTGATAAAATCCTTCGCCCACAGTTTCTTTGTTCCGCTTTTTAAGGTAATTAGATATCTCATTACTTGTAGGTAGCTAAAAGAAATTAAAAATAAGAATAAAATTGTAAAACTTATATGGTGAATACCTTATAATTTCCTTTACGAAGAATATATATATATATAATTTGATTGCTTTTTGTTGATATAAACACACTTTGACACTTTTTTTAATACTCCTTTAAGGTTGATTTAAGATTATGAATGAAAATAGGATTATTCTATCATCGTGGACGCACTAATATTACAAATTTCGTACCAAATTTAATATCTAATTTGATTTTGATACAGTGTTGTATTGGTACTGGTTAATACCAGGTACCGTTTCGGATAATTTTTTAAATTTATAAAATAGTATCTGAATTTTTTAAAAATTACAAAATAGTTCATTATTATATTGTACAATTGTACTATAAATTTTTAA
>JANITW010000005.1:49607933-49624321 GCA_027564335.1 Erythroxylum williamsii
TTAATTAATATTATTATTTTAATTAATTATATTGTAATTAATTAATTATATTTAATTAATCAGTATTAAAAATATTTAAAAAAATGAGTCTCTACTAAGGAATAAGTTTCATTCCTCTACTAAATGTGGGGTATGGAGGATTCCCCCAAAGTGGGATATCAAACCATTACCCCTATAATCATAATTAACAACCAACCACTCATTTTTCATTCCTTACCTATTAACCACTTCTTAAACCCATCAACCAAGCACCCCCTAAGTGCTCAAAGGATTAGTTTAGGCATTGCATAGCCTAGCATCTGAGCTAGCAACTTTGAATTAAAACCTTCTCTCCTCTCCATGGTATAATAGAATCAATTGGGAGGTCTTCCCACTGCATATCCAAATTTATATCTCTTAATATTCCTAGAATATTGTGATACAATCCATCATCATTTGAGATTTATTGTTCCACACATTTCTTCCTATATACTTCCAAGAAAAATTTCCCACATCATAAATCAAATTACAAAGGTGAATCATTTTATGAAGCTTGGGAGAGTTACAAAGAACTATTAAGGTCATGCCCTATCAGAGGCTTAAGAAGTGGATTATTGCTCAAACATTATAAAATGAGCTGACCTACAATACTAAGATTTTAGTGGATGTTATTATTGGTGGTGCTATCATGAACAAGACTATGGATAAAGTGTACAACTTGATATAGGTTATGGATTAAAATAATTATCAGTAGTCAAGTGAAAGAGCAGTTTTAAAAACGACTCCATGTAAGTATTATATTGATTCTTTAAGTCTTCTTATTAATAAGATTGATTCTTCATCTTAGAAATTTGATTATATGATTGTGAATTATCTGGGAACATCCAATCTTTCATGTGATATTTGTATATCTCTAGGATAATTAGTTGTTGATTCTCAATTAGGGAATTCCATCTTTAAAGATTCAACTATTAAATAGGTTGATTATATTAATAACCCCAATAAGAAGAATGACTCTTTTTCTAACACCTATAATCCTAGTTGGAGAAATCATTATAATTTCTCTTATCAGAATAACTTAAACCCTATTAATTAGAACATTAATCAGCGTCCTTTAATCACCCTCCTTGAAAGTATAATTTAGCATTTATAGTTGATAGTATTCTGATGAACCAAGTAAAGAAAAATAAGGGATTCATTGAGGTAATTAGGCAACTCATCTCTATGGTTGACTTTTTAGCAACCTATAATAAGATGTTAGAAGCCTAAATTACCTAATAAACCATATCTTCTGTTGGAACAACTAGTAAACTTTCTAGCCAACTTGGGAACCTTAAAGAGCATTACAAGGTTGTAACATTGAGGACTAGTAAGCTATTAGAGGACTCTAAGCTAAGAGGGCTTAATGATAAGGAAAAAAGAGTCAGGTTGAGTTACCTAGTAAAGGAAGTGAGGCCAAAGAGGAGAAAAGAAACAAAGATGAGGAACCCAAATATGTCCCTCCTACAACATATAAGTTACTTGTGCCCTTCCCATAAAGATTGGCTATTGATAAACTTGATAAAAATTTGGGAAATTTTTAGAAGTTCTTTAAAAGTTGTATATAAATATGCCCTTTACAGTTGCTTTTAAACAAATGAATTCTATATTATGTTTTAAAAGGATATATGATCTAAAAAATAATTATTGAGGATTATGAAACTATAACTTTGACTGAGGAGTGTAGTTCTCTAATTCAAAATAAATTGCCTTCTAAACTTGATGATCATGGTAGTTTTTATTCCTTGGTTTTGATGATGTAAACTTTTAATGTGCTTTGTATGATTTAGAGGTAAGTGTAAGTCTCATGCCTTCATTTACTTTTAAGAAGCTCAAGATAGCTAATTTGAAACCCACCACCATTTGCATATTGTTCCATCTTGGTAGGAATGATAGAGGATGTACTTATAAATACTGGTAAGTTTTTCATTCATGCTAGTTTATTGCTTAGAGATAATAGAGGATAATCCAATCCACATCATTCTTGGAAATCCTTCCACAGTTATGGCTTGAGCTATAATTGATGTAAAAAAACAAAAAGTTTTCCTTGATTGCTAGTAATGTGAGAGTAGAGTTTAATTTACTCAATATTATTAAATATCCTTGTCTTAGAGATTCTTATTTTGGGGTTAACATGAATAATAAATCAATATGGAAGGAGCTTGCTAAGCATAATTTAAATGACCCATTTAAAAAGTGTTAAGTGAATGATGGCTCCTAAGTAACGAGAGTGAAGAGTATATATATATATATTTCAAAATTATGTCGCAAAGTCTAACTTTGCCCCTAACTTGACTCTAACTGCTACTCTAACGTCTCTTCCTTCAATTAGCCTTCAATATTGCCATTTATAATTTGAAATTAGGGTTTCTAGTGTGGACATAGTTGGTCATATGGCCATATGCATGATTATATCCGTAAAAACCACTTCAAAATCACATATATACATGTTCCTAAGAGTTTACATGGGTATGGGATAGAGTCATGTATGCAACCTACACCCTCTTCAAATGGGTAAAATGACACCTTCAAAGTCGTACACGTTCATAATGAGTTACATGGTCTCGTATATAGTTGTTTACATTACTTACACGGGCATATACCTTAAAAATAGCTCTAATTCTTCTAATTTTTTCCATTTCACCTAAATTCTTCTCCTTTTGATCCATAAAGGCGATTAAGATCTAATATCACACTACAAAAAATATAAGTATTAAAAAATAAAAACCATTAAACAATCAAACAAAACTTAATAAATATAGGAATAAAACATATTCTATTAAGCTTTTTCCAAACATCTCTACACTTAAGCTTTTGCTTGTCCTCAAACAAATCATAATCTAAATAATTAGACCTAAAAAAATATCCATTATATCCCTTAACCTATCCATCCATACCCTAAATTATCATATCATATCAATCAAATCAATATACAATTAGACTTAAAGTTATTTTAGAACTAACTTTCATAAGCCATTATCAACAACAATCACATTGATAATCTTTCTAAAATCAAAAGCACAAATTCCACACCCTCAAAAAGTATACACTCAATGTGCTCCAAGTTTTTAGGTTGGAAAATATAACACACTCTCAACTCATTATATAAGAGGATTCTTAATTATAAGCTTTTAGTAGTATCCCCTTTCCATCATATATAAGTAAACTATAAATAAAAGACAAAAGGTCTTTTAAACAAGGTGTAATGAGGCTTAAGTAAAGGTATGGTAGGGATAACTAAAAAGGTACTAATATTATATGAAATTTATATAAACAAAATTAAATAAAACTTGTTCTTTATAGCATAGATCCCTTGACCGATAATTTCATTAGCTCAAAAATAATTCTGCTCGCCCTCTAACAAATAACTCAATCTTCCTTTTCTTTTTACCTTTTTAATATGCTGATAACACACAATTTTCAACTTTTGAACTTCTTCAAGCAACTTTAGAGAGACTATAAAATTATAACATTACAACACTTTAGAAGAAATAAATTTAACAATTACCATATACTCAAGTTTCAAGCAATCAAGTAAATGAAAAGGTTTTAAGAAAAATGACCTAAAGGCTATCAAGATGGTTATAATCAATAAAAAGGCTATTTCTAAAAAGTGGTTACCTTAAAGGATAAAAATAGGTTGGATAATAATCAAAGAAAATAGGTTAAAACAAAAGGTTACATCAAAGTACTTTTATCATTTTAATGCCTCTAGTTTAACATTATGGTCTCAATATGAATAATAAAAGTAAGTTCTAAAATCATCCAACTATGCATGATAACACACAATAAAGAATAAAAGGGCACAAACTAATGATATATTACTTTTGGGCGTAAAAGCTCACAAATAGGCTCATGTGCCTAAATAGTATGCAATTTTTATTTATATTAACTATCTTAATGACTACTAAAAATATGGCTTATAGAAGAGAGTCTATTATGATTTTCATCTTTTAACAAACTAATTTAATTCAATAATTAATAATAACTAAAGTGTTTCAAACAAATTTTACTAAATTGAGATGTCAGTTAATAAGAATAAATAATGAAGATTATAGTAAGCCTAAAAAATTTGAAATATTTCTTAAAATTTTACATTAACCACTTCCCTACACTTAAAATTGTACATTATCCTCAATGTACATAGTAGAAGCAAAGAAAAATATCATATCAAAGTGAACTTAAAAGTGAAAAAGGAATATTTTTGTAATTCCATGAATAATAATAATTACAAATTTTGAATTCGATAAAGATTCCTTTTGTATTATGTACAGCCATCCTTGCAAAAGAGAAACAAAACGGGATAACAATAAATTAAAACAAAATGACATTGCAATAATAAAGTTTAACAAGGTTAAACCTTGCTAACTATAAGACAAAAAATAATAATAAATAAAAGACAAATACGTAATATAATAAAAATGAAAAATAAAAGAAATAAAAGAAAACTATAGTCAATCATCCCAGATTGCCTTTATAGTTGTTAGTTATCTAATGTCCTGGGAATGTCTATGGCTTCTGTGTCCTCGAGTGCTATTGTTGGAGTGAATAATGATGGCCCAGATCTAGGTGATGAAGGTGGTATCTCGATTTTGAGGTGACACACCATCTTGCTTAACACCTCCTTCATCCATCGATTATATGCCTCCAACTGTGACACTAGCTCTCGTTGGTCTTCTCTTATAGAGGTTTGTCTACCTAAAATCATTCCCATGTACTTCTCCAATCTAGTAATCTTTAGATAATACTAATGTGGAGACTCCTAGGCTTGCTAGTGCTATCGAATGGATCATCTTACTACTCTGCTCCTCCTATATGTAGTGGTAGTGAGTCATACCTTGGTAGTTACTCCAGTATATTGGAGCAATTCTTATTTGCTCTTGCATCTACTTGCTTATCCAAGAATTTGATTAATCAGTAGATATCACCTTTCGGTCCCCATCTCTAACGTACCATGTACATATTCTTCATATTGTCTAAGTTAAGGGAGACCATAATGCCAAGTAGCCTTACTAGTAGTAGCCTCTTGAACACTCTCGTCCTCCTCGCCAGTCATGTCATGTAGGGCCTGATACATATTATCTTTATCTTTTTTTCCTCTCTCTGATATTTGGGTTAATGCATGCCCTACGTGTGTTGGTATCTTCTCGCTCATGCTCCATAAAGAAAGCACATTCATTTCTTGACTACGCCAAAGCTATCACCCAACCTATTCAGTGTATGAATTATAATCTTATAAATGTACCCGAGTGTGAAATGTCGTAAGGTAGAAGCTTTGGATTTGTTCGTGGTAATAATTTGCCTCCATACTGATGTTGTGCTAGAAGTGTCAGGCATCCATCCCAAACAAAAAGTCTATGAGAAGATCCATATACTCCTACATCTCCACAAAATCCTTATCATAAAGCCCTAGCATTACAGAGAAGTTCGTATAGTTCATCGTCATCATGTCCCTAAACATTTGAAGTTAAATCATACTTGGGCAGCTCCAATTGTAACAAACCTTTTCCATAAAGAAAGTGAAGCACATCTTAATTGTGAGTTCCCGTTATATAGCTCCATTATCTTGAAGAACCAGGACCACACTCTAACATTGATAAGATCTCGAACCTACTCGGTCAAGTTGACATACTCCCATACCACCCAATCTATATACATTTGTTAGTCTTGAGCTTCTCATCATTAAGCCTATAAAATTACTCCTTATGGGCCCTGACGTCAAAATGTAGCATCTCGTATCACGTTGGTGGATGTGCGACTATCTCTCTAGTCACTAAAAGACCCTTCACCACTTTATCATTTTCTTGGTGCCTCCTTTTCCCTTCGTCGTTGCATTGCCTTAGCTTTTCTTGTCATTGTACTAAAATGAAATAAAATTTGAGGAAATAATAATATAAAATATTAAATAACAATTTTTCTCTCTTACACACACTATATTATCTAATTGCAAAAATGCATATAATTAAAAACCAAATTAAACTAAAAAATAACATAATTAACAAAATAGTTAGAAAAGTAAAATAATTACAAATTAATATCACAATCTAAGTTCAATTAATAAACAAAATTAAACTAATTAAAAAATTCCTAAATCTAATTCCTAAAATTTAGTGTGAAATTGAACAATTAAACCCTAAATCATGCAAATATGGAATGTGCATAAAATTAAACTAATAAAGATTAACTAAATGGTATAGTAACACCACATTATGCCTAATTTAATAAAACTTATAACAATTAATAACATAGTGACTAAAATTAATATTCCCATATTCAAATATCATCCAATCCACAGTGCAGTTCATCAATTTAATCAAATAATTCATAAGGAAATGGATGAAATTCAACTTATGATTTCAAAACAAGAAGAGAAACATAGATCGGATTGGAGCAAATGCGAAACCTAGCAAATTTGAAAAATTGCAAAAGCACCCAAAAATCTAAGTGTCATTGATATAAGATTTAAAAAAATTCTAATGGGAAGTCCTAAAAATCCTTTAAAATGATTGGGTGTAAAGGGATGCACTAGAGAGAAGAGAGGGAAAAGCGACAAAAATGAAGGGTAGAGCTTGAAAGAGGGCTCATGGACTTGCACAATCAGCTACACAACTATATATTTGATCGAGTCAGTAAAAACGTGTGACATGTGAATTGACGCATATTCTAGAAAATTAAACATGTAACTCTATGTAACAGTGTGTGATAATTTTTAAAAATTCCAAGGATGGTCATAGTTGGTCATTGGAAACATATCCATCATAAAGAAATGTAATTTTACGACTTTGTAAACTTATAAATTCTTGAAAACTAAAAAATTTGCACTCAAACTTAGAAGATTTAAATATCATATACCACAAACATAAAAAAGCAGGCAAAATAATAAGGTTGCTTCATAATTCTATAATAAAACACACCGAAAATCACTAAAATCCTAAACTAAACTCAAAATAAAACAATAAAATTAGTTAAAACTATATTAATTCTTAGGTTACCTCTTAAGTAGCTTGTTTAACATTCTTAGCTAAATATACCTATTCATAATCAAATCAACATGACTTATAAAGTTTTAATTTTTTGTTTACTTACCATAGTTTCCTTAATTGCTAAGTAAGCTATCTGCTTTTTCCTTATAGGAAGATTCTCATCTTTCTTTTTATCTTAAATTGGACACAGCTTTGATAGACTTTTAGAAAAAGAGTAATATAAAACATTCAAAACTAAATCATCAAATGAAAACATATTTTAGGTAATGATTCATGATATCTTATATCTTAAATGTAACTTCTTCATCTATAAACTTAAGCACTAGCATGCCCCATTAACATCAATAATAAACCTAGAGGTGGCTAAGAAAGGTTGACCTAGAATTGAAGGTACTTTTATATACTCCTGTATATCAAGAATTAAAAAGACTACTGGGAAAATAAATATATGGTCCTTATCATATCCTTAATAATACCTCTAAGATACTTGATCGATATGTCTATTAATTGTATACTCGTCCTAGTAGGTTTTAGTTCACCTAATCCCATTTTCTTCAACAAAGAATAAGCATAATATTAATACCAACCCTAGGACAGTTAAAGCCTTTTCTAACTTCAAACTACCAATTTGGCAAAAGATAGTAAAACTCTTTGGATCTTTAAGTTACTCTAGTGACTTGCTTTGACGAATCACCAAACATCTTCCACTTAGTATTCGTCACCAACTCCTCCTATTTCCTCTTTTTTACTAGTAAATCTTTTAAGAATGTTGAATACTTCAGCTTCTCCATGAGAGCCTTAATAAAGGGATAAGCTAATATGAAGTTGTTTAAACAATTCAAGGAATTTACCAAACAAAGAATAAGTTATCATATTAATACTAACCCCTAAGTCGATTCAAGCCTTTTCTATTTCAAACTACCAATTTAGCAAGAGATAATAAGGCTCTTTGGATCTTTAAACTTCTTTAGTAGCTTGCTTTGACAAATCACCAAGCATCTTCCACTTAGTATTATGTTGCCAACTCCTCTTACTTCCTCTAGTTTACTAGTAAATCCTTTGAAAAGTTTAAATACTTCAGCATCTTTACAAGAGCCTTAATAAAGGGTTAAGTTAATATGAAGTTGTTTAAACAATTCAAGGAATTTACCAAACAAAGAATAAGTCATCATATTAATACAAACCCCTCAGTTAGTTAAAACCTTTTCTATTTTCAAACTACCAATTTAGCAAGAGATAGTAAAACTCTTTGGATCTTTAAGTTTCTTTAGTAGCTTGCTTTGACAAATCATCAAGCATCTTCCACTTAGTATTATGTTAATACTTTAGCATCTCCACGAGAGCCTCAATAAAGTTATAAGTTAATATGAAGTTGTTTAAACAATTCAAGGGATTTACCAAACAAAAATAAGTCATCATATTAATACAAACCCCTCCGTTAGTTAAAACCTTTTCTATTTTCAAACTACCAATTTGGCAAGAGATAGTAAAACTCTTTGGATCTTTAAGTTTCTTTAGTAGCTTGCTTTGACAAATCATCGAGCATCTTCCACTTAGTATTATGTTGCCAACTCCTCCTATTGCCTCTTGTTTACTCGTAAATCCTTTAAGAATTTTGAATACTTTAGCATCTCCACGAGAGCCTCGATAAAGTGGTAAGTTAATATGAAGTTGATTAAACAATTCAAGGGATTTTCCAAACAAAGAATAAGTCATCATATTAATACAAAATTGTCCCATCTTCACAGAGCATGACTTTGTCAAGTCCTTTTCTTTCCCATCGAGCTTTTGCCCAAGCATTCATAACTGAGAATGAAGGTCTTTTGCAATAATAGAAACCAATTAAGCAGATGAAAACGCTTTTAACCTAGCCTTTAGCAGTTCAATTGGGAGTGGGGGTGGGGGTGCGAAGACAACACTGTCTTTGACAACTTTATGATAATGTTTTAAGTTACCTTTATTGTGCAAATTGTAGATTTTATTCTTCTAAGCTCCAATTGGGTGAAGGTCCTTAAGTTGTCTTGCCTCTTTTATATCATTTTCCAACATATTTTTCACCTATTTTTGCCAGGAGCTCTATGGAGAGTATTGAGAAATCCTCCTTTGAGAGGAAAGACTCTCATTCTTCCATTACCACATGGAGGCCTTATGGAAGGCCTTCCTTCTAGGCAGAAACTCAGCTACTGTACAACCGTTAGGAGGACAAAAAAAAGGTAAGAAGACGGGAACCACTGACAAGGGAAGTAAGTTTCCAAAAATTGAAAAGGATGGCTAGTTTGGTAAATCAAGAAGAGAAAAGGAAGAGCAAAATCAAAAAGAGGAAAGAAGAGAGAAGGGAGAGCATAATCTTTGGAGCATAATCTTACATTTGCTAACAATTTTTTGGTTCTTATTATTGACTTATAACCCTTAATTGGATTACAAGCACTGCCAGGCAACAAACAGATTAATGGAGTAATTTATAAAATTACTTTTACAACAATTATTTATGCTCTTTGAAAAGAAAGAATCGAGAGGATCTATAGGGGGTGAGGAAGTAAACAAACATTAGTTGGCTGAAGAAATCATCAACTAGATTCGAGCCATAATTATTGCAAAATCTACTTAGTATACCCTTTCTAGTGGAATTAGAGGTTGATGGATCTTGTAATTTTGGAATGTAACTAGCATTTGTTTTAGTTATTTATTCCATTTGTTTTAGTTTCTTGTACTATTTTTTGGTGAACACATTGTAATGTTGGGATAGCTTGGCTATGGTTGACGAAAACTTTATTTAATTTCCAAAAGAAAAATTCATGATAATGTCAAAATACAAAAGTAAAATATTCTAAATTTAAATTGTAGAATGGTGGTAATTCCTACCTTCAAACTTCAATAATTGCATAACTATCCTTTATGGGGGTGAAATGAAGAATAAAAAATGTCAAAATATAGAGAACAAATATTTTGTTTATCATAATTAGTATACTATCATTGAAGTTTCAATATTCCTTATGTACTTTTATCTTATGTGGCACCTGTGGTCTTGGTAATATTAAAGATGGGATCACTTTCCTGGATGTAGCAATAACTCTTCTTCATGGTTGGCATGCAATCTACTTAAATAAAAAGAACTTTTATGAGAGAGCCATTTGAACCGGAGGGGTCAGTAAGTTAGAAAGTCTTAGTTGGCTCCGAATAGAATTTGTAATCTGCGGAGAATGTTTCTGCCAACACTCGCATACTACAGATCATCTTTCTTTTGACAATTAAGTTTATTCCAAAACTTTTATCAAATAGACCTTTCACATTATATGTTTTGAACAACCAAATCAAGAAAGAGTTGGTAAATGAGGATATTGTATAAATTTAAGTTAATGATATACTAGAAACTAATGATTCTTACTATTTGGGCCCCTCCCACTAGTTTGGTTCAAAGCTTGTATCATTGGATGCTTATCCCATATTTAATAGCAGATGTAGTAATGGTAACCATATGAATAGCTCAAAATCAATTGGCAATCTTATTTCTAGAGAGCAATCTAGATTTTAGAGATGCTTGACGACCAGAGGAGACCTCACATTGTGCACACCATCGGACCACATCAACCCTCCGAATGAATATTGGCCAATTGCGTAACCTTTAGTTGCCTGGAAAGTGACTTGAAATGTCTTGCTTTCACCTATTTTCTTGAACCTCAATATTGAAGGCTTAACTGAAACTTTAGTTCCTCTAGGTGACTTGACACGGGCAAAGTAAATGCCAGGAGAACCAACATTTTTAACTGTTCTAGTCGCAGTGATGGTTGTGTTGAGATTAGGGATAGAGAATGAGGGATAGTTGAAATCTGAAAAGCTCAAGGATCTGGGGCATGAGTATGGCTTTGGTGAGAATAACTTGATCTGCGACTCATTGTAACCCCTTGCACATAGAAGGTTCAAGTAGTCACGGGTCTCCAACTCATAAACTAGTCCAGGGTCCAATGCTCGGCTTGGACGAACTTGTCCTGCACCATAATCAAATGGAGATGCAGGTCTTCTGGTGTTGGCATCAATGATTGGATTTCCGTCGTTTGCTCTTGTTTTCGCTGTCGACAGATATATGATAACATCACACAGCTGAGTGAAATGTACATACAGAAAATTGTATACAGGCATTGTTTGTACCGGTAGTAACAAGGGCAGATAAGATTGCAGCAGGACTCCAATCCCGGTGGTAAGCTCTGAGAAGACCAACAATTCCAGCAACATGAGGGCACGCCATTGAAGTGCCTGACAGCGTGGTGAAAGGAGTCCGACGTTTATCGATTGTTTCGTCAGTTGGACTTGCTACTAAAGTGTAAGCGGCAATTACGTCAACTCCTGGAGCAATCACATCAGGCTACACGAAATAGAATATCAACAAGCCCAGTGGTAAAGTTTAGTTTGATGTTCAAAAGCAACAAATCCAAACCTTGAGAACTGATGGCTCAACAAGACTAGGCCCTCTAGATGAGAAAGCAGCAACTGAAGGAGCTGGTCGTACTCCCAAAACTGTCTTGGAAGGAGTGAAGAAAGCCATAGGATTCCTGTCATTCATGCAAACGTTATTCTCAAATGTTAGAATGGTAAGGTTTCTTAGCTGGGATGACGTCAATTTACTTCGTATAATTGATGTAGGCATAGATAGCTTGACCATCCTTGAAACTAACATGTGCTGCAGGAAGCAGATGAGGTTCAGCTATAATATCATCACCATTTGCTTCATCATTGGCCAATATGAATCCAACTGCACCCGCACCAAGGGCCTGAAGCCCTTTATCTATCCTTCCAGTCTGACCTCGAAGGCAAACTAATATCTTCCCTTTGACCTTTTTGGGATCAAGTGATCCTGGAATGCAAAGTCCACTGATACAAATTTGTGAATCAAAACAAAGAAGATATGATGTTGTTATGGACGTAACTTTTTGGATTCACATATTTGCATTAATGTTTTATATACGTTACTTACGAATCCGAAGCTGAAGCATTCGCAGCATTTGCTGTTTCACCACTGATCAAAGGATAGAACTTTGCATTTGGCAGTCTTTTAGCGGTAAGACTTGCTGCCTAACAACGAAACCAAAATAGTAGAGCAAAGTGCATTAGCATTCTAATCAACAAAGTGAAAAGTAGTTCTATTATAACTGGTAACTAATCTTGATATTTGTAAGAACTGTTAGCAAGTAGAGCATCCGATTATTACATAACAGGTATTTACTAGTTGATATTATCTGTCGTTGAGAAGCTTACTGTTAGGGGGAGAGGGGGAGCAATACCTTGAGGTGCTTCTTGTTTCCAAGTGCAACATAGCTTAAAAAATCTCTATCTAACGTACTAGCACCAACTGAGACAAACCAAGGTGCTGAATTTCCTACAGTCTCCTTTCCTGGACCTTCATTTCCGGCTGAGGTGACTACAATAATGCCCCTCTGAATGGCATGAAAAGAGCCAATGGCAATGGGATCGGAAAAGAATTCAACTGCAGACCCTCCTACAGATACAGAGAGTACATCAACTCCATCATATATGGCACTGTCAAAGCCTGCCATAATATCTGCATCAAAGCACTCGCCGCCTTCTAATGGTGGCCAACAGACTTTGTAAGAAGCTACCCTCGCATTTGGTGATCCTCCTTTAACAGTTCCCAAGGCAGCTCCAAAAACACTGGCTTTTGGAACGAAGTTACCAGCTGCAGTTGACAATGTATGTGATCCATGACCCTGAGTGTCACGTCCGGTGCGATATGTTGAATTTAGATAGCCAGCGTATGCACCAATTCCTTTGTTGAAGAATCTTGAACCAATCAGCTTCCTAAGAACAGTAAAAAATGCCAAAATTCGGTCCTTATTTTCTGCAATTGCACTCGTGTCATCCGTAACTACTACATTGCCCCGCAACCACACTGCTATCTACAGTCCAAAACTCTAAACTTTGGTTGCAAAATTAATTCACAATCAAAGGACAATGATGGGGAAAAAAAAGTAGTGGAAGAAATCAAATATATCAGGAACAATTGCTAGAGGGAGTAAAAAAAGTACTATATTTCAATCTTTTTCATGTAAAATGAATGCACCTATTGCAAGGAAACCCTCGTGTATCATTCTGACATATACCACGCCATTTGGATGGAATCGGACCGAACCCGTCATCACTGAAGCTCTTTAACTCTGGCCAAACACCTGGTCAATCAAATAGAATCGAATGTTGTATGATTGCACATTCATCAAGCAGAAATTAAAAGGATTGTTGATGGTTTACTCTTTTTCATGGAACAGTTTGGTGTTCTCCGTAAGAAGATCATTAATCTATGGCATAAATAAGGTTATCTACCGAACTTAGCGCTATTTCCTTAAAGTAGAAAGTGTATGATGAGCCTCGGATATGTTTGACATCAATATTCAGGCAAAAATGGTGCAACTATCCATTACGTCCCTAAAATTCTAGCTTGAATAAGTTCAAGAACCCGAAATGACTAACCGGTGTCAAGGTTAGCAATGATGACATCTTGGCCAAACCTTGTCTTTATCCAAGAAGAACCGTCAGGAATTACTCCTCCATTTTCAAGTCCAAGGAAACTCCATGAATGTGTCGTGTGCAGTTTTCTTCCCCTGTTCAAGAAAACCGATAGCACACTTGGATGCTCTGCAATATTTAGTAATATAAAGCCATTTAAACCAGCTATTATGAGACCTTTTCCATTCTAGTCATATTAGAGCACAGACGCAACAAGATTGGAACGGAGCATAAGATAAAGATTCTCATTCGATTCTAAAAACAAACAAGAATCTAACTTACTGGCAAGTTCTACTGCTTCTTCCTCTTCGAGTATCGCTGCAAAGCCATTAATGTTCTTGTTATACGAGTAGAAGATCTTCTCCTTGGCTTTCTCTATGCTGTTAAATAAAATAGCATCACATGATAAAGAAACTACGATGCTCGTTCTATTGCAAAAATAGAGGAATAAGACAAGAAGGTACAACCTTTTGCAGACTGATCCTAATAATTGATAATGAGAAGTAGTTGCAGTCTTTATATCATTCAAGGTTGGATCACTTCCGTGCGCATGAGAACCTAAATATACTACATAGGACTGCATTGAAAAATGAGAATTTCTTGTGAAAACCACGAACAAGAAGACAAAGAAAATGAAAAAGAGAATTCATTTCCAACAAAACTGAAAGTCACGGAAAGAAAACAACTTGAAGGTATATCCCACCTTTGGTTTGGCATGAGTTGGGATGTGCAAAAGAGAAAAGAGGAAACAAGGTAGAAGCAAAGCACTGATAACGGACAACCTCATTGCTGCTGCTATGCATGAGCTCTGGAAGTTTGTAAGGTATTTAAAGAAAATTAAAGGGTAGCTCTATTTTGGAATGTCTCTATTCCCCGTTATGGAAACGCCTGCATTCCATATTCATGCATATATTTGCTACCGTTGGGGTCAAAACACTTAAGGAAGTCACAGCCTGGTTTATTCATTTTCTGTGAAGTAGTTACTACAAATTGCCGAACTTAGAAAGAAAATATGTATAAGGAATCAATTAGAAAAATCATTAATATTGATTTATCTTAATTTTACTTAAATGACTTGTCTTCAAGTTGTTAAAGGGAAACAAAATATTTACATTTCCAGCCATTTAATGAGATTATGGGAAATTCCCTTCCCTTACGAGTTTTCCCTTTTAAATGATTTGTCTTTAATCCATTAAGAGGAAATAAATTATTTACATTTATAGAAATGTAACATTATATAAAATTTACTTAATTTAAGTTTATTATCTGGTAGGTACTCGCATATCCAGAAATTTCACGTATCATATTATATATATAAATGTACAATCTCTACGAATTGATTGATACTACTATGCTTATTAAATTGCCCAACATATGCAGCATAGTAAATTTTATACAATAGAATTGCAAGGTAATCATGTGGCAAAAATTAATAGCATTGAATTCTCAGTCTATCCACTAATTGGCCTTCAATCTCTTAATTTTGAAGGATTTCTCAATATATATACCTTTTTAAGGCAAAGCGTATGGCACTTAACGCCGCGTATATGATATCTCTAAGCACCTGTTTGGAAGGTCCAAAAGTATTTTTTTCTATCGCTAAAGTTATTTTAAGGAAAAAAAAATGTTTGGCTAAAAATTTCGAAAACGCTTTTGAAGTAGAAATAAATTTTTTAAAAGCCAAAATACAGCTTTTTCATAAGTTAAAATTTGGAGCTT
This sequence comes from Erythroxylum williamsii, assembly GCA_027564335.1. Lineage (NCBI taxonomy): Eukaryota > Viridiplantae > Streptophyta > Magnoliopsida > Malpighiales > Erythroxylaceae > Erythroxylum > Erythroxylum williamsii. The sequence continues at coordinate 49,623,167 of JANITW010000005.1, forward strand.
TTCAGAAAAGCCTCAAATTTCAGCTTCTTCGAGTAGATGAATTTGCGTCACCTACGTATATAACAAATTTTACGTCTTCGTTTCTTTGGTTTTCTTCTCTATTCACTCACACACGACTCATCTTCTCTCACAACGTATCTTCTGACGATACCCAAGGTTAGTTTCTCCTTCAGTTGTTGGAGTATTGACGCAGAAGAACATCTGCGTTGTTTACGCAGATGTCGACATATGCGTTAACGCAAACGTCTTACGCAGAGACGTCTGCATTGTTACAACGTAGACCGTCTGCGTTAAACGCAGAGACGTCTGCGTTGTTAACACAAACCTTTTGCTTTATATCATTATTAATGAATTTTTTTTTGTAATAATATTGTGATTTCATATTGTCCAGTATATTATAAATGCTCTTGGTGCACAAATATTAGCACTGAAAGCAGAAAGAGAAAAGGAGAGGCACTATTTGTTGATGTTGATGTAAGCTCAAAATTTTTCTTGTGTTCTGAATTTTCTGAATTTGAGCATATGTTGATATATTGGTTTACATATTGATTTAGAACGCGTTAAACTTCTCATTGCCATGGAATTTTTACTCTACACTAAGTGTAACATATATGCGATAATTATGGTGTTCTATGCTAATCTATGTGCTTATCATCCTGCCTTCTTGCTTGCTGTGACACACATTCACTTCAAGTTTAGAATGTTGATGAAGAGATAGTTAGTCAATGGGAAATTAATATTTGAAATCACTAAGCACCTTTGCTTCAATATGCTGATGCCAATACATATTGACAACATGTGGAAGTGTGTGTAGGGTAAAATTTTTTTAAAAAAACTTTGATCTTATTTAAAAACATACTGTTAGTAAATTTTAATTATTTTGAAATTTATACACATGAAATAGCATTTGCCTAATTTTCTTATACTTGTTAAATTCATTGTTATATGTAGTGGGGATTTTATTGTTGATAGAAAATGTCAATACCAAGCCAAGATATTCAAGGTGGGGATAAATTAAAAAAAAGGATTAAAGCAGAGTGGAATGATAGAACTCTTAAAATTTTAATAAAGATTTTTGTGAAAGAGACATTAGCTGGAAATCGACCAAATGGTCACTTTAACAAGATTGGATGGAAAAATATAGTTTCAAAGTTT
>JANITW010000005.1:49667839-49688206 GCA_027564335.1 Erythroxylum williamsii
TATTAAATTTAATTAAATTTAAAATACATTTAAAATATATCAATTTTAAAAATTTTGATTTAATAGTTAAAATATATTTAAAATAAATATTAATTTATAAATAAAAGTTTAATTTTTAGTTATTTATTTTAACAAAATAAAATAATTTTATTAATAATATGTTAATAAATATTATATAAGAATATAAAATAAATTTATTTAATTAAAAATAATTTGTAAAACCGAAAGACCTCTTAGTTAAGTTTGATTCAAGGAGATAAAATTGAATTATCCGGCTCTTGTGACTTAACTTTTACTTATTCTAGAAAAAAAATATTCGCCAACAAATAGTAACAAAAAAACCTTCACCTCTTCGTTCACTAGACAATTAAAAATTATATGCACCATCCAAAATAATCTAAACGAAACTCAAGTAAATACGATATATCATAGTTGAATTTCACAAGAAAATATGAAAAAAAAATGGTGAGAGTAAAAATTTGCTAAATTTTCTTATAAATTACACTCTAGTTACTTAAGTCTTTTATATATTGTGTTTTGCTTATGTTTTTCTTATACACATGCACGACCATAGAATTGCTGATACACAAACCTCCTTTACATAGAATTTTATGCACGAACGAATCGATTGAATCAGGATATTTATATACTTAATTTATTTTCTAATGCTCCTCTGCTAGCAACATCTACCGTACTTCTTTTTATTGACAATAGTCCTTCATAAAAGTATTAAATTAGCGGCTACTTATTCATGCGAGCTGCTTATATAAAGCTTCTTAAACTACTCCAAATATTAATGAGGTATCTCTTCATTATATTCCCTTATGCAACATAATATATGGCATAAAATGTAGGGAAATATTTCTTTAAAAATAGACTCATCATCTTATACCATGACTTAATTGAACCTGATGGTTGGTAGGTAGTATAATCTATCTTAGTAGATTCTCCCAAAGAAATGGGAAAAATCTAAACTATTTAAAATCTTAGCCACGAGAGCGAAACGCACTATAGTTAGCAGCTTGATGTACACCTTCGCTACCACTTCCTCCTATTCAGTTTCACTCTTTCTAATAATCTTTTCATGTTCCACTCTTCAGATTTAATGATATTTCATACTAGTTACTAAAACTTTCTGAAAAGTTTTTATTCCTACAAACCATATAAATAATCTAAACTGAACATTAAAGTATCATATACAAAATCACAATTTTGAACCAACAGTAGCGTTCTCCCCATTGTTATTTCAAACAGATAAAAGGATCAACTAGTTGAAACATTCCATGTCAACGAATATTTACCAGTCATCCCCTTTTCAATAATATACAAACGTCAAATTGGTTGAGTATCAATTGCAGCAAACATCCAAATCAGCTCAAGGAATGGTAATCCCATGGATTCTTTTCTATGAGCTTCATGAGGAATCAAACATCACCAGTGCCAACTTGTACTCTCTATCATATAAATTGCTTCAAAAACTCTGTAGCAACCAGCCTCCCTCGTGTATTTACTGACATTTTCAGATCACTAATCTCCTTATCAATGTCCTGCACTTCAAAACAAACAAATGATCAAGAAAGCCAGCAAATAGCTCCGTCAAAAGACATTCTCAATCCAAAACTATACTAACAGCAGCACATGGATGAAAGATTAAGTTAGTAGATAAAAGAATATGTACAATAAAACTTATTGTTTGTGATCATAGATAAGAATCAATGCCTCCACCTCAACTATTAACATTATAAATCAACATGACACCTGATTGTCGTAATCACCCTCCTGAAGAATCTCATGTCAGGATAAAGGGGCAGATGCGCTGAATAAAATCACTGGTGGCAGCAAGGCGTGTAAAACTCCATAAATATATATAACACCAACCGAATGAACATAGTGAGAAATTGGGATTGGTGATGCATATCATATTTTTTTGTTACTACATTGAGAAGTTAAAATCAGGGATATTTAATGGTCAGGGTTGTTTTATGTTTAATAAGAAGAATATTGCCAATTCAAAAACTCCTCCAATGCACAATTATTTCCAATATACTAGTATTATAAAGCCAAATGCAGCAGCAATACATCTTTGTATTAAGACAAATGGTGGTAACTATGCACCAAAATAATGATGGTAATTTGTGAAGTAGACATTTTGTGATCATTGTGGTCGTGGTCTTCAAAAGGTCAAAACCAATGGCAAAAGGCTTAAATCAGCCCTTAAAGTTTAGCAGGTAGTCAAGTTCGGAATCTGACAGCATTAAAACTTGAATTAAGCCCTTAAAGCTAACAAAATCAAGCAATTTGACACTTAAGGTAGAAGGTTAACTGGCATGCACAACACAAGGAAGTTTTATTTCTAAAAAAAAAAACTCTGTTTTAAACTTAAATGAAGGGACAGATATACAAATAATAAATCTTGATGATGACATAGCTTCAGTTGAACCTATGGAGTCTCGAGTAAATTGTGAAAGTCAATTTTTAAGTTGTAATACATAGGTTCCAGTGAAATCATGTCATCTTCAAGTCATTCGAAAGGGACCTACAATCATTTGATATATGATATGCCATTTAAATTGAAATTTAACCATGCATGTGTTTTCTGAACATGTTAGTTAACTTTGTACTAATAAAAAACACTAAATTATTCAATTTAACAAATGTTAGGGGTAAATTTTAATCATTAAGTGCAATATTTTTTTGAAGGTAGAAAAAAGTAGTAGTTCATTTGACTGTTTTGCTGGAAACAAAGGTTTTGGCTTGATAAGGGCTATTATGAAGCTTGTTCATCTATATAAATAAATAAATACGACTTATTTTAAGGCTTGTTTAGTGATCAAGTCTTGAGTGTTAGCAAAAGTGAGTTTGATTTGTTTAAGCTTAAACAGATTTACTCATAGATTCTTTATAAAATGTATTAAAAACTAATATGAAGCCTTGATTTAGAAGTGAAATTTTCTTTATTTTAACACATAAAACTAACTCAAAAAGAGATTTCAAAATTGAAGTTGGAGTTTCTGTTCAGGTTGATTAAAAGGTAAAAACTATGTCGTAGGAACTGAACTAGGTTAGAGGAACTGCCATTAAATTTTAATAGAAGCACTACACAATTATTAAGGCTAATTTCTTGCATTATCACTCTTCTACTTACCCTAAGACAAGGAATTAACAAGATTGAAGTACACTCAGTGGACTATCCTACCACTTGAATACATATTTGTTTTGGGTACAAAACACTCAATCTTTAGGATAAACAAGAATGTAACAAAGAAAGAAACAGTTCAAAAGATAAAAATATCAGAAATTCATAAGCCTATAATTGAGATGACCCTGAACACAGAGTAGCATAACAAGCAGAAGCAAAAACACTTGGACTAACAGAGAATCCCACTGATTCCTTTTAATCAATATGCTTGAAGTCTCTAGTGGCAGGAAATTTTGATAAAGATGTTTTCTTTCATTTTCGACAACTAACAACAAATTATGTAAAGGTTTCCTCCTCTCCTGAAATTACAAAGTTAATATGGACGAGAATGACACAATTGACTTTCATGCAGACATACATAGTTACAGGTAATTGAAAAATATCTATCAAATACAGTATCTGAGAGATACATTATCAGGCTGATAAATTACTTACTTCCATGAATTGAATGATAAAATCTATGAGCTTCTGTTTCTGCATGTCCTCACTGTGGTAGTTTGTGATGAGAAAGCTAATGTCATAACCCTGTCATGTACGGCATCAGAATAAATGTCATTATCATGCTTGAAATTTTTCATACGTTTCTGGAAATTAATCATTAACGACTACAGACATTTTATCCAAGATGCAAGGTAAGGAATATAAAAAAGTGGGACAGGAAGTCAAGCAAGAATTCAGTCATAATAAATAAAAACATCACCAAATTAAGGCAAATATCTCTATTCATCAGTAATTGATCATTTTTTAGAAAAAACATCGATACATATTAGGGGGATCAAGGGAATACTACTGTGATTTGGATTTGCATTCCCCTTTGAAGATCAATAGGCCCTTAGTTTAAATCCTCACATGGGTGGGTAGGGTTTAGGGATTAAGAGGTGGTCGGGTAACCCAAATTTGCCCAAGGTGTCCCTCATAGCTCTAAAGAAGAAACAATAAATAAATAAGCATCCTATTAGATATTCATCAAGAATACAACATAGTGGCCTCCTAGAAAGAGAAGCTTTCACTGCTGACTAATGCTTATAGATAATCAAATGCATCCATGAAATCAAGAATTCAAGTTACATTGAGAGGAAAACCACAAACTATCGATACCACTAATGCAGCAAGAGCAAATTAAACTACAATAACAGTCTGCAACTGCAAAATCAATGTTGCTGTGTCTAGAAGGAGGTTTATTGCAATAACTTCCCAGAGACAAATGTTTCTACACAGGAACATCCAGTATATTGTTTAGTTGTTATTTTTAAAGCAGCCGCCAAATGAAACCTTTGTTAATTTTACAGGTAAAAAGCAAATGATCATCACTGTATTAGAAATGAAACGCCAATGAATTTCAATAGTACTATGCTATCATTTAACTGTGTAAAGCAAAACTGAGAAATGGGAAAGTAGATTCTCATATCAGCATATTGTCACAAGATCATTGTACCTGAACAGGCTTTCGCCTTAACACTTGAAATGCTTCTGCCCTCATAGACAAAAATCTAAGGAACTTTTTGGTTAAAATGTTTTCAAGTTCATCAGCCTGTTTCACCTATTCAAAAAGACAAGTACACCATGAATAAGAGAAAATGGGAGAAATATTAGGTTTTGTGCTTCTTTTGTTATGTGTGTGCATCAATTCTTGTTATGCAGAAATGAAAGTGGACATGCAGGTAACTGTTGTTATTCTTAGAATGAGAACTCCATACAAGCTTTGCATAAAAATGCCAAGCCTGAACAAATGGAATAAAACTAAGGCAGGTGAAAGACTTAAGTATATTTTAAGTTTTGTTTTTAAAGTATATTTTAGATTTTGCTTTTATTCTTAGATATTACCAAGACTTGTGCTAAATTTCAGTTTGCGATGAGAACACCGTGATTAAGTATGAGAAAATAAGGGCAAGCACGCAACCACGGAGATTAAGTATGAGAAAATAAGGGCAAGCACGCAATCATATTGAAGAGTTTTCCAAGTTGAAGGTTAAGAGTAACAGACTGTAGTCCATCCTGTTTCATTACCTATGACAAACAACATTATCAAAACTCTCCAAATCCGGAAGCAAGGTAGGGAAAGATGATTTAGGTAAGAATTCTAGAGGTAAAAACACCCTTTTCCTAATTTGTTTGTCATCTATTTCCTTTTTACCAGCCAAGAAATCACGTTATATATGTAACTCTATCCTGAATATTCTCTCCTTCCTCTTGCCTAGAGCCTAGAGAGAGAAACTATAACAACTTAGGACTTGTTCACTAGTGAAATGCTTTTCAAATTTCATATACCAATCCCAAGTTTTCTTTCTGATGTATCCTTCGTGATGGAAAAATCAGAATAAAACAAAGAAAATGATTCTTCTTTAATAGAATAGGGACGTAGTTTGTAATTGAGAATAATATAACTGCTAACCTTTTCCTTCTAAAAGAATATTTCCAGATCTAAACGCTAAAGATAAGAATATGTTAGAACAAACAACTTATTAAAAAATTAGCACAAGATTGACCGTATGAAAAGAGAAGAATGCCTTATTATCATATGTTTTTGTTTTACATTTCTTTGTCAATTAATATATTTAATTGATCTTTTGTCTCTGGCACTTGTTTAGAGTTTCTTTAAGTTGTCACAACTTTCGTAAATTTTAAAACAATAGACTTTAAAAATTTTCAAAAGCTTATGTTTTCTTGCTACATTTACAATTTAGCATAGAGTCAGTGCCTCTTTAATCAATTGGCCTATATAATACTGTCTAAATAGTCACAATATTCAGAATTGCATTGCATTAAAACAACAATTTTCTTGTTATCAACCAGTAAAGTATGTTGATTAAACAGTAAAATTGGCACAATACTGCAACCTGTCCGGTAATTAATTATCCATTCTCAAAGAAAATTAAGAACCAGTTGATATAAACTTTTTTGGTATTAATAGGAACTTAGGAAGGTTCAAATAATGCATAATTGAGATATTATTTATGAAAATCATTTTACCTCAAAGCTACAAGTTTCACATAACTAAATACTTTCTTTTCTTTCAAACATCCAAAGAAAGTAAAGTAATCACCAAAGCTGCAGTTTGTCCCTTCTCATTCTTTATAAATTCCTCTTACTTCCTCTCATGTCTTCCACGAAATAAAGGATAAGAAAATTGGTAAATATGAAAGGAAAAAACTTAAACTTACAAATTTAGCAATGCGAACTATAGGCATGTACAACGATGTATGAAGCCATGAGTTCATCAGTCATATATCTGACTGCTTAACTGGCATGATGAATGGAGAACTTGTTTTGCCATGCATTGAAATGATAGCTATGAACATAACATCTATCTAAAGATTTCTTTCTTACCTTTAGACTAATACGTAGCGAATTGATTGATGTCTCTATTAAGCATCTTTCAGCCTCATTTCGACATATCAAAACCTGTAGTAGCATTACTCACAACTTATAAGACAGTAATGAAATATTCATATAGTGAAAAATTAATATCTATACTTGCAACTAGTTAAAACATTGATAAAGATATAGCTCTTTCAAAACTAATGCCCTTAACATGCAAAGGATCCACAAAAAATCTGACCACTGGAAAGTCACAGATCCCCCAAAAAAGAACATCATTCAATAGTGTTCGGAAAATAGCAGGTTTGCTATATCAACTTAGAAATCCAGGAGGATAGTTTATCTTAAAGGATTTGTATTTGCGAATCTTCCAACCATCCAAGAGGAATTTAACAATTGAGAACATGTTAAGCATAACTTAGATATACTATATCCTAACAACAAGGAAAAGCTATCAGTGGTTGTTTCCTTGGTCTAATGTCATTCCACTTTCAGCATGGCTCTTCTATAGATCTCTCTTAGCCTGATAAAGACTTTAAGGATTAACTTTTAAGAAAAACATTCTGTTGTATTAAATTCTCAATATTAGTGTCAACTGAGATTTGTTTCCCCTCTAGTACTTTCACCATGTCATTTCTATTGACTTAATTAAAGATCTGATAACAACTAATGTATATCCCAATCCTCATAGATTTCAATAAAAAGCTCATTCATCTGTTGCTTCAAACTATGAAGCTTGACTAGATCAATTTCCCGATAGATGAGAAACACCAAGGCAAAATTCATACAGATTTTTAAAATGCCATGTCATCATTAGATGGGACCACAACAACTATTTCCTTGTGGTGAAATACCATCGGCCACCTAATTCTCACCTTCTATTTTCACCATGTCATTTCTATCTCATTAATTAATGATCTAATAACCACTAATGTATATCCCAATCCTTGTATATTTCAAAAGTTGATTCATTCATTGCCTCAAACTATGAAGCTTGCCTAGAACAATTTCATGGTAGACGAGAAATAGGTAAGATTCACACAGGTTGAAAAAAATGCCATGTCATTAATAGGTGGGATAACAACAGCTATCTCCTTGTGGTGGAATACCATACTTTTAATGAAAATTTCAAATGATGAGTTCCTCTCTAGCAAAATTATAAGAAGAAAGAAGCTAGAAGACAAATCTTACAGGATTTAGCAGAAGTTCTGGGCTTGTCCTACAAAAATATAAAGAAAAAATTACAATCTCTATGCAGCAATTATCCATACATCAATTCAATAAACAAAAAGAAGAATGAAAGGAAAAGAAGACCGTAAAAGAATAGTTTTGTTGTCATATATCCCCTAAAGGTCCTAAGTGACTCTAACAAAGGAAATCTTGACAAAGCAAACTAGTTTATGTATCCCCTAAAGATAATAAGTTAAGTTCCTTTAAGTATATTGGAAAACTTGCTTTACAAAACTAACAATGACAATGTTAGTGTTTAATAAACAGTTTTGAAGGCTTAAAAATCACTCGACCTTACGACATAATGGTCCAATAAGATAACTAGCCCTTCATGGTAACATTGATGCATGAAATTTTTGCAGTGGAAAGTAGCCACTTGATATTGAAAAGATGTTATATAGCAGTTGTAGTTACAACTTACATTCATTATTAAAACAAAAAACAAAATTTGTATTTCTTTTCCATCCCTTCCAGCCAAGAAGAAATAAGAGTGATTCAATCTCATCCATTGTTGTGCAGATGAGTGGCTGGTAGATATCAAGGAGCTATTACACCTTCCGTGTCAATCCCCAATTTCAAAAGGGAGTGTCCATTAATTTTTGTTTATGTCAAACGTCAAAGCCACTTTCTCCCAATATGATCATTCTCCTATAACAGATAACGTCTTATAAGTGTTATGCAGTTCTAGTTATCAATTTACACGAGCCTATAGACATCCAAATAAACATAACCACTCCACAACACTGTTACTAGCATTTTCTTGCCATCATAAAACTGCTCTGGGGCTTATGAAAGTAAGAAGTAACCACTAGAAGGAAATGATGGAAAAGGATTCGGCACCGGATAGATAAACTATAATTTGACACAAAAGCAAAATCCCAACCTGGGGACACCATACAGATGAATATTCTATTTCAGCATCACAAAAATTGAACATAAAATAAGAATCCTGCAGTCGTCGCAAATTTACAAGAAAGTAAAACGCACTTTTAAAACCATACATTGAACATACTTTAGTTCAACCTCTGGCTTGTTATGCCTTTCAACCTCTTGACAAGGGAAGTTCTGCGAGGAGCATATCATATGAGAAGACAGAGCAAAATGCACCGGCAATATCAGCAGGAGGATGTAAAAGGAAACTACATATCCAAACCACTGTTCAAAGGCAATGGAGAACCACAGAACACTTTTAGTACCTGCAGACACATAGCTGCATCTAAAGTGTTCCTTATGCATGTCAAGTAAAGCCGCAATGAACTAGCCTGTAGATATCAATAAAAATTACAAACTCAAAACTTATCCTTTCAAACAATTAAAAACATCAAGCATAAGAGAAAATATATGATCGTAACAATGTCATCGTTTCCCAAAGATCTCCCAACAACAAAGTGAAGTTGTTCAGATCAAAAGAGAGGCAAATTGTTGGACTTAACACTGATTCTTGTCGGTGGCTAAAGTTGAATTTCTTCCAGCCTTCCTTAGAGAACCACAACCTGAAACCCAGATCTAAAGTTGTCGTTCAAAAACTAGACCTCCCATGTTTACACTCAAACATACGAATTCTGAATCTGTTGAAGCCGAAGCCGATGATGTACCTCACCTGCTTTACAGTAATAAATGATCTTCGGCGTTTATTTTAAGGTTTGGTTTTGTCCCTTGGAAAATGTTTGGTGGGTGTTAGTCTAGCTGTAACGGGCCAGCTGCCATTAAAAGAACCCACTTTGATCTGATTCTCCTACGTCATTAGGCCAACAGCAGTGATACAAATTTCATACCGTTCCAGCCGGGACCTTCCCCTCAGAGCGTCTGCTGACTGCTATCTCACCTCTCTCTCTCAAAAGGGTACAAACATGCAATGAGTCTGATTCCTAAGCAACCCGAGCAGATTTTCGATATAATAAAGCTAAGAAGGGTGTGACAGGCGATATAAGTACGAAAGGTGATTCACCTGTGAGCTCATCGACGGAAGCTTTCCCACGCTCCACCTCCAGATCCTAGTATTCAACGGGAAGTCAGTACTTAGAGACGATTTACAGTAGATTCAATTAGATTTGTTGCTTCCCTTGACTAAATGAGCTCCTGTTTGCTTAGAGTTGTAACGGTTCCTTGGATCACCACCGATGTCGCGCGAGAAGATAAACCAATTGCGTAATCTTTCGAAGACTACAGAAAAGAAGTGTGGGGACTTACCTAAGTCGTGTATTTCATGGTTCAAAAGTTAACGTTTTTTAATACGTGTAAACTACGTCGTTTGACTAGTCCGTAGGACGGTAGGAGAGTCCTTCTCCGACGCCGTTCCCTTTATATTCTTTCAATTGTCAAAAGAAAAGCACTTACAGTCTGGATAAGATTAATGCAGAGGAACGCATAGGAAGACTGAAAATTTTAACAGTTTTGGTTAGTCGGTTAGATGTATTGGACCATTAGGCCCACTATTCAGCCCAAATTTTTAAGAAAATTTCCCAACGGGGGTTGAGGCAGTAAAAGGAAATTTTGCTTTTCTGAAATATCTTATCCTAATTAGCACTTCCAAATTTATTACAACTTGCTGATACTTCTTAGTTTACATGATTTCGACCTGCTAGTGTTATTTTTTAAATGTATTTGGTAGTATTACTACAAGTAGTTTTATCCTGACTCAACTAAAGTATGAAAGAGTATAGTGATATAATTTACCTTTATTGAAAAGATTTTAATATCATTTCATTAAAATATTGAAATGGATTTTTTTATATTAATTGCAGTATTTCAAATTCTGTTTCGGAAATCGATACCGATACAGGTATAGGTGGTACTGGTGAAAAATATCGGTCGATACCGGCCAATTTCGATTGTACAGACCTGGTTATGCCGGATTTTGACTGAACTGTGCGTTGCCGTTCTGATCCATGAATCTGCTGCTTGCTGTGATGAATCCGACGCGAAATCACCTGCAAAACAAAGAAGGCTGGTCAGGGGTTGTGTCCCGATTAGCCCCTCCGACGCTCAAGTAAGTATTCTGGTGAAGGTGAGGTTGATCAGATCAGAGAAAAGCAACTAGGTTGTGATTTCGTACCTCAATTATGGGAAAAAATACCTTATATATGGAGCAATAGCTACGTTTAGGTCTTCACGTCGTGTGCATGGAGGTCTCTTACATGGAGACGGGCTGAGGAGAGCGTGGATTGGGCTTGGGCTCGACCTAGCCATTGGGTAGGAGACTGATCTTTGATGAATGGACTGATCGGCCCACGGGTCGTCCTGACTGGATCCGGGCCCAGCACGGTCGACCCGACCAGCTTCAAATAAAATTACTTTGATAATAATAAGTCAAAATTTTGATTTATATGTTTTAAAAAATTATAAAATTGGAATAATAAAAATTATAATATACAATGCAAAGATAACATATATTTTTCAAAATCAAGAACTGAAACAAAGACATAAATAATCAAAGCTTCAAATTATCTTTGCGTGAACTCCACAACATTCAAGACTCCGTCTTCATATCATTTGCATTATTATTATCCTATTAAAAAAATAAATATGATGAAAAAAGTGAAGACTGAGAAGTAAAGTAAGAATTTTAAAGTTGTTTTTATTAGAAAATATTAATGTTTGATTATAGTTAACCATAAATATTAAAAAATAAAAAATAGAATTAATAAAAAACAGATAAAATATGGGTATCTATCAGTTCGGGTTATCACTAAACTCATATCTAAATTCATATTCACATCTATTTTTCAGCATCTATTTAAATTTTATTTTTTAACCTTTATATTTATTTTTCGGATCGAATAGTACAAATATTAATCGGATTAAAAAGTAGCTGTCATCCCTAATCTCACCCTTTAATCGGATTCTTTCTTTTATCATTACGAAAGTCTCATACACAATTTTGAACGAAAAAAAGAAGTGAGGAATGCTTTTTTCGACTTTGACTGTACGAATTTAACATGTTATTAACTTTAATGCGAACTAGTAAAAGTAGCTAAAAGAATTAAAGTAAAAATTAAAGTATTTTTTAATAAAATACATAATTTAAATAAATTATCTAAAATATTCGATTTAAAATTTTAAGTTAAATGCAATCATTCTTGATCAATTTCAAGATTTGACCTTTTAAATTAGATAGATATGAGTCAAGTTAGCTTTAAAAAAACCCATTCCAGGGCTTCCTGGAATTGCAATTGCCTGCACAAGATCTACTTTCTATCACCCATTACAGGGCTTCCTTTCCAGTGTGCCAACCATTGTTCTGTGACTGTTTGCTGATACAACTGTCAGGGACAACCTGAAATGTAACATTAGTAGACCTGTCTTGATCTAAATTTCAAACATTTCCAGCAAAACAAGCATTATTTGGAACTAATCCAACTTAACTAGAAGTGTTAAGCAAGGTTATGACTGACAGATCAGGGTGGTTGCCTATACTATTCCAACTTGTATTGATTCTCATTCAGAAAAAACATGATCAAACAGGAACGTTGTTGCTTGTTGAAGCTCATGTGTAAGCTTTTGAGTAACAGACAACATCAGAAAGAACAAGGGTATTGTATTATCATTACACCGCAGCCCCCACGAAGCTTCCACACTAATGGAGTGTTAAAGAGTGAAAAAACACCAAATGGTCCCCATTTGAAACACCAACCTTTTCGGATCTTTAATGTAGGAATGAAACTTCAAAATCTCTACGCCTCAGAGCATGGTCCAAAATGTCCACCTACAGGAAGTTGGTGCACATGTAAAACATATAAGACTGATCAACCATCAAATGTTGTCCGAAGTAGCCAAGCAGAGATGAAGACCACCAACCACCACAGAGAGGCTTGTGGGTAGTGATATTTGGTAGTGTCAATAATATATGATTAAGTAACAGAAGTTAAGAGGGTCAAATCAAAACCTCTATAGATGGGAACAGTTCATTTCTGCAGGAACCGTTTTCATCTGTAGAATGAAACCTGAGAACAGTTGCTTACATTCATTTTCATTTTCTTGATTGAATCAACCTATCAGTGCAAGAACACAGCATTCAGTGATCAATATGATGGGCATACCAGTTCAGTCATTTGACAACAATTGTTACTTTCAGATAAAAACATGTAAGGAGTCAGATTGAAATTGATCTAATAGGAAAAACAAGAATTGATGAACATCCAGTTCGGAGCAATTATCCTGAACAATGGACCAGTGTCCTTTCCTGCAAGTAACGGGAAAAAGTAAATGAGACCAGTCTGGATTTTCGTTTGAATGCAATCCCACTGAAACCCATTTTCCCTCACAAGAAGATGCAAATTTAATGATGTTCAATTAGACTAAAGAAAAGAACATTCTTTAGTATACTTTAATGGCTGCAGTGTGGTGATGAACGCATTGTTTAACTTAATGCAGACAATGAAGAATCAGTGTCAGTAAAGCATATTCTGCATAAAAATGGTTAGCCAGGAAAAGAAGGGAAAACGAGAGAGGTGTCCATTGATCATCAGAAACAAGCTCTCTGAGATTAATTACACGAACAATTAATCTCTCACAGATTTGACCTAGCACTCTATTATGATCAAGTCGCACAAGACATGTTATGTTATGTTTTTCTCAGGGTTGGAAGGATGAATCCACAACACACATTTTTTTACTATCTATCTCTAAAAAGTAAAAAAGCAAAACTTCCATCTACGACATGTCGTTTACCTATTTAATTTGGATTATTAATATTGTTTGCATTTATTTTTCCTGTAACTTAAATTTTGAGTTTTTTTTAATCGGTACTATTATTTTTGTTCTAATTATTATTATTAGTTTAATCTAATTTAGTAGATTTATATATATTTTTATATTTTATATATACTTTTACTACTACTATTGTTATAATCATTATTATTATTATTATTCCTACTTAGTGTAACATTATATTTTATTTTTTCAGTAGTTTCTTTAGTCTTTTATTCTTTTTATCCAATTTATTTGATTATTCTTTTTTCATTATTTTTATTCTGCTTAGGAGTTTAGTAAGATTATTATTCTTTTAGTATTGTTAGTGGTATTCTACTATTAATACCTTTTCTTGAGTCTCTTTTTAGCTTTAATTTTTCAATATTATTTTTCTTATTTGTATTATATTAAAAATTTTCTTATTATTCTTTTTTACTGTTTTTATTAATATTACTATTATTATTATTATTATTACTTGGTGAGTGATAAAGAGGGATAGACTGTATATAATACTAGGTTCTCGCACCTCTATCCTCCTTCAGGTATTCCCCATCTTTTTCTTTTTTATTGTTTCTGTATTTCACATCATTCTTATATTGTCTTATGTGCATGCGGGTCCATGGAAATAACCTCTCTATTATGTAGGGGTAAGGCTGTGTACTATCAGACCTCTCTAGACCCTGCTTCATTGCGGGATTTCAGACTGGGTGATGATGACTACGATGATATTCTAATCTCTGTTAGATTTCTGTGCCCTTTCACGGCTTCTTTCCTGGTTTAATGCCCTCTGAAAGATCACTCCAAAGCTGTACTGATTTGGGTTGCTCAATTTCCAACTATTCGTCCGTAAAAAGCTCCAGATCTTTTGTTAGAGAAGCAGAGGATGGAATCTGGGTTTCGATTTTGAGTTAAACAAACTAAGAGAGAAAGCTAAAAATGCGAGGTCTGAGTACAGCAGCTGGCGCCGTTTTCAGGAGGGGGAAGATAAGTAAGAATTTTGGCTACTTCTGTAACCAGAGCAGAGCTCTCTGTTCTCTTCCAAGGAATGACACCTTAGATGATGATCTTAAGAGCCAAGTTAGTTGTTTGTAATCTTATTTTAAGATTACCCACATTCAAGTTTCGTTCTTTTGATTGAGATTTGATGGTGGCAGGTACTGGTTGAAGGGAAAGCTCACTCGAGAGTCGCCATTCTCAATAGGGAATCCGTTCTCAATGCCCTTAATACCAATATGGTACCTTTTCCACTTGATAGTTCCACTTTGAGACTAGAATGAGAATGGTTGTTCAGAAAATGAAACAAGTATGTAAAGATGTAATCTTTTTATGCTTTAAAGTGATGGTAAAAGATGTGTTTAAGGTGAAATTGAAAATAACGTAAGAATTGTGTTGCTGTTGGGATGACTTCGAAGTGTGATGTTGTTTCTTGCAGGGAGCTAGGTTGTTGAGTTTGTATAGATCGTGGGAGGACGATCCAGATGTTGGTTTTGTGACATTGAAGGTGAGTTCTTTTGCTTCGTTGTTTATATTCAAAGTTTGAATTTGTGGACGCACCTGACCTTTGATTTGAGTTTGTGAAGTGCACTTAGGTTTTGTTTTGAATTTATGAAGGGGATTGGCAGGGCATTTTGTGCTGGTGGAGATATAGTTGGTCTCTATCACTTGATAAATCAAGGTAAGAGAGAAGTTTTTAATGTTTGCAAGAGACCATCATGGTAACATCGTTAACTGGTTTCTCCAGACTGAAGTTTTGATCATCTCGGTTCATCTGAACTGTTACATTTGGGTAAATCTATGCAGGGAAGTTTGATGATTGTGGGGAGTTTTTCCGGAAATTATATAGTTTCATATACCTACTAGGTACATATTTGAAGCCGCATGTAAGTATTCTCCAGCTTCTAAATGACTACCAGCTTGCATGATTCAATGACTTCTGTATTTGCTTTTCCTCATCTTTGTAATACTACTGATATATATCTGATTTCACTTGCTAAGAGCTTGAGTTAACGTATATATGATTGTACAAGTTCAGAACATTGTAAATAAGCGTAAATTGTATTTACTATTTGGGGTTAGTATCACTTCATTTTCCAGTCATTTAAAGTCTGGCCTTATACAAGAATTCCATTAGTCTCCTGTAAATTTCTGGTGGTAAGGCCGAAAAAAGCTGATATTGTAGCAAGCTTTCCTTAGGTGGCTATATTGCATGGCACTACTATGGGTGGTGGTGGTGGAGTCTCCATTCCTGGGACGTTTCGAGTTGCAACTGATAGAACGGTATGTAACAGAAAACTTTCGGTTACTTCTATTTACCTTGCCTTTTAACTTCACCATTCACTTTGCACTCTTCCTTCTGCATTAAGATAATTAGCAAGCTTCCTTGCCATGCCATCTACATAAAATGTTTAACGTGTCTGTTGATATCTGATTATTATTCCAGTCTCTAATACGACAAAACTTCGTTGTGGTATGTGAATTTGGTATTTAGAAGGTTGATCAAATGCTGGTTTCAAAGTATAGCAGGTAGTGCAGCTCTGATACAATCTTTCATCCAGCATTGTGTCAAAACTCGAAAAATAATTAATATATTAAGTTAAAAGCCAAATATTTCAGTCCTCCATGTCTAGAAGCCCCATGGTTGGGATACGGGATTAAAAGCTTAAATCTTTTGTTACATCCGCTCTGACCACCATTGAGCACAGTTAAGAACATTTTCATCAGCAGGTTTTAATGGTGCCCTCTTAAGTTTTCTACTATTACCTGAGAAAATATCCAATGTTCTGTAGGTATTTGCTACCCCTGAAACACTGATTGGATTCCACCCTGACGCTGGTGCATCTTTCTATCTCTCACATCTGCCTGGTCACTTAGGTATACTTTAGCTTTACCTAATAATGGAATTATTTAAATGACTGTTATGATCAGAAATGTTGACTTGATATAATCCTGTTAAACATTCTATATCATTGATTGCAGGTGAATACTTAGGCCTAACTGGAGAAACACTCAGTGGACCTGAAATGGTTGCCTGTGGTTTAGCCACACACTATACACATAGTTCGGTTAGTGCTTGCAGAATCGTCTCTTCAATGTATTATTCATCTGTTCCAGATATATGATCATTCTTTCTTTCTTTTATTGCACAGAGGCTTCGTTTACTTGAAGAACATTTAGACAAACTGGTTACTGATGATCCTTCGGACATTGAAGCTTCTCTTGGAAAGTACGGAGAGCTAGTCCATCCGGATAAGATGAGTGTACTTCATAGGTATGTTACCAAATCGTTTCTTGTGTGCTTTCCGCTGCAGACTTCTTAACTCGCCCGATCTGAATAAACTAAGAATTTCACAAATTTACCTATATCTTGTCCATATACCTTTTGCTTGACTGAAAAGTTAGTTTCTTGTGTTTAGGATTGAAGCTGTCGATAGATGTTTCAGCCACGACACAGTTGAAGAGATCATCTGCAGCCTGGTAAGGTTGATCAATCAAGGAATCACAACATATTTTTAAAGTTTTCTTTTTTTGGGATATACCTCCCACCAGATTTAAATGAAACCTCTTTGGAGCTCCATTTGAGTACAATTTGCTGGATCACTTCTTGAAATTAAAGAACTCTCCAGCCCATCACCTTCCTTCTTCTCAAAAAAGAAAGCGAACATATATAAGACATCCTTTGAATAGGTTCTTCTAATTGATGTTACCAGTTTTATTGTTGTTCAGAAGGGATACATGTAAAACTTATTCTAAATTACAACTACTTGAAAACCCGTTTTCTGGGATTTGGGTTTCAGGAAAGCGAGGCTTCAAGAACAAATGATCCATGGTGCAATTCCACCCTCAGAAGGCTTGCCGAAGCATCACCCCTGAGCTTGAAGGTTTCCTTAAGATCAGTGAGTCATTTTTCTATTCATGAATTGTCATCTAGATCGAATTTCACCTGAGCTGGTGGTAACTGATTTAGATTACCTCAGATAAGAGAAGGCAGATTTCAAACCCTTGATCAGTGTTTGGTTCGGGAGTACCGTATGAGTCTACAGGGAGTATCCAAACATATTTCAGCTGATTTTCATGAGGTATAAAAGAGTTATAATTCAATATAACTTCCAATGGATAGTGTTACTTTTAACTCCTCATTTTCCTTTTCTAATTCCTTGCAGGGGGTTCGGGCACGAATGGTGGACAAGGATTTGGCCCCAAAGGTAAGAGAAACAACATTGTTGCTAGCATTATTCATAGAGACACTTGCTGTTATATTGTTCAAGCAGAAAGATGCATTAACCATAAGTAATTGCATTGCCATGATTTTCGAAATTTATCAATACGGTTTCACTTGTATATGCAGTGGGATCCTCCGAGCTTGGAGCGAGTTACAAAAGACATGGTGGAACAATATTTCTCTCCCCTTAGTCCAAAGGAACCAGATTTACCCCTTCCTACAAAGGAAAGAGAAGCATTTACCTAACAACCCATGAAAAAGGTCATCTGCTTATTTTGGGGATTTTGAGTCTAAGGATTGAGATTAAAGACCACTACGTTCTTGCACACTCACAAAAGTCAGAGCATGGTTCATCTTTATGGATTAGTTGGAGAACTGAAGCTCTTGAAAGAGAAGAATTGAAACAAGAGTTTGCCTCTTAAATTTATTTATGGACTTGGTTCGAATTTTTTGAAGGCTTGGAATATAGTCCTAGTAAAACAAATGGAGCAAGAATTTCTCAGGCTCTGCAAACCTAAAATTACAGTCACAGTTGAAAATTTCAAGCTTGTAAAGAAGTCGTATTCAACCTTATCTTGTGAGCATGCAAAATCTGAATTTCAGATACAAATTGAAGCTTGTTTTTCATATATACTCTGAGGGAGGGCAGGAAGTTTAGTCCAGGCATGCAGTAAGAACTAGCTTTATACTGCACTATTTCGTCTGACTGCACAATATGAATATATTGTACCAGAAGGGGATGTGTAAAAGAATTGATTTAAGTAGATCAAGTGATTTTTGGTGTGATATCCGTTGCTTGGAGAGCCACAAATCCTTAAATGGGCATGATCTCAAGATTAGTGTGCTTGCCATTTTCTGAAGAAGATTGTGCAGGTGGGGCAACAGTTGTAGAGAGTGCCAGAGATTTGGCACCAGCAGATGATGATGAAGACGAAGCAGAAGCTCTATTGTCAACAGATTTCATCTGTTGAGTTGGTGGAGGATTAACAACAGTTAGGTGCACATCAACATTATCAGATAGATGGTTCTTCATCTCTCTGTGTTCCTGACACAGTGCACACCAGTGCATGCAACAATGTACAAGGCATGGATCACATGGTGAGTCCTGCAACAGTTGCATTGTGAAAAAAAATTATCTTCAAGACCCATCAAGGAGACATTTAAGAATGCGTCATACATTAGAATAACACATTTTCCCATTTCAATCTATCAGAAATGAGGGTAGAATAGTTTGTTTGAGAGGCCTCTTGCTCATACAGATATCAACTCAGAAAACCATCGAATCTAAAAATGTGGGACTAATAAGTGAGAATCAAGACTGGATGAAACATTCTTCCAACAACACACAATGTGCAATGATTGGAAGTAAAAATATTCACCTTAAGATGGTATTTCTTCTGCAGGGATTGTCGAAACAGGCCAGTGTAGATACCACACATCCACCAACAAAAGAAAAGAGCCTCACAAATGAGGAAAGAAGTCTTTGGATCAATACCATGGAAGAGTGCTGTTGCGGCTGCAGCTGTAACTGCAACTGCCATGCCTCCTTCCACGCAAAGGGCATGACAAACACAGGCATTGGTCCATGATATATCGTCTCTCATTGCTTCCACATTCTGGCCAAACAGCACACAAGGGCACACCAGTCCTGTCCAGCCTGCAATGTCAGATGGCTCTAGTTCTTTTAATGGATGATCTCCACGAAAGAATTGCATGTTAAGTAACACTTGATTAAAAAGGTAAAAATTCTCACAACTATCCAAATCTTCAAGACACCCACAAAGACCAGTTGTCCATTCTTCGTCAGCCGGTGGCTCATAACTCTCTGGTAGAGGTTGTCCACATTCTAAGCACCTGTGAACTATTAACTGCCCAAGTACACAAATCACAAAACCATATACAACACACAAATTTAGTAATCACGTCAACCTGTTTCCAAACTGTATAAAATTTCAGATTAAGAAAAAGCAAAACTTGATCCATCGTCATCTAAGCGGATCGACAAGTGTGAATCCTCACGCATTAACATTACCGCACAAGCACACATTATACACATACTTGAGAGATACACATATTTTGACCTGAGGGACTTCAATGGGTTGATTGAGTTCTCCAGGAGCGATATCTTCAAGAGGCGCTTGATCCTTCGTCAACTTCACGTACCGTGATGCATTACCCTCAGCCATCTGATCCGATACAACAAGTTTCTTAATTGATCAGAAATAAAATCCAATTTATTAATGCAACCATGCAAAATCTATATAGAGAAATGAGAGGAAATTCACGATCTGGAACAAAAGCCACACCTTTTTTCAAAATGTGAGAATTTGGGGGCTGATTGGATGCAGAGAAAAAGAAAGAAAAAGAAAGGAGAAACTTATAAGGAAGAGAAAATGAGTGTATTAATGGAGTTTTTGTTTCATTTTTTAATTAATAATCAGTGCAATTTGAGCCCATCCTATTTTTTTGGAATTATTTTATAATATAAAAATTTATATTTTTCTGAGTAAATAATTTAAAATATATAATTAACGAATTAAAAATTTTCTCATACATCATTATATAAAATTTTAGTTTGAAATAGATAATAATTATAAATTAATTTTTTTACATTTTTTATTTTAATTAATACTTATTATATATCAAAAATAGATTATTTTAGTTTTAACTTTAATTAATTGAGCTATTGGTTTTAAAATATTTTTAAATT
>JANITW010000005.1:49688306-49700020 GCA_027564335.1 Erythroxylum williamsii
TGAAGAGTAGTTGTAAAATGATGGTCTGAGATGGGAATGAATGTATAAATAAAAGTTGGAAAGAAGATAGACAATATAGATAATAGTTGAAAATGCAGAGAATGGTGGTAGTACATGAATAGGATAAATCATCGACTTTTGGCTTTCGATAATTTTTTAATAAATTTTTATATTTAGGGGTAGTGTTAAATAATAGTAAATGAGTTGAATGAAATGGAGTAGAAAGATTAGAAATAAAAATTTGAAGTGTTGGATTTTAGAAAATAGAAATCTAGAAATTTTCTAGGAATGAATAGTTGAGAGTTGAGTCTTTGATCTGAACTTCCATGAATTTAATGTATTTATTTAGGCAGATTTTGATAAAGTTGTCTTCTAGAAAGTTGTATTTTAGCTTTCTAAATTTTCAACGGTATATATTATGGAATTTTTGGATATCGGAGTCAAAAGTTATGGTCTTTATAAGTGGAGATGCTCAAGAGTATAGGACGTATCGTCTGGTGATGACGTATCGTCTGGTGATGACGCATCGTCTAGTGAAGACGTATCATCTAGTCATGACGTATCATCTAGTAAGGATGCTTCGTTTAGTGAGGACGTATTATCTAGTGAGGACACTTCGTCTGGTGAGGACGGATCATCTTGTGAAGACGCTTCGTCTAGTGAGGATGCTTCGTCTGGTGAAGACGTATCATCTAGTGATGATGTATCGTTTGGTGAGGATGCTTCATCAGGTAAGGACATATCATTTGGTGAGGACGCTTTTTCTGGTAAGGATGGATCGTCTTGTGAAGACGCTTCGTCTAATGAGGACTCTTCGTCTGGTGAGGACGTATCATCTGGTGAGGTCATATCGTCTAGTGCATTATTCATCTGATCCTATCGTCTGGTCCCACTTTTGACCCTCTAGATGATATAATTTTCCTTCTAGTTCTTCATGAAAGTTGTAGATCTAGAAGTCATATTCGAAACCATTCAAAGAAAACCTTAATCCGAAATCTCTAGTGAAAGTTATGCCAATTGTTCCGCGATAGGTACAACGTGATTGAGGACATGAGCATGGTTGATTCTTTTGACCATAATTTCATAACCCGACCTCCAAATGAAGTGAATATTAGACCAATAGATTCCTAACACATTTTTCTATCTCTCCAAAAAAATTTGTAGCATTCTAAATCGAATTGGAAATGTTTGATCAAATGAAAATGTGGAATCTGTTGGAACAGTGACATGGGATTATCTTAATGAACACACGTGAGTATTTTGATTATATTTGGATTTGTAGGATTACAAATGAGATGATTTTTAATTTGGAGTAAACTAGAGAAATAGGGATACAAATTATATATAAAATTTTTTCGAATTGTGATTCTATCTCTAAGATGTTCAATTTCTAGCTAGAAGTTATATATAGTCTACTATTTTGGATAAGAGTAGTCCGAAAATGTTCTAACTATATCTTCAAAATTACTAAACCAAATTGAGTGCTTTTAGTGTCAATAGAAACATAAGACATATAGGAAAACTTTTCTAGAAGAGAGTATGATCAAATTACATCAGTTTCACCTTCTGATTGAACATGAACAGTAGACCCGAAAGTGTTACTAAGAAAAGTCTGAAGTGATTCAATGAGAAATGAATTATGAATTTAAGGGTGTTAGTGAGGCATAAACCTAAGTATAAATTATACTAAAATGGGTTTTGATATGAGAATGATTTTTTATGAAACTAATGGATAAATACCTGGGATTGTCATTAACCTGGGATTGTCATTAACATACATTGTACATATTTTTATTATATACATGTGTATTGTTAAACACTTAAGATTGTACAAATTGTGATCGATGTGTATGTGCTATTTGATGTAGAGGAATAATTGGAACATCAACCTCCAGAACATCAACCTCTAGACGTTGCCGGAACTTCTAAGCGTTAGCTTCGGGAGTGACTTGTGAGTAATCTAGACGGTTTCTCTCAATTATTGTTTGCTTAAACTATGTTTTGACTGATAAATGGATGTGAATTGAATTGTGCTGATTTCTGGACAGAAGGTTCGAAGAATGTGAAATGTGGAGTATATATTGAAGTGATGCTTGAATGTGAATGTGAAGAACTATGTGTTTCGCAATATGATCGATTGCGATAGATGCATTCCATACATGAGTACATAATCAGATAATGGCAATTGTGATCAGAGTAGCCACCGATTAGAGCCTAAAGCTCAACGAGTGAAAATGAGCCTCGAGCTCAAAAGTGATTAAGAGCCTAAGGCTCACTATGTAAAATGAGCTATGTATCCTCATCGGATAAAGGACAGTTATTAATGAGGTCGTTATCCAAAATAGATGCAATACAATTTATGCACTCAGTCACAATAACGTAACAATGGGAAAAGAGTCTCATGAGCATTTCATATGCATTTTTAACAAGTATATGGACTGTTTGAAATGCCAAATTGATATGCTCTTAAATGTAAAAGTGATATGTGCTCATTATGCAAAGTTGTGAATTATATGTTTTGTGAATTGTTGTGTTGCATGAATTGAATGAACCATCGATGATAGTTACCTCACTGAGTTCGCAAAACTCACCAAAATTGCAACGTTATCTTTTCAGGACCAAGAGATGACTCAAGCTACTGAGAGGCTCTACCAGCCGTGTGGATTATGATTCAGCAAGTGGAGTTATGGCTCAAAGGTAGGTCAGCCGGGATTTTGGGATGGCTTAGATAGATTTTATATATTTTCTTCTTTCATGTAGTACTTTTTTAGTAGGTTTTGAGGATGCACATATAGTAAAGGTTGAAAGACACAGTGTAGACTTTCAGTTTTACTCAATGAAATAAGGAAAAAGTTGGTTTTTAAAATATTGTGATTTTCTTTTGATGCCTATAAGGGATTAATGTTATGATGCCATATGAAGTGAATGTAGTGATCAAACGTAGCGTACTGTTATTATAGGATATGTACCGGAATGACCTCCGGGCATCCCGATGTATACCCTGTGGTAAGGGGGCGCTACATATCTAGTGATACTTAGATCATCTGCATGCCTATAAACTAGCATATAATCTACAATATGTGCATATAACATAATATTGTCTTTATTGCAACACAATGCTCATGATCATAATTTGTCGAATAGCTACCAAAAACACTAATTGCAAAAGCAACATTAGGCCAAGCGTATACCTTTAAGTAGATCAAACTCTCAAATACACTACTGTAAGGAATATGACTCTTCTCAACTTTCTCTACCTTATTATAAGAACATTGCTCCTTGCTTAACTTTACACCTTTAATTATAAGTGATATATTAAGCTTACAGTCTTGTATATTGAATATTTTTTGCACTATATTGACATAATCCTTTTGAGATAGGCATAAAACCTTCTCAAACCTGTATATGAGAATCTCTACTCCGAAAACAAATTGGGTCCCCTTAAGATCTTTCATATCAAAGTCCTTCAAAAAAATCTTCTTCACATTCTACAACATGTTCAAGTTATTGCTACAAAGCAATATAAGATAGAAAAATAAAAACTTACTCCTATTAAATTTAGAGTTTAATATAAGATAGAAAAATAAAAACTTACTCCTACTAAATTTAAAGTTTATACAAGAATCAAGTATGCTTTCCTTGAAATCTAAAGCTATGACCTTCTTTTAGAATGTTAAGTAAAATTATTGTAATGCCTAATTTAGTCCATAAATTAACTTATTTAATATGTAAACCTAATGCTCGTTCCTCTTCACTCAAAACCATTAAGTATTAATTTAGACCTGTCAACCTTGCCTTTAACATCTCTTAGTCTTAAACACTCACTTGCAACTAATGAGTTTGCAACCAACTCTCAAATACCATTATTTGATAGTCTGCTTCTCTTCCATCATATTCATCATCTATTTATCATAATGATAACTTCCTGTTGCTTCATTCTAAGTTAAAGGATCCATAATCTCTTTTAAAACATAGTCAATATCACCTATATAAACAAAAAAAAAAGTTTAAAAGGTGTAGGATTTCTATCTTTATATGAACACCTTAATGATGTTATAAGATTAAGTTGGGTATTTACTATAGTTTATTTATTGACATTTGTGACATCTCCAAATTTAGGAGTTAAATCTTCATCTAAATCATCCTTATGTACCATTAAGAGTACGTCAACAACATTCTCATGAATAATAGGAATGCGTATTAGTTATGGCTTTTGCTCCTTAACTGCTTCATATATAAATGACAAATATGCTACTTCATTCTCTAAAAATTTAACAGCCAATGCCTCTACAATGTTTGCACTATTGACTAAAGACCAATAGCCTGTCAAACCTTTGTGATAGCCTATAAAGAAACCATGATTAGTTCTAAATTTTTACATTTGTTGGACAATGTTATACCCTCGAATGATTAAAATTTAAGATTCCTACTAGTCTATAGATCAAAACAAAGATTCGATAATTACTAGCAATACAATTCAAAACATAGAGTTTTATCCTTAATGTCTTGCCCTATAAATACTCAAGAAGCTTTGATCTTACTATTATGTTGATCACTATGTCCTTTTATGTATCCATTATACTGAAGTATACACAAGAAAAAGTATTATACAAATATACCACAACTTTCTAGAAATTTAACAAACAATCATTTCTCATAACCTAAACTCCCTTTCTATCCCGGTACTCTCCACTATGGTTAAACCAAGTAATCTTTATAGGCTTATTGAGTTGCTTATCAATTTCTACTTAAATATTTTGATTTTTCCTAGGGTCTTAAACTAATTAATAATGAGAAATAACTGATTACATTAATAGTAATCATCAATAAAAGTTGTAAACAATTTATGTCCATCAATAATAAGGTTTAAAGTTCCATTAGTATCTGTATGAATAGTCTTCAAGACCTCTCTGTTATAGTGGTCTTTCTTCATACTTTTAGTGAACTTAGCTCTAATATAACTTATGTATTACCAATATTATCATAAACCAAATGTGGGATGACTTTATTCTTGATTAATCTCTTAACTTTTACCTTTGAAATATGACCAAGTTTTTATGCTATAAAGTGAAAGAATTGTCTTCGTTCAAATCCTTTTAACCCCCTATTTTTTGATATTTATAACTAATTCACTAGAATCATTTAAGTATAAACAATAATGACCATGATTCATAAAACATTCACTAATGATAGTATAATTAAGGGAAAATAAAACCTTTTATTAATGAAAATCAAAATGTATCCAGCATTATCAAGTCTAGAAATTGAAATTATACAATGTCTCATAAATGACATAATAGTTACTTTACTTAATGCTATATGACCACCTAATGTAAACTGAAACTTCACATCTCTAATGTTCTCTACTTTTGATTTAGTTTCATTACCTATGAACACACTCTCCTCCTTTCATTTAGACTCCTTTTGTTCCTTATTGCCTGCAACGTATTAGAAATAGGAATTTAAGAACCATTAAATATTTAGTTTTACATATACTACAGATGACTTAAAACAATCCATAACCTTAAGATTACCTAATTTGCTTTCCTTCTTCTTTAAAGAAGTCTTATACTTCTAGCAGTCCCTTTTCAAGTTCTTTTTCTTATCATAATGCTAACACTTAATATTCTTCTCCCTAACCTCATTAGATGGCCCATTGGATTTGTCTCCATCCTTCTTAAAACCTTTATTCTTCTTCCCCTTCTTATTTGGAGTCTTATAGCTCCTTTGGGTTTAAATAATTAAGGTACCAAATTCTTTGTATCACCCATTTCATGCTTTATCTTTTTCTTTTCTTGTACATATAATGAGAGCAAATCATTCACCATCCACATCTTCTTCACATCATTGTAGATTATCATCAAGGAACTAAAGTTAGATGGTAAAGAATTCAACACCTAATGAATTAAAAAAAAGAGTTTGATATGGGGACATAAAGTCTACTTAACATATTGTTTATGTTACATCATCATAATGTAAATATTAATCCCAAATGCTATGTCATATTTATATGCATAAATGATCTAATTTCATCTTTCTCACATTTTGTGAATATTTCCCTTAAAGTTGCCATAAATACTTTTGGCATTTTTCAACTAGTATTTCATGATGATGAAATATACTTCTTTATTATCGTGATGCTCGACCTACTTATATATTTTCCAACCTAAAGAAATGAACTTTTTTGCTCCATTATTCTATATTATGTCATAATCATAGGTTCATCCTCAATGAGAGCTATGAACCTATATTCAAATCCGTTAAACTTAAAGCTAACTTTACATCATTTTTCTAAACCTTAAAATTATTCTTAGCTAAGGTCTCATTTAAACATATTTGATTATTTACCATTACTTGAATCATCATATTAATAAATAAAGCGCCTTTCATAACGGACCAAATGAAACATAATATTTACATTATAAATTCCCCTTTTAGGTGGAATAAATAATACAAAATTCCCCTTTGGGTAGAAAAAATTAGATAGATAAGATTTCAATAGATCAAGTAAGAAACAATATTGCAAATTATTATCTCCTTTGGTTAGATAACAAGTAATAAATTAAAAATATAACACTCATTTATTATTAATATATCTCACTAAATTCATATATAATTAACCGTTATGGCAGGTGACCATACTAAGTTAAGAGATAAAATATTTGTAAGCTGATTAAAATTCATTAAGCTAACTTAAAATATAAAAATGTACAAACTTTTAGAAAAGCCTTTTATTTAGTCAATTAAACTTGTTCACAAAAGTTATGTAAATTTATTGAGGTCTGCAACTTGGGAGTTGGGCAATTTCTAAAAATCTGGAAACGTGAAAAAGAAAATATAGTAGAGTGTAACAATCACAATAATTTATAGGAAATATATAAAAAACAATATTTAAGCATAAGAAAATTACCAAATTAACTAATAACCCACTTTGGTGCATTTATTAACCAATCATGTAACTTATTAGTATAAAACACATAAGATTTAATCAGTAACAAGTCACAAAATTGATTAACAATCGACTTTAGTGTAGTCATTAACCAACCTCATGACTTAATCATAAGAAGTAAAAAAATTTATAGTTTATGCGAACGGAATTTGAGAAATTTTCAAAACTTTAAATTATTCAATCTAGGTTTTATAATTCTAAAGTTTAACTTATTTAAACAATTAAAGGCTATAAAACTCATTGAAACATGCGATGGTACCTTATGTAAAAAATAAATATTAACGAAAGCAATTATATGATCATTTAGTAGAATATGCTCCTTAATAATTAATGTATGAGTAGTAAAAAATTATTGGAAATACCTGGACTAGATGACATAATTGTTGTTCTTTGTAATATGTAGGATTACCTTTTAAAATACTTACAACATATTGAAAGAAGCATATGCTCTTGTCTTATCTCTCCCACTAGTTTAAGTCAAATTATA
This sequence comes from Erythroxylum williamsii, assembly GCA_027564335.1. Lineage (NCBI taxonomy): Eukaryota > Viridiplantae > Streptophyta > Magnoliopsida > Malpighiales > Erythroxylaceae > Erythroxylum > Erythroxylum williamsii. Next base: position 49,695,743 of record JANITW010000005.1, read on the forward strand.
GATGATGTAAACCTAACCCCTTTTAAGCCACTTAAATATAGGGTTATAAGATGAAAAAGGTGACCTAGGCTAGTTACTCATAAGTTTAGACTCTATCATCAAGACACCCTGATAGCTTTACACAATAATTATACCATACCTAACAAACATGTTAAAAAGATCAAACCTATATAAAGATCATAAAGATAACCAAGGACCTCTAAGTCTCTATTTGGCCGAATTATAAAAGAAAAGACTAATTAGTTGTAATCTATATTAAACAAATTTAGTATTGCCTTCATTGTAACTGAACATAATAGAATTAGTTGATATTACCAAAATCTAAAAATTTTATTGAAAAATTATTAAATGGTTTCTCTTAATCTCCTAATAAATATGTAAAACAAAGAGGTTAGTGTCAAAGTTTGACTTTAATGTAGTCAATTTAATGCTTAGGTTAATGAATGATGGTAAAAAAAAAAACAAAAGCTTGTATTTTTTCCACTCTTCTAATGTAAAAAACATGTATTTTTTATTATTTACTTGTGAATTGCACTTTATCTAATATTTATATGGAAGTTGGTGTGAAAAAAGTACAAATGTCACTTTAACAATGATTTTTTGCAATAATAACATGCTATATATATAATTGATATTGTGGATTTATGTGGCTTAATATTATGGAACATAATATAAATTAACTTATTTTGACCTTATCATTTCCTTTTTTTAAGGGCATGCATAATGATAGGGGTTAACCTACCTTTTTTAGTGTTGTAATCTCACAACCTTCTTTATATTATGTTAAATTTTTACTATGACATGTCAAGTGTTGGGTGGTTTTGAAACCTCTCTTTATATTTCTTTCTCATACTTAATCTAAAACTATAAAAGTTAATATTAATGGTCATCTTCATTGTGGCCATCTAATACTTAAATTTCTCAATAGTAGTATAAGGTGTATATGACTTTTATACTTAAATTGTAGAAAGATTGCAAGTAAGTTAGTTTTTTTTTTAATTTATTGGATGTATTTTACTTAATATTTATATGAAAATTAGTGTGTTAAGAATACATGCATCATTCTTACATTGATTCTTATAGTCATGCATGTCAAAGTTATTGAGCAACAATGTAGATCAAATAATATCACATTTATATAACTAATGTGGTGAACATGTGCAACTAAAAATTGTGAAACACAACAAAAGATCACCTTGTTAGTAAATTGGGACAAGATTCGATCCCATGTGTAGTAAAATAATTACAAAACCATTTCATATGTGATTTGTTGAAATCCATAATCACGTAAAAGTTTACAACAAAATTAACATATAAAATATAACAAAACATGAATCATAATCCATGCCTTATTCTAAGGCTTGATCATTTTCTAGTCGTTTCCTTTTAACTGTTTCTAAAATCAGCTCATTCATTTCAATTATTATAGTTGCACAAGTGTCTAACTTTTAAAGGTATCTACAAAACAAGATGAGAGAACTCTATAATTATGATAAAGATAGGCAAGAAGTGCTAGTTTCCTTGAAGTCTAAGCCTATTTATAATATGTTTTGGACATTTTAATAATTTAATTGAAATAAAATTTGAATTTCAATTAAAATTTAATTAAAATAATAATTAATTCTAATTAAATTTCTTTTTTGTCGAAATAAGATCCAATATATTATATTGTTCATTATTTATTAAATATCTCATATTTAATCATAAGTTTTTTCAAACTTTACAATCAAATCTACCTTGATTTGAACACATTTTCTCTTTTCAACCAGCTCTTTGTGTGTAACCTATTAGGTACCTAAATGTATTGGCAATAGATATAAACTATAATCCTAAATCATATTCAAGATTAAATAAATTATGCTCCTTTATTTTATCTTTAATTATTTAATTAAATAATTTATATCTATAGATTAAGATTGTCATTTTTAGAAACAGTCTCTTTACTAGTTAGGGGTAAGTTGTGTACTCCTAGACCTCTCCAAATCTTGCATATCAGTGGGATTCATAATGAGTGTTGATATTGTTGTAGATTAAGATTATCGTTGAATAATGCATCATAACCACTGGAATATTTAGGAATGTAAAAGTGATTTTGACTAATCTTTTTGTGTATAATTTTTTCTTATAATTCAATCTTTTCATCATATAATGTTTCAATTAGACATAGATAAGGAAACTAATATCTACTACCTTAGATAATGAAATTAATATTTACTATATGTGAGTCCAACCATATTAATTCTCTATTGTTAATAATTGATTATATTAATAATATTTATAAAATATTTTATAAAGTGTCATTCTACCTTGCCTAAAATTTTTTCATATCAATACTAATCAAGAATAATGAAAAATTCTCCCTAATCACTTTAGGATGATGAATCTTATATTGAACATTCAACGACCTTCATATAGTTCTTGTTACATCTTATTGACTGAGCTATTCTTAACTAGAATAGGCTATAATTAGTATCAAAACATAACAATCTTTATATAAGATACTTTAGAGATCTCAAGTCAAAGTGTTACTTATACAATTAACATAATGATAATTTCCATAAACATATAAGTGAGGTTCCAAATGAAATTTTTATTTAAGGCTAGTTCAATGAACTTATTCTCTAATAAGCACCCACATATTTGTTTAAGTATCTTCATACTTTATTTTATGAGCTCAACTACTTCCTTCATAAGGAAGAAACAAAACATGTGTTAGTTTTTTTTATGTTCTATTAATATCCAATCTCAATAAAACAATTATTAAGAAAATTTTAGGGATAATATATAAAAATGTAATATGAATATCATAATTATGATATCATTGTAATTTAATTTGTAAGGTACAGTTATCTCATAGATTTTATTATCTACATATAAATATGTATAAGATAAAGAATGTCTATAAATAATTATGTCACTAAATTATGACAAATTAATTGACTATAAAGGATAAACCAACACACTTGTAGTGTAACTTGTTAATATCTTTCTTAAAGGCCTGCATAATGGTAAAGGTTAAACATATTTTCTTAAGTGATTTGGGTTGTAACAAGATTTTAGTAGTTTATAATATTAAAATGATTTACTTTTTATTTTTTTTGAATACATTGAAAAAAAACAAAACTAGCGCTGATGACGGGGATACGACACTCCTTGCGCATCTCAGTGAATAAGCTCCTGGATAACCTCCGGTGGCTCTTGTAAAAGGTGCAGACCTAGACTTAATACTCGTTCAAAAGTCGTCAATATGTCGACAAACTGGTTGGCCTCTCGAAAGGTATGTTGCAATTGGACATCCCAGTCGCGTTGCAAAAGTCCACGAATACCAAGAACCAAAGAAAAGTCTGTAGTTAGTGGTCCTTGGGAAGCAGAGAGAATGTTAATAACCTCTAGCAAATCGACTTCGATGATCACGCGTTTGAAGCCCAGGTCCCAGGCCAATTGGAGGCCGGAGAACACGACCCAGAATTCTGCAGATAAAGGTGAGCCCTTCCCAAAAAATTACTGAAACCCGCCACGCCACTGCCCATGGCTATCTCGAATTAATCCTTCAGCTGTGGTCGTGGATGGCCCTAGCTTGAATCCCCCATCCGAATTTAATTTCACCCAACCCTCCGACAGCTTAGTCCAGCCCACTAGACTCCCCACAGCTAATCCGGGGGTTAAGAAAACATTCTTTTTTATAGTTCTACCACATAGTCCATAACAGTCCTTGTACCATCCTCCGGCGAGACAAATTCCCTTGCGAACAGCTGCTGTTACGCCATTTCCGTAAAACCCACATGGCTACATCGTAGGTCATATCCCAGTCGACCTGTTGGACTTGCGAGTGTTTGTTGAGGTTAGTCACAAAACATAGCCCCTCATCCTGTTGAAAGAAGGTCGTATCAACCACAGCCCATGGGAAATTACCCCAGAAAGTTTGCACTCGTGGGAAGTCACAAACAACATCTAAGGTCGTCTCTTCCTAGCCACAGAAATGGCAACTGCTGTCCACAGCAATGTGCCTGACCACTTACTGTTGATTAGTCAAGAGTTTTCGGTTAGCCAGTAGCCACATGTAAGAGCAAATCCGTTTGGGTCTAGGCCATTGAAGTGAATCACACGTTATTACAATGTTTATTATACGATGTATAAATGCACAAGAAGGGGGGGTTGAATTGTGTATTTCTCCTTTTTGAAAAATCTTCAAAAACATTTTGTCAAAAGAAAAACTTGTTCTTTTCACAGAAACTACTGTAAATCAAAGTTAATCGTATTCTCGAAAACTTGTTAGAA
>JANITW010000005.1:49843663-49854090 GCA_027564335.1 Erythroxylum williamsii
TGGGTTAAAATTATATAATAATTAACATATTGTGCTTTGCATATTATTGAATATACTCTAAATAATATTTATATTCATAAATAATTTTTATTATAAAATAAAATATAGTTAAAATTAAGCGTATTTTTTATTTTTATGTTGCTAGTATGAACCTCTTTTATAAAAACTTTTTTTAAATAACAGCTAAATAGTCAACTAACTTTTTAAAAAAATTCTTCTAAAAAAAGATGTTTAGAAAAAAAAAACTCTACTAACAAAAGAATATAAGCTCCATGCTTAATGTAGTAGATTTTCATGTTTTCATATTTTAATTCCGTAAGTCAATATGTCAGTTTTCTAAACGTCCCGCATTATTAATGACACAGTCAGTTTATTAAAATGTAGCTATCAACCCATTAATGTACAAATTGTGACCTATACGATAAATAGTAAATGCGATAAATAAAAGCTTTTCTAAAGGAACTCCAAGTAAAAACACAAAATAATAAACTTACCATGAAATGAATCCACCACGAAATTTCTCACGGAAAAGCCAGTCCCACTAATGAGTGAATACTGGCGGCAGAACCGACACAACTCGGAAGTTAACGGAGTGTTCGTGTTCTTGTTGCTGTTCGTGTCCTCGTGAAGTGAAAGAGACCCTCTTGGCCTCTTGCATCCATTGCCCCATAGACTAAATGTCGGTTGCAGACAAAGAGGCTATGGGCATCGCTGCAAATTCTTCCAAGATCAAGACCACCACCACCATCACTACCACTGCCAACGGCAGGGAAAACTGGGGCATGGGTTTTCTTCTTGTTTTCTTCCCCGACGAACGCGGCTCTAATTCCGTCTCTTCCTCATCATCTTCATCTTCATCTTCATCTTCTATAAACAGAAGCAATTCTAACAACCCCATCCTCACTAAAGCTCAATCCACTTTGTCAATTTGCATTCTTTTTCTCTTCTTCTCTCTTATCCTCTTTACTCTCTCCACCTTCGAGCCCACCGTCCCCAACCCTGTTATTGTTAGTAATAAACATGCAAGAAGATTCTTGTCTGAAAAGGGCATTACCAACCTCAAAACCAAGACCAAATTCTCCTGGTTCGCAAAGGTTTTGGAAGAAGGAGAACAGCCCAGAAGACTTAACGAGTTGCTCTCTTCTTCTGCTCTTCAAGGTATGGGCAAGCTTTACTTGCGTGGCACGAGAGCTATGAGTGACCTTTTGGTTGGCCATATCGTGGATGACACCACTGAAGATGACATGAGGTTGTTCTTGAGAGTTTTGCACAGGTCAGGTCTCACTGCGAAAGCTGACACTGTCTTCATTTATGGGTCTTCATCGTTTGCTTCAAAGTTTGAGGCTTTGATTCAAGAAGAGAACAACTCGTTCTTGAACCTCGTAACTTACCACCTCCAAGAATTGAACAATTCGAGTCGAGAATTGGCGGGTCCGAGTTTTGATCTGAGTCAGTTTTTGAGGCGTGGAAACAAGGAAATGGCAGATTCGCTGTGGGGTAAAAGATTGCGAGTCCACAACGACAATGATTCGGGAGTTGCAGAAGATAAATCGATTCAGTTGAGTTATGGGTCAGTGGTGGGTTTCGAAGCGAGTGAGCTTGACCCAGAGAACTCGTTAGCAGGGTTTGTAGAGCGTGTTCCTATGAGTCTGAGAAGATGGGCATGTTATCCGATGCTGCTGGGTCGAGTTAGGAGAAATTTTAAGCATGTTTTATTAGCCGACGTTAAAAATTTGGTGCTGTTCGGTGATCCACTTGGCCGAGTTAGGAACAAGCGTGCTGAATCAGTTTATGTTTCAATGACCAAGTACAGCAGAAGAAACACTGAGAAGGGTGAAGCTAATTTTCAAGTAAACTCGGCGATTTTGATGGGCGGAGCTCGGGGAATTCGCAGATTATCAAATGTGATGTTAACCGAAATAGTTCGAAGCAGCATGCAACACAAAAGGAAAAACCCGGTGAGTGAATCGGGAATATTGAGTCAACTCGTCGGCAAAGGTCGGTTAGTGAAGAGCATTGATTTGATGACGTCAACCGAGTCACTCCCGGAAGCGAGTTGGGTGATGGAATTAAAGCCATTCCGGTGGGGTACGTACAAAACGATCCAACGTGGTAATAACAATAGTAAAAGTAATGAAGATTTTAACGTGTTTATCATGAGGCAAATATGTTCAGGTGAAGCTGATTCGTTTGTTTATAGGGATTGTTAGTTAGGCATGCATAGCAAATAGATTGAATTTGAAATGTTTTTCTTTTAGTTTTGGACTTTACGTTACGTGTATATCATGTCCTTAATAAATCGATCATGAGAAATTTGAAATGGGAAATTAATTTGGAAGATTGTACAGGTTTATTATATTTTAAAGTTTTATACTTACTAACCAAGCAGGAAGAATGATTGACGAAATGCTCAATAGGAAGCCAAAAGAGGCAGTGAGTTGGAAAGTAAAGTCACGGTCAGCTACATTGTCATTAATAAATCCGGATAGGAATAATTTATTAGAAAAGTGAAAGCACTCTACTGTTTCCTCCAAAAATGAAACACTCTGGAACTCTGGAGAAGCATTTAATGGCAAAGAAGAAGGCCATGTGCTTGTGGTCTTCCTCTCCGCGCTATGTTTTTCAGCTTTTTCATAGAAAATTACTATTTAAGCGCCTTTTCAAATTTCCAGGCTTGGCTGCCCAATCACTGGTAAATGGACTCACATGACCTTTCCTTTATTCGTATTTAATAGTAGTAAAAAATGCAAAAGAGAGAAGTGTTTTCTTTTCTTGAAGACTGTGGCATTCCGAGAAGAAGATAGTTTCAAGCTACTTTCTGTTATGGCCAAAATTAATTAATAAAATAGGATCGATTGGAGTCGACCGCAAGTAGAATGGGTTAAGTTGAATTCTGATAAGGCCTGTAATCCTACCCATTTTAGGGCTTCCATTGGTGGTCTCATACATGACAATGATGACAATTGACAAGGCAGTTTTTCTTAGTTCATAAAATGGTGCTCAGCACAGTCAACGAAATTTTGAGCCGTCTATACAGGTCTATCCTTGACTTTGAGATTGAGCTTCTGTCAACTTGAGCTGGAAGTGGACTCAGTAGGGGTGCACCAGCTCCTATCTTCTGTGACCTCCAGCTCTCAGTCGGGCAACTCTTTAGTTATGGGTATTCGAAACTTCTCAACCGAAACTGGTCTGTTGTTCATCGTCATGTGTACCGAAAGAGCAACAGATGTGCGGACTGACTCGCTGTCCTGACAGGTCAGGATGTCATTGACGTCACTTATTTTGATGTTCCACTTTTAAGATGTCATCGTCTCTTTTTAGAGGATATGTCATAGATTTATTTTCTCCTGCTTATTTAGCTATAGGTGTACTCTTTTTTCTTTTATAAAAAAAAAGATGTGAATTTTTTTTTTTGTTTGAAAAGAACGAAAATGTGGCGAGCAGAGGAGTTGGTACCGATGCTCATCTTTTATTTTCACATATTTATGCATGCACTCTTTTCGTTAAAGAGCCTTTGCTTGCTGTTCTATCTTTGATCCGAGCGTCTTATTTAATACAATTCGACTTTTGCTGACCCATGCCACGTGAACTCTTTAACTTCATACAACCTCTTGATTCCGTAACATTTATTATCAACCTTCCGGTCAACGCATGATCCAGGTATACAACTTGAACAAACACCCTTTTCTTTTTCCCTTTAACTGGTATTTAGTTCATGTTCTTTCTAAATTATATTACTATACTGTACCGAGCCTTTAGCAAAATGCAGCATATTCAGTAATTAAATTATCTCCAAAGCGACAAATATTTTTCTCTTATAGAAGAATGCATTTTTTGTTTCTGTTATGGTTTAGTACTCAAAAGAGTTCTTTTGTTTCTTTCATGTATCCATTTGAGGCATAGGCAGAGAAGGTAAATGCTACCCACCCTTCATTCCTCTATTATAGTGGCAACTCTCTGTCTTTTACTATTTTTATTTGTCCACCGGCATCCAAAACATAGGTGAAGATGTATGCAAAATGCCAAGATATTCTGATGATTAAAAAAGTATATTAGAAAAATATACAAGTTAAAAGCTTCAAAAATAAAGCGAAAGGTTAAAAAGATAGCGCATTTGCATCCAACAAATCACGACGCGTGTCCTTAAATTAAATAGAATTCATGTCCAAATCAAGGAAAGTTCTCCTAATTAACTATTTTTTTGTAGATAAAGGACATTGTATAGGACAACTAACTTGCTAGTCATGAACCCAAAAGACCCCAGATGTCTAGATTAATTATTAGTATACATAGAGCTACTCGAAATATATATACGTTTTGCCTTCAATTTGTCTTCAATCAAACACATAAAGCTACTATCTTCAATCAAACACATACGAATTGTATGTGCAAGGCCACCTTTTTTTTGGGGGGGTATATACATAAAGCTACTCGAAATGTATATACGTTTTGTTTGTAATTTTATATGAACACATTTGTAAATATTTACCCAGATTTTACATACATTTGTAAATGTTTAGACAACAAAAATATATTTTGCTGCACAATTACAATAACTTCAGTTCTTTGATCAACGAAGTGCGTCGTCGAAAGATTGACAAGGAATGTTCTATTCTTGTTTCTTAACACGTCAGCGTGGGATAGACAAGGTATGTAATGGAGATAAATTAGCTTTTGCGGTTCTCGAGGAGCTTCTTATTGTTTCAACTTAGTTACAGACACGTGAACTTTTAATATTATGTCAACAGGTAAACTATAATTTTGATTAATTATATTACAGAAAAATCTGTATAGGACCAAAATATTTGTTAAATATTTTTATAGAATGAATAAATGAAAAATAAGTAGGTGAAAGGAGAGGAACGTGCGGGCTAGTTGAAAGGCACTGGTGTACAATAGAAGTACGAAAAATACAGTGACCAAAATTGCCCTTGGACGCTTATCACCACCAATTGCAATCGGGTGTTCATCCCGTTACAGAAAAGCCAACCCACCGACACAAAAAATAATACCTAAATTTCAGAGTATTGGTGAATTGGTAAGGGATTTTTCTAATTTAATTAAGATCGTGAGTTCAAACTATTTTTATGCATGTAGTCATTTAAAACTTAAGGCCAAAGTTTTGCTTTTCATAAAAGACCTATTTAACTTAAGCAAGAATTAGTTTAAGTATGAATGACTTAAAAATGTCTTTTCATAATTAAGACTTGCGTAAGAGCTCGTGAACAAAAAAAACAAATACCTACACAATTCCTTCCAAGTCAACGTCAATGCTTTGATTGGGTATTGGGAACGTAGGTGGGCCACGAGCGCACATGAGAGTAAGATCGATTCATTCCACGATATATGGGGGACATCAAAATGTACGCCCTAGGCGCAATTAGGACATGTGTTTTTTATACCGGCTATTTCCGGAGGATATACGGTAGTAGTACAGCAGGATGATGGAGGGCTCTTGAGTCTGGAGTCTTGAGTGGACTGGAAAAGAGTTGTATTTGTATCGGATGAGGAACGAGTGAAAGTGAAGAGAATCCCAAGCTGCTTACTTTTGTCGTTACGAACACAGGCACTGAACTTAGGCTCCACGTCTCCGACACTGAGTTGGAAGATGTCTAAACACTTGTTCCGTCGCTCTTTATTATATGGTCATTACCATATGCACGAAATCTCATTTTCTCACATTCATGTTTTTACGGTACAAAAGAACCCTTTTTCCTTGGAATTAAAATTGCCTTGGAATGCATACCCAACCTGACGTCATTCTGAAGTCTAAGTTAGAAAGAAGGAAATGGAAGGACAAGAACTTCTGTCCAATATTATTCTGTCTTATTCTGTTTCATGAAATTTCAGTCATTTATTTTACGGAACTCATGCGAGACTTATATGAGACTTACATAAATAAATAATTAAGATTCAATCGATACAATAAGATACTTTAATATTAAACAAAAAATATAAACTTAAAAATGGAGGCTTTAGCTTTGGCGCGCATTATTTATTTTGACAAAAAACGCAGAGGCAACGGCACGCAACTGTGCCAAAAGCTTTATATATGTACTGTACTTGCTTTACTTTACCTTTAAAATACTTTAACTACAAGGCTTCTTTTTCTTTGTGAGTGTGAGAATATAGGTACAACTTTACCTTTGCATTTTTATAAAGTTCCAGATTCTTCTACTTTCTAAGGGTTTTGCCAATGGCAGACTGTTAAAATGGTTTTTGTTGAATTTGCGTAAGAAAATTAACAACGCAAATAAAAAACTAAGAACAAGTTGATTAATTAATCTATTAATTTAGCCTTGTAGAGAAAATCTATATTACGTATTTTCTTTTTTATGCATAACTATTGATTACAATTATTAAAAGATATCGAGAAGATGACAAATGAAAAATTTTCTTTTCTATGCATAAATATTGATTACAATTATTGAAAGATATCGAGAAGATGACAAATGAAAATGTCTCAAGTGGTGTAAATAAAGATAAAGCTTAAGTTTAGACAACAATGGCCAAAACTTATAAAGAGATGATCAATACATAATAAAAGTTGGTAGGACCACAAGAGGTACAATAATTTATAAAGCACAGGACCAATGATCTTACGATAAAGGAGGGGATTTTGTTCCATATGCTTATCCCATTTTAATTAGTACCTTAATAACACAATTTCTGAGTGATTGTCGTGGTTGATAATGGACCAATCACAAAAGGGATATTATTCTCTTTAATTGAAATTGCCTTTTAATTGAATGCAAAAGTAAGGCCACGATGATTATTTGTCATATAATAATATGGAGGGGTTAAGTCAAGATTAATAGCAATCATTGATACCAAACTTCATCATAAACTAAGAATTAACAATTAAATAAATAATAGAAATATCGTATGAATAGTAATATTTTGTTTAATAGGCTATTATTATAGATTAATCAATAATGAAACTAATAATTAATTTTGATTACTCCAATCAAGGTAAAACTTTATGAAAATTATCATAATCCAAATAAATGTATTATGTAGCAACTAGCTATTTAGATAAAATTGCACCATTGTATTAAAAATTATTCGAGACGATCAATAAGAAGTCATCGAATGTAGCATAAACTATCTAAAGATAGTTAAGTGATTCATATAAAATTTATCACCCTAAAGTAATTAGGAAAAATATTTTATTGTTCTTAATTACTATTGATTCGGGAATCCTTCGCCAAGATGAAATGATACTTTGAAAATGGTTTTCAAATGTCATTAATAGAATCAATTTCTAATGATAAAGAACATATATAATTATACTAAAATAGAATACACAATATTTTTAAGCTTTATGTCTAATCTGAACATAGTATAATGAAATGATTGAATTATATAGAAAATTATGTACGAAAAGATTATTCAAAGCTACTTTGACATTTCTAAATATTTTAGTAGTTATGAGACATTGCTAAATGCTAATCTTGATCTATGTATATAAATTGTTTAATTATATAATTAAAGATAAATTAAAGGAGTATAATTTATCTGATCTTAAATATGATTTAGGGTTATAGTATATTCATTAGAAACATATTTGAGAGCCTAATGACTTACACAAAAGAATGAGTTGAAGAGAGAAAAAGGCATTTTAATTAAGTTAGACGTGATTATAAAGTTTGATAAACTTTATTATTAAATATGTGATATTTAATAAATAAAGATCAATATAAGATATTAGATTTTATTTTGTATTTAATTAGAATTAAATTTAATTCAAATTAAAATTTAATTTTAATTGAATTATTAAATATCTAAATCATTTTATAAATAGACTTAGGCTCTAAGGGAGTTAGCACTCCTTTCCTAGCCCTCTCTACAACAATTATAGAGTCCCCTTAATATGTTATGTAGATACTGTTAGAGGCTGGACATTTATACAACTACAATGGTTGAAATGAGTCGGTTTCAAAATGTTTATAAGAAAATGATCAAGCTTCACAATAAACTACATATTGACATCTATGCTTTATTATATTTTATATGTTAATCATGTTATATGATTGAAATGATCTTGTCTTTTAAGAAATCATATGAAATGGTTTTATAATTATTCCATTGTCTATGAGATTGAATTCCGCCCTGATTTTCCAACATTGGTATAAGAGTCAAATTTAATTCAATAACTTGATTGCAAATGTTTGATTGTTATTGTTCTTGAATTTTGGAAATTGAAATCATAAACCCTAAAAATTAGATTTGAGCCATACATAACCTAAGATAATGACACGCTACGTTTAGTCATAACATTCACTTAACATTGCGTCATCTATCTTTGTTCTCTTATAAACATCATAGGAAAAGTCACAATATTTTAAAATCCAAAATTTCTTCATTTCATTTCATAAAAATCGAATAATTACAATGTATCTTTCAACGTCCATACCAATACAACATAATAGCCTAATACAAAACTGTGCTACGTGAAAGAGGAAAATACACAAAATGTATCTAATCTGTTCATATCTAGCTAACCGACCTTCGAGTAATTTCTTTTTGTTCCCAAAAGTAAAAGTCTACACTGCTTGTAGCATCCCTCAGTAGCCAATATCGTCTCTCGGTCTTGAAAAATCAACATTGCAATTTTAATGAGTTTTGTGAACACAATGAGGTAACCATCATTAACAGTTCACTCAATTCATGCATTGCATTAATACACGCAACATATTATTCACATCATTTTGTATATTCATAAAATGTCACATTTCACTTTCAGAGCAATCATCACAATCCTTTCATTCATATATAATACACATATCAAGTATAAATGCAATGCAATTGAGACTCACTTTTATTTATTGTTGTCTTTATGACTAAGTGCTTTTTTACTAACTCATATCCCTTAGTAGATACTGAGTTGTGTCAAATTATGTTCCATATTCTTTAGTGGATACAGGATACATTTACAATCGAGCCTGAGGCTCTTATCACAATTCAAGTTTTAAGTTCTTTATCCTGACGACTCCAGTCACAACTTCCTTTATCTTACATGCGTTCATGTATTTAATGTTTCCCATAACATATTCTTAGTCAATCACATGATTGCACGTTCACATTCATATCAAATTTATCATCAGACCTTAGTCCAACATTCAACAGAATTATTGAGCAACATTTATTTCATCACATTCACATTCAAAGAGTACTTTAATAACTCATTCATATACCAAAATCATCGGACCTTCATTGTTCGGAATCAACACATTCAATTCACATTCATTCAATAATTCAAACATAATATAAAGCAAGCAAGTAATTGGGTGAGACCGTCTAGGTTACTCACAGGTTGCTCCTGAAGTCAATTTCTAGAAGTTTCGGCAACATCTAGAGGTTGAATTTCCTATTGCTCCTCTATGATAAGCAATATACACATATTACAAATTGGCATTATTGTAAGTGTTTTATAATGCACATATATGTATATAAAATATGCACAATGCATGTTCATAATAATCCCAGGTATTTTTTCATTATTCTCATCATATGATCAGTCCTATCTCAAAACTCATCTAAGTATAATTTGTACTTAGGTTTATACCTCAATAAAACCATTAAAACCTAATTTTATAACCCAATGAATAATTTCAAAATTTTCTCCAAACACTAACTTTCGGGTATGTTGTTCTTGATCATTATGACAATCCAAATGCGAAAATTTGAGAATACTTTCTTCTAGAAAATTGTTCCCTTATGTATTAGGTTTCTAACGACATCAAGATCATTCAATTTGATTCAATATTTCGGAAGTTTCTTTAAATAATTTCAAACTATTCTTATACTGAGATAATGCCCTATATTCAACTTCCGCCCACAATTTGAAATTCTTAGAGTCCGATTTAAAATTTTATTTCTCTAGATAACTTGTATTCCTATGTCTCTAGGTTACTCCAAATCAAATCATTTCATTCAAATAACTACATAACAAGATATGCCCAAAATACCAAAACATGTTCAATGTAAAACTCCTCCTAAGAGGAATTCTCTCGCAAAAATCTCACAAGTTTGCCATGACTAAACCTAGATTTGGCTATAGTAAACTTTACTTGAGAGGAATCCCAGCTAAATCCTTTAAGTTCTCTACAGCGAAGCAAGGAGTTTGCTACGGCGAACTTTCACAAAAATATACCCTATTTTCAACTTCAGGTCAGATTTGGAGACTCTTATAGACAGAATTTGAATTCTATGTCTTCATGAAAAATGTAGCCATATGTTGATAGTTTAATACAAATTAAGAATAATCTCATTTGAATAAAGAGAAGAAGTTATGGCTAAAAGACTGAAGCATACTCAGTGAACATTTTCCAGACAATCATCTTCAAACTTGTTGGACCAATGGTGGTTGACAAATTAAATCCCACTTATGTTTTGATAATAATAAAATGTATAGAATTGGTTAA
>JANITW010000005.1:49863734-49878642 GCA_027564335.1 Erythroxylum williamsii
CACCAATGTTCTAGTATATACAAAACTCCTTGTCATGATTATTCAACCTCTAAAACATCTCTATAAATCATTACTCATCAAGCTTATATATAAAAGCAAGAAATTTACATACTTTTCATTATTCACGACACATACATACACAAAACACCATTTCTTGTCATTAACCTTTAACTATCATCGTAAATGTTTCATTTAACCAAACCCATGATATTTAACAAGCTACTTACCTTATTTAGCTTCCAATTCTTCACACTCTTCAAGAATATCAAAACTCCCTAGCTTCAAATACAACCCACGATCATCACTATCTTGAGGGTTAAAAGGTTTGGGGTTTTGGTGAGAATGAAAGAGAGAGCAAGGTGAAGGGGTAGCAAATGGAAGATGAGTGACTAGGTCCAACGTGAATGGAGGTGTGAAGAAATAAATCAAGAAGAAGAAGAGAAGGAGAAGAGAAGCTATGAAGATGAAGAAGAAACCAAAACAAAACACCAATAGTCTTTTAAATGAGAAGCATCGAGAGAGAACAAAACAAGGGGGTGTCTTTCAATTAAAAAAAAACAACTTATGTCACTTTCACCAATTTCTAAAGCATTAGAACATGTTCCTTCATTTAACTACTGAAATCAAATTTCAATTTCTACTGCAATTGTGCCCCAATTTTCAATGACACTTGTCAATAAATCCTAAAATCATTTATCAAAATTTTCATTGGATAGTAATTTCTACTGCCATTTATTAATAGTTTTGCCACTTAGTAATTTTCCTAGTCCAAAATACCCAACAATTTTCAATTTTTTTTCTCCAAAATTTCAAAAATTCTAAATCAGTAAATACACTCTCCAAATCAATTTTCAACACATAATCACAATTCTCAATAAAAATCACATTTAGAAACAATTATACCCGGAATGTCTATAAATGCATTTACAATCATTTTCATGTGTGAAAATTTACTATTTACGTGTATGTGCATTTCATATTATACATGAGCATGAATTGCATTTTCTAATCTCTCAGTTATCTCCTATATATTCTATTCTAGCTACAACATGGGTAACATGATGTTACATGATTTATGCTTTAGTAATTCTAAAGCTATTAGCAAAATTACCACTTGTAATTAGGATCCTTCTCACCTTTGAGTTGGCCAAAGTTGTCGTTATAATCATTGCTTCATCATTAGGTTTAGTGAATTGCAGATCATTAAATAATTTTCTCTATCAAATTTCTCTTTCTCTTGGACTTAGAAAAAAATTCTTTAACATGTACACAAACTTCTTCAATTGAGTTATGTTATCTTTGAATATCTACCTACAATAGTATTAACCTTAGCCTTGGATGATGCTTACTAGATCTGCTTACTAATCTACCACCATGCTCCTCTATATGGGACCGATCGCGACATCCCCTCTGACTTGTAGATTTGAAACTATTAGGGCATATTTAGTTCACAGGAATAAGAATTCTATTCCTGATATATTCCTAAAATTTAAATAATCCTTTATTTGGTTAGACAAAAATATCAGAATACCTAATCCTAAGATTAGGTATTTTAATAATGATAATAACAAATATAATTCATAAAATTAATAATAATAAGTAAAAACTTAATAATAATAATAAATAATAAATAAGAATAAAAATAAGAATAATAAAATTAATAATAAAAAGAAGAAAAAAATAATTTTAACAGTTAGTAGAATAATAAAAATAAAAATAAAAATAATAAATTTATTATTAATAATAAATATAATTAATAATGATAAGAAATTTAATAATAATAATAATAATAATAGGGTTTTTTTGGTACTTTTTTTTTTCTCATTTTAAGTTTATATTTTCAAATAAAACACTGACATAGAAATTCTTTAGTAGCAAATCAAACAAAGTATGACCTATTCTATTATATTCCTCTTCTTTTCTATTCATAAGAATAACTATTCTATTCCTTATTTATTTCAGTTATTAAACCAGACAAGCCTTTAGCTTAATTGTCCTTAAAAGCTTGTATTATGTCGAAAAAGAAAGAGGAGTCCTTATGTCTCCTTTTATTACTAAAAAGTGAACCTTAAATTTAGGCTAGAGTTGTTTAAAGCTCAAAATAAGCCCTCTAGAATAGTTTAATAATCCTTTGGAGCCCTTGTCAAAGTTGAGAAGACCTTACTCTTTAAGATGTCTAAAGCTCCTTGTAAGTCCATCATTTCTTAGTATTTTTTTTGGAAAAAAGAAATAATTTGTCATTGAATAAAAAGAAACCATGCAGAATTTGCAGTGTGCCAGATACCACACCATGTAACATCTCTCTATATAATTATTACTATTGCAATACATTATGGGAATTATAATACTCGGGCGTCGGCAAGTATTAAAGTCAATTAATATCCACGTGCTCGTCTTGCAAGGTAGACACATTCCAGTCATTTCTTAGGATTGTACGATATGATTGGTAGGGTTTGATGACCCATTGTATGCTTCCAAGTTCCAAGTTCCAAGTTCCAAGTTAGGACGTTTGAAGGTGACTTATGAATGAAAAGGTTGTCGGGGGCCAGAGTTGTCGTGTTTTGACAAAACCTAATGTCCATGCCGGCAACTGCTTTTCTAACACTGAATAGTTACCCAATAAATACACATTTCAGGGATCAAGTTTTCTTATGAACTAACCAAAGACGCCCAGATGTTTTAGAATGGATACACCTTAAATGATCTCTCAAGGACTTTCAAAATTCACATTAGATTTGATTCGATTATATAAAACATTGGATATTAGACCAAAACATAATATTTATATTTTCAATTAATATCAATTATGTAATAAATATAGCTTATCTTATAACACTAACAAATATGTGAATTAAGACCTAAGGTAAACCAGCAAATGATTACATAATTAAATTCTATGATTACTATACACACACACATCTGCTGTATTTGTAATACTATTATATCTTTTAATAGTACTCCCTCCTATTCAAAATAAGTGTTGCTTTAGAAAGATTTTAATTATTCAAAATAAGTGTCGTTCACGATTTTTCATACATGTTTATAATTTTATTTCTAAAATTACCCTTTAATTTCTCTCACATCCTAATTATACAAATTATATTTTAAAGGCAATTCAACATACAATTAATAAGGGTATATCAAACATTTAACTAACTTTCTTAATAAGCATGCATCTCTCTAAAATGATACTTATTTTGAATAGGAGAGAGTATCATCTTTGTCTAAATCACTATAGCGTACTTAACAAGAGTAATCACTCCTTTTCCACACGGACCACACTACACATGGGAGGGTTATTTTGAGGGCCTTGGCTGAAACATTATAATGCCACGAAGGCCGAGTGTTGAAACTTCTACACAGATTGTTTTACCAACATAATTTGGTATTAATGCTGTTAATCAATAATCAAGTTCTCAATAAAAATCTTTTGACTTTTAGGATTTTAAATCTAATTAATGATAGAAAAAGAATCGCTCTTTATTTTCTCATCTTCCTATTTATAAGCAACAGCTGACTTTCTCATCTTCCTATTTGTAAGCCACAACTGACTTTGATGTTTTCAATTTTCCATGAAATCCCACCATAGTTTTATTTTTTAAATATTCTTTGTCTAAAAATAGGTTTGCTTTACTTCACATACGATAATTTTTACCGATTCTTCTTTGCTCACCCTAATGTAATTTTACCAAATCTCTCTCTGATTTGATTTAATTTTTTCTTATAATATTAAGTATTATAAGGTCTTAAAAATTATAATACTACATCCTTTTTAATGAAAAATAAATAAAACTGAAAATTTGACCAAAAATTGTATAATAATTAACGAGTTGCATAAGTGTGTACATAATTACAAAACAATATCTTATGATCGAAATCATGGAAATAATTACAAAAGAACTGTTATTTTACTTTCTACAGTTCCTATCTGCCAATTCTTCTTCCCCAGAAGGGGTTAATGGCCAAGATTTTCCACCTTGAAAGAACTGTTAATATCAAGTTCTGTTCACAACCATAATAATCTCAATACCAATACTTAAATATGTACTGTTTATTCAAACAACAAAATTCTTTCCTTAACTGTTGACTCTGAATACAAATGCAATACATATACAACCCCTTTTCCTTGCAAAAAAATATTAAAGGAAATGAAGTCAAATAATCACAAATGCAATACATGATCAATTAAAAGAATTGGACCACCCAACTTCCTGCCAAACTATAATCTGATATCATTAGAAGCAGCACAAAATGAATCAAAGGGAGGACGAAATAAAATAAAAATCATGGGGCAAAACTCACTCTTCTGGCATGATCACAAGCAACATGCATACAAGTCACACCTACATTCATGAACTGCAAACGGTGATATGCTAGTCAAAGCAAGCCAGCATGTATGCAATTGAAAGCATATAACTTTTAACAATGCATTGAAGACCATAAGCATTAAGGAACCGTAAGTTGGCCAGAGAAGAAGAAGAGATGAATTTCCATCTAGAACAAATCTGCTTTCTTCTTTTGCAGGTCCTGCTTCCATTTTGGCAACTTGTAGAACGCTTCTTTTTCCATCCCAAATACTGTCTGAAAGTCCTCCTTGGACAAATAAGCCTGGACATAAGATGAAAAAAAAAACCCTTGAAATACTATTCCAACAAACAAATTTGAATGCAAAGAAAATTTACATTAAGACAAACCTCTCTTCGCTTGAAATCAATACCAGTTACAGGACTCTCTGAATGAACCTTCAGTTGATCATAACGGAATGTAGTCTGACTACCTTCATTACCATGCTCATCATCCTCAGTGTCTTGCTTCAGTTCTGATTCCTCCCCTCTGCTTTGAGATACAGATGTAAGTTCCTCAGTTTCATTGACTTCTGTACCTTCATTAGAAATCGGTGCTTCATGAACTTCACTTTTCTCGTCAGCTGCAGGAGTGCAAACGCATTTACATAGAAAATTCAGATAAATATGACCCAAAACAAGGTCAAACTCAAGCAAAAAGGTACCAAAAAATGTTCACTCCAGCAGGATCAAATGAAATTGTCACTAATTTAGCGACTCTCTGACTTCTAACATCTGACAAAAAATTTAAAGAAAAAACACTAAGCTTTACCCAAAGGGCTAGCCTCTGAGGTAGGAGTACGTGACGGAGAGCCATCTGGAGTTTGTTTCTTTTCTGCAGTAAGAACAGAAGACAGAGCAGCAACAGCTGCAGCTCTTTGTGATCCCTGATTTGCTCCAGATGGCCTTGAAGGAGTTTTGCTGTTAGAGGATGAGTTAAATGCTGAGGATAAGGCAGCCAAAGCTGAAGCTCTTTGTGTTGGGCCTCCTTGATCTGAACCATTTGTCCTATCAGGGGCCTGCAGAAAGATTATAGCACATCATTTCAATATGTATCAAATTTTGTTGTAATAGGTACCGTATAAAGAATGCACGCACTATCAGATACAAAAGCTTCAACAACACATTTATCCGAAAAAAGGGTAGTATGAAACTGAACAAAGAAACTAACAAAAAAAATCCCAACAAGGCAAGCAAGTAGAACAAGCTAAAACATTAAATCATCACATATGTAAAGACAAATTTGCAAAAAGACAACGTAAAAATTTATAGAATGCTGATCCCACTGGAAATGTAGAAATGCAAGTTAGATATATAAAGGAAACGTGCTTCAGGGACGTCTGAAGACACAAAAAAGACAGGATGTACGGTACTCCATAGGCATCTTGTATAGTAACATCTATTAACAAAAACTTTCATGATGGAAATTTTATTTTTATCATTTTGGTAAGTATTGTCAACATATAGACTCAAAGTTCATACGTGGTCACTCCTCTTGATAATCCAAAAAATGAAATAGATTGGAGAAAAAGAAACAAAAAGGTGGGCGAGACCAAAAGTTTGATACACTTATGACAAGATGAAATAGGAGAACTTAGTGGGGTAACTAGTGGTTCTGTGGACCTTGGAGGTGTGAAAGAAAAGGCTAAGGAGCAATTTGACAGCATAACTTTCTACTATTTTTCTTGTAGCTGGTTTGATGGGAGGGTTGCAGTTCGAATAGTATAGAGATTAAAACTTCAAACAAGCCACTTCATTATTTAACATAAGATGAAGAAGAAGGCACCAAATTACTAACCGGAGAATAATGATTCACAAGGACAACATACATGAAACAAATGCAATTCAAGGGACATGAAAAGACTTCATTCAAGGACAACAGAGTATGATAATCTGTATGTGGAAAAGGCATGAACAATTCACTTACTGAATGGGCTGACTTGTCACTAGATGGATTAAAAGCAGAAGATAAGGCAGCTAATGCAGAGGCCCTTTGAGTTGGTCCTCCTTGATTTCCGTTGGACTTTTCCTGTAAAGTAACAAGATAGCTGTGTAGAAATAGCAAATTGTGCATGCATGGTTCGTATATACTCGAACCATGTTAACCTAAATGTCAACATCAGAAACAGACTTGTAAAAAACAAATTTAGCATGTATATCAAAAACTAGACAATAAGCTCTTAATTGTCTGAGAAGGCAGTCTGCATTACATATTCCCCATCATTTGAGATATGCCATCAGAAGAAGAGTTTGCAAAAATTATTACTGCTAAACAATTCATGAAGGGGAAAACAAAGAATACTCATAGCAAATAGGTGCCTGTGTATGATTTATAGATATTAGACATGACAGTGTAATTTCAAAAAACAATCACTTGCTTCAGGTAGGTATACTGCTGCGGAACCAAGAATCTACCTCCACAGCATGGTGTCCTTGAACCTGAAATTTATCATGGGAAGCAAGTGTTACCATATTACAGATTATAATGCTTATCTTACAATTGCAACAGGACCCTAAACTCTACCAAGTTAATACACTAATATAATATTACATGTCTGGTAAATTTTCTTAGGAACAATTTGCATTACTATATAAATTTTTTCTGTTTTTGTTTTCCTTTCATCTATGCCAATGCTAGTAGTGTCCATTCCTATACAGAATCATGGTATCTAACTTAACAATTTCCTCATGCCATTGCCTCAATAGTGCAACTGACTGTTTCAACAGAATGTTTCCCAAAATGAGGGTCCAGTCAAATTTAATCAAATATGTGGATATGAACTTAACAGTATTTGGAACTAAGAAAAAATGCTGACTTTTAAAGCAGGCAACAAAATTATTCCAGCATTCATCATCCATTATGGAGATTTGTAGGAACAAAATAAAAATGAAATGATAATCAATAGCTTAACAAAGATTTAATAGGACACATACAATGGCTTTTGCAGGATCCCACGAAAAGTATGCCGTGAAAAATGAAGGTTCATTTCCTTCACTGACTTTATACAAAGGAACATTTGAAGGTAAACCCTCTAAAGAGTTAGCCATGTCTATATATTTCTGCAAAAGGTGAATCAATAAGTATATTATGGCAGGAACAGTATATTATGGCAGGAACAATCTGACAGAAAGAAATGTCGTTTAAGCAATACCTGGCCAATTTCAAAAGCATTCTGTTTCTCTTTGGAGTCTACTGAATGACCGACCCAAACAAATATTTCAGCATGCGTGTCAAGAATCAGGACATCCTCTGTCAATAAGTCATCTTGAGAAAAATTGTAAATTTCCTCGATCTGCTCAATATAATACAATAGGCTGATTAAACACTTGTCTGGAATGAATTTTCAAATGCACCCAAAGTCTGGAACTCACCTGAAATTTCCCTGGACCCATGTGCAGCAAAATTGATCATAGAAGGTATGTTAGAGTGTAAACATGATTGTAAGATATCAGCTTCTTTCATAAGGTACATGAACATAGAAAAACTAAAAATCAAAAAGCAAGAACAAGAAATGAAACCTTTGTTGAATGAATAAGAAAACAAGTGGGGATCTCTGACAGTTTCAGGAGAAACTCTTTTGCTAGTGTAATTCTGTTTGCCTCCAAGTGCAAACCAGAAAGATGAGCTCTCAGTACCTTCTTTAGAATGTTTGACAGCAGTTCCAGGCTGCAATATGAGAAGAACAATTAAGGGGAACCGAAGAAAATATGTATTGTTACAAAAACCTTCTTTTCTTTTTACTTTTCTATCAGGAAGGGACTCAATGGACCAATTCTGGGTTAAACAACAAAGGGAACACCCACACCAACCCACCCCCAAGATTACCCCATGCCCATCCCATTTAACAAAGAATAGTAAATGAGTGTTAAACTCAACTAGAGACTGCTTCATTTTTCTTAATTAGTACTTCCCAATATAAACTGAACTGTTGAGGACGTAATAAGAAACTATCATTCCAAATATAGAACAAACAGGTCAACTTAAAAATTCAAACAATATCTGAACTTACCAGTTTCAGTCTACTTGACCCAAATGTACTTATATTCTTGACAACAATATGATTTCATGGCAAACCATTTCTATCAACCTCATATTCCCATTCAGTTGAAACCCATGCCAAGCTATTCAGCTATATTTAACTAACTAGTTAACAGTGTCATTAAAATTATAGATGACTTTGTAGTAACTATTTGGTCATTATTTTACCTTTCAGAACAAAGCATACATAGAATCTACACATGATTGATATGTTTCAACATAAACGTCAGTGGGACTACCTTTAAAAACTCAGCAGTCTTTGCTGCTAACTGCTGCTGCTCATAGGTACTCTGGTTCCCATGCCACAAGAAAACTGACGAACCAGATTGCAGAAGGAAACACTCTGTAGAGTTCAATGATGTTGCCACCTGATAAAGAATAACTTTTAGCTGGACATTTAATTGATGGATGGCTTTTTTAATAATAAATCAACTAAGATGATAGCATGGAAGGAAGGCGCAAAAAGAGGGGCAGAATTTTAGCCCTTTTACAGAAAAAGGATCTCCAACAAGTTCAAGATCACGAAGCCATTCCTAACAGAATGCAGGTTAATAACATCTTAGAGTATTAGTTAAAGGTTATTTGAAATTTGAAACTTGAAATGATCACTAAACAGAAGAAGATGAAATTTAATGCTAAGCCATTAAATAATAACCTGAAAGAAAAGCACGAGAAGAAGAATGGAAATGACAGCCCTTTTGGCTAGTCTTTCAGTTCACTGGCAAATTCTCCATCCTGTATTCTATCATTTCAATTGCGTCATTGGACAAAATTATGATAATTTTTTTTTTTACCATATCTACTGATCTTCTTGGAAATTGCCATGGAAATTTGAAAAGGAACCTTCATTTTGCAAAAGACTGACTGTAATCAAGACTATTCTCTAATCAAGAGAACTGATAGCATTATTAGTATTGTCAACAGAATGCGAACATCATAAAATTCGTATTCCCTTGCCCTTTGCCACTGTGAATAATCAAACACTTACTAAAGAACCTAATTACATACACTTGAAACTTACGGTAGTATGAATCTCTTCAACCCTTTACCCTCTTATCAAATCCTAACCACAAAATGGTATAGCTGTAAACAGCATTTGACTACAACTCTAAGCTATAACTCTAGGCTCAGATGAGCAATATGGCAGTTTTTGTTACATCCAAGAGCATCATCAGAAATATCTGGCTACACCTGGTCATGGAAGTGCTGAATACTAGAATCATCATACTTCACTTCTCTAAATTTTACAAGATAGGGATTATATTTATATTTATATTTGCAACCCTTTTAACCATAATAATATGTATACGTAGAAATTCTAGGCATAAAATTAGCTTAAGCCAATATTTCTCAGATCTCTCCCTTCACATTGTCATGATACTAGAGTCATTCCTACCTTGATGATGGGTAGTCATTCCTACTACTCTTTCTTTATTGTATGTGATTTATCACTCAAAATTTCCTCTCAATTTACTTTCAATAAATAAACTTAAAGTCTCTTAACTGCTCTATTATATTTAATCTTCTCAGGTTATTCAGGACCAAAAGACATGGGGGCCATTGGTACAAGGCATGAGTCAAGGATCCTACTACTTTGGTTGTCCATCCTCTATTGCATGAGACAATGCCATTATGTCGGAGCAGATTCAAAATTGTTTGATCAATCATCTTTGTTCAATCTAAAATTAATAGTCCCAAATTTAAGTTAAGTGTTTGAAATTTTCTATAAGTCATGCGGTCAAATAAACATAGCCATGTCCCTTCCTAGCTGAGTTAATGAACAAGCTAATGCCTCTTTTCCTCATGTTCACTCTGATGGTTAGGTTCTTACATGGTCCGAAAACTAATTGCTATTATTTTATGTCCCTTATTGATGATTATTCACATATGATATGAATTATCTTAATGAAACAATGTTTTTGAGGTATTGTCTATCTTCATATATTTTGTGCTAAAATTCAAACCCAATTTGGTGGATCTTTATGTGCTTTTCAAAGTGATAATGCCAATAAATATTTCTCTTTTCCAGTTGTCTCCTTTATGGCAGTGAATCAGTTTATCCATCTATCTTCTTGTTTCCATACTCCCCAAAAAAACAAAAGGGATGGCTGAAAAATTAAATCATTGTTTCAATGAGATAGATTGTACAGTACTACTTCACATGCAAGTTCCTTCATGTTTTCAGAGTGATGCACTTCTTTACTAAAATAGATACACAATAGAGATTGAAAGTTTTACGAATTTTATATGTATCTATTGCACTGATCGATACAAGAATATACATTTACAAGTGGTTGGTTTTGGAAACAATCAACAACAAATGTATAAACTAAATGCCTACAAATCAGGTGCCAAAAAAGGAAAGGTTGACTTTGATCATCTATACCAACTTTGCTAAGGAGTGAATGTCATTGAGTTTGGCTTCATTGTCTTTGCAGTTGATTTGGCAACAAAGGCACTCTAATTATTATTATTTTTTGGTTCTGGCTCTGTGGCTTCCAATTGGTACGTTTTCCATGAATATCCCAACAAGTTTCTTTGGTGAAGTATGGTTCTATGAAGTGCTTAGATGACAATAGATTTTCTTTCAAATTTTGACTTTGGGAAGTAGATTGGCTTTGGCAAGTGGATGTGAGGCCAGATCTCTTTGGTTGTATGCAGAGGTGACATGCTCATAACTTTTCTTCTTCTCTCTTCCTGTCCGACTTCTACAAATACTTCCTAAAGAGATGGTAAGGGTTTTGTCCTTAGAATGTGGCTTTTGCCTTCATCCAAATCTTTGTTCATGCCCTAAAGAAATAAATACTATATCTTTCTCTAGAACATCATTGTACAACACTCCAATATCTCTAAGCCAATCTCCTTCCTTTCTTAATTCATCTTATTTAGACTTACCTATTGTTGTTCTAAGGTTAATCATATTAGTAACTGTGGGAAATAATTTTTCTATTTCTCATATATTGAATAGAAGTATACAACCATATATACGACATTACAAGTAGGAATTTAAATATGGAAAGTTATCTAAAGCTATCTAATCCCTTAATTTAAGAGATTTCAAACTTATCTTATCTATTTACAACCTATCTATATCTAAGTATAATCTATTTATAGCTGTTTAGTATCTCAACGCTCCCCCTCAAGCTAAGGAATATATGTCTTCCATTCTCAGCTTGTACACAAGATCATGAAAACTTGAACTGTTCAGCCCCTTTGTTAAAACATCAACTACTTGACATTTTGATGGAACATAGGACATACACAATAACCCTTCTTCCAATTTTTCTTTAATGAAATGTCTATCAATCTCAATGTAGTTTGTCCTATCGTGTTGTATAGGATTATGAGCAATATTGATGGATGACTTATTGTCACAGTAGAGTTTCATAACGCCGTCCCATTTGACTCTCAAAATCATCTAGAATAATCTTCAGCCAGAGTAGTTCACACAATCTTTGAGCAATAGCCCTAAATTCTGATTCTGCGGATGACTTTGCCACCACATTCTGCTTTTTGATCCTCCACGTTACCAAATTTCCTCCAAAAAACGTACAATGCCATGTAGTTGATCTACTATCCACTATGGAACCTGCATAGTCAGCATCGGTGTAAGCTTCTAGAGCAAGAGTATTGTTTTTCTTGAACAAAATTCCTTTTCCTGGACTGCCTTTCAAGTAATGTAGCACCCTATAAGTAGCTTGAAGATGAGGCTTCCTTGGATCATGCATGAATTGACTGATCATGCTTACCGAGTATGCTATGTCTGGCCGAGTGTGAGCAAGATTTACGAGTCTACCAACTAGTCTTTGATAAATCCTTTTATCAACAGCTAGTTCTTCTTTAGCTTCTCCCAACTTATGGTTTGGATCCATTGGTGTAGAGACTGGCTTACACCCAGTCTTCCTTGTTTCTACTAACAAATTAGTCACATACTTCTGTTGAGATATAAAAATCCCTTGTGTGGAATATGCCACCTTAAGTTTCCCAAGTTCTTTTATCTCAAACTCTTTTACTAGTCTTTGCTTCAATTCATGCTTCTCTTTCTCATCATTTCTAGTCACTATGATGTCATCTACATAGACTAGAAGTGATGTAACTCCCCCTGCAGCTGAATGTTTAATGAAGAGTGTGATCACCTTGGCTTTGTTTATACCCAGACTCCCTTACGACTTTTGCAAATCTTCCAAACCAAGCTCTAGGAGATTGTTTTAACCCACAAAGGGCCTTCCTTAGCTTGCAAACTTTGTTACCCGTGTCTCCCTCAAATTTTGGTGGGATATTCATATAAATTTCTTCATCTAAGTCTCCATGGAGAAATGCATCCTTAACATCATATTGTAGAAGCTGCCAATTAAAGTGGGCAGCTAATGATAATAGAATTCTCACAGTGTTCATCTTTGTAACTGAGGCAAAAGTCTCTTGATAATCAATACCATAGGTTTGAGTGTACCCTTTGGCCACCAATCTAGCTTTATATCTCTCAAGAGATCCATCAGCCTTATATTTGGGTGTGAAAATCCACTTATAGTCAACAATGTTTTTCCCTTTCGGTTTATCGACAATCTCCCATGTTCGATTCAATGCATTCAGATCCATTAGCCTTATATTTGGGTGTGAAAATCCACTTATAGTCACCAATGTTTTCCTTTTCGGTTTATCAAAAATCTCCTATGTTTTTTTTTCCAATGCATTCATCTCCTCGCTCGTAGCATCCCTCTATTCCCTTTTGACAATGCCTCATAAACGATAATGAAGTTTTGGTGGTTTGGTGATAGACGCTTAAGAGAAACATAGGAGATAGAGGATAAAGGGGTTGTTTAGTGCATTCTCTAGTTCCTTTCCTAACAGCAATAGGTTCAAAAGATTGTGTGTGTAAAGGTGAGTTAGATCTTAACATGATTTCATTTCCAGAGTC
This sequence comes from Erythroxylum williamsii, assembly GCA_027564335.1. Taxonomy (NCBI): domain Eukaryota; kingdom Viridiplantae; phylum Streptophyta; class Magnoliopsida; order Malpighiales; family Erythroxylaceae; genus Erythroxylum; species Erythroxylum williamsii. The sequence continues at coordinate 49,877,032 of JANITW010000005.1, forward strand.
TGAGTTGGATTCTTGGACCTGTGTTAGTTCTAGAACGGCCTTCCTTCTTGAATACACCAGAGTAATGCTGGTTGGGATATGTGATGACATAGGCTCAGTAATAGAATTGAGAAACTTAGATGTAATTAGTTCAGAAGGCTCGATTGTTTCAACACTACGAGCTGGAGTAGGAGGAAGGTCAAGGCTTTTAAGTGATCGAAGGATTCATAAGTGCTATTTTCCATCATTGAAATCTCCCACAGAAGAGAGGACTTGGAGAAAAAAGGTGTAATTTCTGTGAAGGTGACATCTATAAAGATATAAAATTTCCTAAACGACAAATTGTAACACTTATATCCCTTTTGAGTAGGTGAGCACCTGAGGAAGACATAATTGATGGCTCGAGGGTCTAGTCTGTCTCTATGGTGGTTATGAACATGAACAAAGGCGGTGCATCCAAATACCCTAGGTGTGAGGCCATTTGAGGTTCTGAAGTGTGGGTAGAAGCTATTAAGAATTTCTATGGGGCTTTTGTTATCTAACACACGTGATGGAAGTCTGTTTATCATGTATGTGACTGTAAGAACTGCCTCTCCCCAATAGGATTTAAGGACATTCTCTTGAAAGAGTAAGGTTCGGGTGGTGTTGAGTAAGTGTCCACTTTTCCTTTCTGCTATCCCGTTTTGTTAAGGTGTGTTAACACATAATGAATCACAGATAATGCCCTGTGATTGAAAGAAAGGTGACAAAAACTGGTTGAAGAAGTCTTTGGCATTGTTTGTCCTAAACCTTTTTATTTTAACCCCAAATTGGTTTTGAATCATTTAGTGAAAATTAGGTATAACAAGGCTAACATCAGATTTTTGTTTAAGAAAAAAAAGCCATGTGCAATCATCAATTAAGGATACAAACCAACGAGCCCCAGAGACATTAGGTATAGTAGAGGGACCCTATATGTCACTACGAATCAAATGAAAAGAATGAGAGCTTCTTTTATTGCTAATAGGAAAATATACTCGAGTATGTTTCACAAATTCACAAACAACACAACGAAATTCAGAAATATCTAATCCTTGAAACAAATGAGGAAACGTGACCTTTAAAACTTTAAAACATGGATGACCTAGGCGTAGATGATACAAGCAAATGGTATCTTTATTTAAGGAACTGAGAAATGACAAAAATAGGTTGCTCCTAACTCTTTGAGGCAATTCAAATAGGTAGAAGCCACCCCTTTCCTTAACAAGTTCAATCCTCCTCCCCGAGACCTGATCCTAAAATACACAATGAGAAGGAAAGAAACTAGCATAAAATTTAAGATCATCGGTAAGCTTTTGAATAGATAGTAGGCTAGCTGACAGTTTTGGAATATGGAGAACCCTTTTTAGAATAAGGGTAGGTGTGATGTGCATATCTTCGAAACCTGCAATAGTAATTAGAGAGCCATTGGTCACAACAATTTTTTTGTTACTTAGGCATGGGGTATAAGTGTGAAAGAGTTGAGATGTGGGTTTCATATAGTCTTTGGCACCCAAGTCTATTGTCCAAGAATTGTTATGAAGATTTTCTGAGGCATTCATGCAAATAGGGAGTAAAGGTTTACCTGAAAGAGCCAAAGAACAAGTCTTAGAA
>JANITW010000005.1:49905062-49915807 GCA_027564335.1 Erythroxylum williamsii
TATTTAATTTCATTTCTATGTGACATTGAGAAATTTTAGAGATAAAATTGACGTGGATTGGTTAGGTCAAAGTGAGGAGACCAGGTAATTGTTTTTCTGGTCTATGTTTTATCAATAATTGGACCTATAGAGGTCTAAATTAAGTGATTTTAGTATCTATGGGTTCCTAATGCATAGAGGAATTTTTCTATCAATGAGAGGCTGCCTAGGTTACTTTTGTGGACTGGTTTATCGACCGGGAGTAATAGACCCAAAAGTATGGTTTTAGGAAAATTTCAATAAGCATAAATTGCGATTTTAAGACTTTTAATGCGGCTAAACCCTAGGCATACTTGAGTTGTGATCTTCGAATGGCTTTTGAGATAAAATTTATAGATTGATACCGGGATAGTCATGAACATGCATCATACATATATATGCGTCAATGATTATAATTATGCGAAATTATTAATGTGTGTGCAACATATTGCATAAATGAGTTATGCAGGCTACAAGCCGTAGTCAGGCATTTCTAGAATGTCAAAGTAATTGCTAATCTGGAGCGTACTGTGAGTAGACCGAGATGGTCTCCTTTCATTATGTTTTCTATTTGAATTTGTATTGATTGCCTGCTAAATGTTTCATATTAATGGTGATGAATTGTGAATTGATTGTGGATTCCGGACAGAAGGTCCGATGACTGTATACTAGGGAGTTGTGTTATTGAAGTGCTACTTGTATGTAAATTTGGGACCTACGTGTTGTAAATGTGATTAATTGTGACACATGCATGCATACGTGCATAATAATGTGAGTGATTGTGACATATGCACTTCATTCATGAATGCATATTCAGAAAAAGATGGTTGTGAACTGAGCAGCCACTGATTACAGCTTTAAGCTCAACGAGTGAAATTGAGCCTCAAGCTCATTATTGATTTCAGAGCCTTTAGCTCAACGCTTAATAAGTCCTATATGGTACAGTTTAGGCGCTCAGTCACAACATCGTAATAATTGGAAAAGTGTCACACGAACATTTCATCTGCATTTGATTAAATATGTTGGCTTGAGTAAAAGGCAAACTGCCTTGTACTTATGGGAAATACATGTGTTCTAAATGTGCACCATATGATCGATGCATTTCAATGCACAAGTGTATGACAGATAATGGTTGTTGTGACTAGAGTTGCCACCGATCAGAGCTTTAAGTTCAACGAGTGAAAATGAGCTTCGAGCTCATAAGTGATTCAGAGCCTCAAGCTCAACGTTTAATAAGCCCTATATCCTCCAAACAGATAAGGGACAGTTATTAACGAGCCCTATATGGGACAGTTTAGGCACTCAGTCACAGTAAAATAATAAATAAAAAGTGAGTCTCATGTACATTGCATCGGCATGATAGGAATGATTGAGTGTATCGAATATGAATAATCTAGATGTGCCATATTGTATACGCGTGAATGTGCAATACTGTGAATGTGAATTATGAAATAAAATGAAATGTGTGAATCTTGTATTGTGTGACTGGGTGAACCATCGATGATGGTCATTCATTAAGTTCGCAAAACTCACCCAAAATTTGCAATTATTTTTCAAGACCCAGAAGAATACCCCGTTAGGCAACGGGCGTATAGCATCTGTTGATGAGTGAGAGATGTGGTCAAGATCAGTTCGCGTCAGCATTAGTGTCTGATAGAACTGTATTTTTTTTGAATTTTTGTAGTAATGATTAGATTAACTTGTAAAATCAACAGACTGAAATAAATTGTAATTATAAAAGGGGCCCCCGTGGCCAATGTACTTCTTAATGATTGTATGTTCATTGATTTCCGCTTCATGTATGTTTGTGTTTATTAAAAAAATGTATACTAAGTTTTGACTGAGTGATGTAGTATGCCACCCAAGTAGGGCACGGACTCGGATATCACCATCGATGTCGGGTTCGGGTCATGCGGGAGTGGGGTGTTACATTTGGGTGGTATCAGAGCCCAGAAGTACGAGCTTCGTGGGCATTTCTGAAACATAGGTCAAGTCACATGCATTAAATTCATGTTATAGCAGACCGTGGCAACTGATCCCTAGTCTGAGTCGTATGAGTATGAGTCATACGCATGAACATGTGTTAAGTGTCTAAGTGTGAGAAAAGTGGTGATGTGTCAGAATATGAGCCAATAAAGGTCTATGGGTAACTAGAAATGGGAAATCAATAATGGAAAATGACATTCATATTGTATTGTGGTTATAAACCCTTGAATGTGATACGACTGTGAATACATTGACATGAGCTGATTTAGGAAAGAAGTGACATCGAAATGAAATAATTAGACTTCAAGTGTAGAAATCGAATTGACAGAATAGCCTGTAGAGGGCAAAATTGGTCATGAGGAGAATATCGGTTAAAGTGATAAAAGTATGATTAGCATAAGAATCTGTCTATGTGAGATCAAAAGTGTAGAATGACTAGGTATTTATATGTTTGATAAAATGGCGATAATTGGAAACGAGAAAAAGGGGACATGGTTCGATAAGGCAGATATAGGTTCATTACATTTGTGTTGATGTGTATTATAGAGGATGATATCAATATTATGATGATATTAATATTGTATCGCAATATCCTACCTTCGTAGAGAAGTGAAGATATTGCGAGAAAGAAGTAGAAATGGTGAAATTAAACTTTCCTATGACTGTGAAGGGATAGACTTTGATTTGAAATGTGATTAACGGAACATTATGTCTGTGATAGTGAGATTACATTGCTTGATGATTCTATATTTATAATTCTGAATGGATGGAGATGAAATATTAGGAACATGACTTTACAAGTGATGATACGTGATACATAATGTGTAGTATGGAGAAAGTTAGATATGCGCTTAGGTTTGAATTGTATTATGCATGCAATTATGGAAAAGATGATAACTCAAAGGAGAAGAGGGAATGTACTCAAAATGTTAATTCAATGATTATAATGGGATGTTGTAAAGATTGGAAAACTGAAAAAGAATCATTGTCCATATGTGTGTTAAGGTGATGAAGAAAGTGTAAGACACGTTCTTGGCCTACAAAAATTAGGTTTCTTTTATGATCCTATGGTAAACTCCAGTCATGGGTAGGAACAAGGATAGAAAGGTTATCTATAATCAATTGTGAATATAAGTAGTATTAGTGAATGTGAGTAAGTGAAGACATGACATAAATACATCTCTGGGTACGATGTAAGGAGTTTTGATGGTATATATATCAGGGTGTTTGCGTAAATGAAGTTGCTTAATGTCTCATTGAGCCTTATTATCGAGAATGAGTTGACCATAGGAGTCATGATACGAAGTAATATAGTATGAAATGTTGAAATTGATTTTCTTGAAGTATTATGAATGACCAATAAGTACTTATAAGCAATAGGTGAGTGATAAGGAGTTAGAAACAATATCAAGGTTGGTACCAGGAAATTACTGAGATAGGGTCGAAAAGCCAGATAATTTAGTTTATGACCAATGAAGGCAGGTCTTCCTTGACCAGTAGTTGAGATCATAAGTTCTTCTCTCAATTCAACAATGGAATCTAGTACTTCTTCCATTGTCCAGAGGTCAAAGGCCCCTCGCCTGATTCAAGCAGGATTGCATCAGAAAGGAGCCGATTGATGCAACGGAGGGAATTTTGAAATAAGATGACAGGTCTCCCAGAAAAGTTGTGATGTGTTGTCTTCTTTATGGAAAAAAATGAGAATATTGGAGTTACATCCATAGCAAAGCTTAAAGCATAAGAGTTAGAAAAGGCTATCGGGAGTATATATATTTTTTTGTTGATGTAAAGTATCGCAATTCGAGGAGACATTCTTGTTAATGTGAGGCAAAATTTGGTCCACATCATAGGCTGTGGAAAAATGTTTGTGAACCGAAAAGTATCTTTGATGATAGGGTTTCCACCACAGGAAGTTATGTTTTCGACAAATTGAAATGTGTGGAGCAACAGGTATTCATTTAGCATAAGTCAAAGTGGAATCATCGGGAAATTGAAAGAATTGCTGAAATCCGAAAAAAAAGAGAAGTTCAATGAAAAATTGAGGATCGCATGTGATCATACTACTGAGGAATTAGTTACTCAAGGAATTACAAGAACTAAATAAAAGCACAATGAGTTTGAGGTTATATCTATTGGAGTTAACCATACCCCGATCGGATTATGTTATTAGAGGTTAATGTGATCCAAGAAACATGATATCAATGAGTGACTATGATCATATTGACAAATGACGATGAAAGTTTAAATGTTTGAGGGAAATAGATGTAAGTCGCGTTAGTGATAAATGAAACCAAAATACTTAAAGTGTAAGTATGCCATTCGGACTTAGAGATTTTGTAGTATATATAATAGAGGTTCCCAATAGAGATCAAGAGGGAATTGATTGTAATGTATAAGGTGATCTTGTGTACCTAAAGATAAATATAGCTGTGTGAGTTAAATTTAGATGCATGAATTGAAAAAAAATTCTGCAATAGTAGTTGGTTTGAAACGTAGAATCATGATGTGGACAGAAGCATATGAGATATAAAATGACTAGACAGATTAGTAGAGATTAAGGTAAGACTGGAATTGGAATTGGAAAAAGATTAGAAGGATTGTGTAGAGGGACTTGTCCTAATAAAGCTAATGTTCCAATCAATATCATCGAGTAAAACATTAGTACCACATATGTGGATATTAGGTTACTCAGTCTAGTGCAATAAAGAGCAGTTTGTAAAAAGGAAGTAGGAAAACCAAAAGTGAGGAATTTGATGGCATAAAGTATGTGTACTACCTACTAAAGAGAGGTCCTAGTAAGTGTACCTCAAAAGAGCAATTGGCATCTAAGAATATTGAACTGAGTGATTATATGTTTGGTTTCCTTGTAGTCTAGTCTAGACTATTCGAGACAGGTATAAAGCTTATATGTCTGGAATGCTTCAGCATATAAGATTAATGTATAGTGCAAAGTGACTACAGGAAAAATCATCATTTTCCTGATGATACCATTAGAGGTGTCAGACATCAAAAAGAGTCAATCACCCTGAATAATAGCGAGAACAAATCTGAGATACATCTGAATAAAGTGGTTTTGGAAGACAAATAGATTTTGGTGGATTACCTCGAAGTTGGGACTATATGGAGAAAGATTTTGAGTGAATCACCTATGCCAAGGTGTAGTTAGATGAGATACAAAGGTAATAAGGGAAGTTAAGGGTGACATAAAGTGGTCTATATAAAATGATGGCAAAAATGGGACTAAGGAATGATGAGTGATTTTATGGTTATTATTGTTATAATACGATATATGTGGCATTGAAACTGGAAGTAAAGAGTTGAATATTTTGAAACTCATCAGAGACATAATTGAGGAAGTATGATATCTAAATAGAGAATTGATAGGAAACGGAGGAGTGTATGAGATAACAGTACCCCTACCTTCTTCAGTATCAAAAATGAATTTCGAGGATGAAATTTTTATTAGGAGGGGAGAGTTGTAACATCCCATCACCGATGGGAAGGGTAAAATAGTACTTTAGAACGGGTTATGAGTGTGTATACGTATCTCGGCATGTTCATGCATATTTTGGCCTCTATATATATTTATGTGAATGGAAATTTTTGTATATGCACATGACTGTACATACATTCATGACATTTCCCGGCATATGTGTTTATTGTGAAAAACATATGATTTAGTGCTTGAAAATTGAATTGGGGTGGATTTTTCTGGGTTTTCCATTTTTGGGGGAATTGTATAAATTTTTCTGAAATTTTTCGGGTAAAATTGCCGGACCAGAAAAAATTTCAAGTGGTGGACTAATTGAATTTTCGGTACCGAAAATGACTATCCAATAGCACTGAAAAATTAGATACATGATGTTTGGTTTTATTAAGTGGAGCCATTGGATTTTGGACAAATTTAGAGTAGAAATTAGAGACCAAATGGGCTAGTTACTAAGTGGACCAATTGGAAGCATAAGGAATTGACAAGTGGCAAGTGGCATGTGTCACTTGCCCCACCACTTATATAACCCACGAAAATGTTAAATGAATGACCATATTTTGGTCTTTCATTGAGCCATGTACAAGATTTTAGATGGAAAAGGGGTTAAAGGTGATTTAAATGGTAAATTCTTCTGTCACCCGTAGCTTCTTCTTTCCTTCCTCCTTTGTTGGTTCAAGCTTTCCTTTGTTCTCACATAAATCCTAACCTAAGCCTTGCCATAGTGAGGATCGTATGGTGTTGGGAGGAAGGTAGAGACTTGGTGAAAAGTGAAGAAATGAAGAATTAAAGGCTTGTTTAGGTAAGAATGAAGTTATATGTTCTTATTTTGGTAATTAGAAGTTGATGGATGAGATGTTTTGTTGTATTAAGTTGTTTTGAAGTGTTTTAAATGATGTAATATGAGTTATACTTTGAAAGATAGGAAGAATATAGCTGTAGATTGTTAAAAATCAAGTTTCGGGAGGTTTCTTGGGCTCGCACGTCGCGGTGCCCGCGAGCAAGCACGCCGTGGCGCGCGCAAGTGTGCATGTCGCGGTGCATGCAAGTGCTCTCACCGTGGCGAGGACCCATTTTTCTGCACGGACATATTTTGGTATTTTAGCCATAAATTTTGAAGTAGATGTCCAAATGAGGTGATTTTTGATTTGTTGTAAACTAGAGACATGAGGCTACAAGTTATCTCCAGGAATCAAATTTCTATTCAATTCCTAAGATGTTCAATTTCTGGAGTGAAATTGGATATAGTTTACAGTCTCGGTTTTAGTAATAATTTGACCTATAGAGATCCGAATTGAGTGATTGTGGTGTCAATGAGTCTCAAAAATTTAGAGGAAAATATTGTGACAGGATTTTTGGGAATAGTGCTGAGAATGTCACGAACATGCATTGTACACATTTTAAATTTACTACATGTGCATTATTAAATGTTTCTGATTGGACAAGGGGTAATATGTGAATATTTTGACTGTTTTAGTGGCACATTTGGAACATCAACCCACAGATGTTGCCGAGGCTTCCAGGCATTAGATTCGGAAGCAAAGGTGAGTGACCTAGACGGTTCCTCAATTATTATTTGCTTATGCTTGTACTTCTATGGTGAATAATGATGGGATTGTGTTTTTTGATTATGGATTTCGGACAGAAGGTCCGAGGTATTGGGAGATTATGACATAGAAGTGCTGTTGTCTAAGAATTTAGGGCCTCCATGTTTAAATGTGATTAAACGTGAGTGTGATTTTAATGTGATTAATTGTGAACTAATTGGTTGAATGTGATAATTTGGGATTGATTGTGATGTTGCTATGGCTTCATTGTGACATATGCATTCCATGCATGAGTGCATGATCAGTTAATGATAGTTGTGATCGGAGCAGCCACCGAGAGCTACAAGCTCAACGTTTATATTTGGGCCTCGAGCCCTACAGTGATTCAGAACCTCAGGCTCAACGATTAATGCGCCCAAATTAGGACAGTTTTAGGCGCTCGATCACAACAACGTAATAATTGGAAATGTGTCACATATGCATTCCATATGCACTGATTAAATCTTATTGATTGAGTGAACGGCAAAATGCCTTATATTTGTTTGGTACTTCTGAATGGAAAATTATAATATAACTGTGATGTGTTTGATATGGGTCGGACTACGGTCCGAGAATATGTGAAAGTGAGTAGATCTAGATGGTTTCATTTCATTGTTTGTTTTGTTTTATTTGATTTTTTGTATTAATTGACTATCGAATGGCTAAATGAATGCGTCTAGATTGTTAATGTCGGACTAAGATCCGATGATATGATAACATGCAAATAAGACGGTGCATTCCATTTCGTGAATGCATAAAACATAACAGGAGTTGTAGCCAAAGTAGCCACCGATCAGAACTTTAAGCTCAACGAGTGATAATGAGTTTCGAGCTCATAAGTGATTCAGAGCCTCAGGCTCAATGTTTAATAAGCCCTGTATCTACCAATGGACAAGGGACAGTCATTAATGAGCCCTACAAGGGACAGTTTAGGCCCTCGGTCACAACAAAGTAATAAATAAAAAGTGAGTCTCATATGCATGTCTTAAATAGGAAAATATGAATGTGTGGGCTTTTGTAAATGTGTGAATGTGAAATTTTGGTGAATGTGTTTTATGAGATAATGTTAGATGTATACAAATTGTGTTATGTGACTGAGTGGACCATCGATGATGGTTAACTCACTGAGTTCGCAAAACTCACCCAAAATTTGTAATTATTTTTCAGGATCCAAAAGAATTCCCCGTTAGACAACGGGCGTATAGCATCTGCTTGTGAGTAAGAGATGTGGTCGGGATCAGTTCGCCTCTGCATTAGTGTCTGATAGAATCGTTTTATTTTTGAATTTTTGTATTAAGATTAGATCAATTTGTAAAGTCATCAGGCTGAAATAAATTGTATTTATGAAAAGGCCCCCCGTGGTCATTGTAATTACCGATGATTATTTATGTTAATTGTTTTCTACATTGTGGATGTTAGTGTTTCAAGAACAAAATTTTATATTGAGTTTTGACTGAGTGATGTAGTACGTCACCCTTGCAAGGCATGGACTCAGATATCACCATCGATGTTGGGTTTGGATCATGCGAGAGTGGGGTGTTACAAAATTCCTCCCTCTTTATAGGGCAGTAGCCTTAAGTAGAATTTTTTTTCTTTAGGTTATATTTTTCTATGATTATTTTACAGGAATCTATGAAGATGTTTATGCAATCTCCCTCATCAGAGGCTTAATTTGAGCATATAGTTTGTCCAGCTTTAGATACTTTCTTATTTCTTATAACTCAAGGATAAAGAAGGCCTTTCTTTTATGGATCCTAGATTCCAAGGCCTCGACTTCCAACAAACTTGTGTAGTAAATCTATCAAGGTTATTTTTAGTATTCTATTGTCTCAATTTTAAGTTAATGGACTAACTCACCCCTTCAAGAATTTCTCTAAAAGATCTTATTGGTTGAAAAATTTTAGGCCTTCTACTGCCTTTTACTCAATTGTTTATCAAAAACTCTTCCTTTCTTACACTAACTCGAGAGTTTTTGCAATAGATGGTGATAAGGCTCTGAAGCTTATCCCTTTATTATGTACTCAGGCTTTGAAATAAATCTACCTTATCTCTAATGTCAACAGTTTGGTCCTTCCTTGGGAATTCCTCCTATTTTTAAAATTGGAACTATCTAATGGGAGTACCCTTTCATGATAATTCTATTAATGATAAATTCCTACATGAAACTTTTAATTATTATCATGCTTTAAAGTGTAAGATTTAAGTGGTGAGAACTACTAATGTAGATGCCTATGGTCTTTGGTGGCAAAAGAGCTATTAGTAGTTGGATCCTCACTCAGACCTTACAATACTCAAAGGTACTTCTATTTATCTTAGTCTTTTAAAGATCATTCAATTTCAATATCTATAATTGACTTATGTTGCTTGATATTTCAAAAATCTAGATGTTGAAGGAAAAGAAAAGGAAAAGACTTCTTCCCAAAAAGAAGTATAAATACTTGCAAATCATATCGTGTAGAGGAAATTCCTATAAAAAAACCAAAACATCAATCATGAGAAAATTTGCTAGAAAATGGACTCGCTCCTCCACGAAATATATTTAAAAAATTGAAGACACTAAGCTTATTACTAAAGACATCACCCCCTTAGATGAGACTTCTTCCACCCCTAAGAAGTTTATGGAAGATATCAATAATGGTACCTCTTTTTTTTTCTAACTTCTTTGATTCTTAACATAAGTTCATTCTTTCAATTTTCTTTCACAGATGACTAATCCTTAGGCCTACCATTACTTAATCTTTCTTTTGAGCCAAGATCTGCAAAAGTTATTAAGTTTTCCTAAGCCAAAGAACACATAAGTTACTTCAATAGAGGTAAAGCAAAAATTCCCTTCATTTTTACAAAAATTCTTCAAACTTTTGACAAGCTATTTTATATCTTACTGGTATGAGATGCTTAGATTGTAGCAGAAAATTATAAAGAAGATTTGACCTAAACTTCTTTGATGTTTCACCTAATACCCCTTTTGATGTTATGTTGTCGATTAACTATGAGGAGTTGATTAAAGTCAAAGAGTCTTTAATGCTCATAATGTAGCAAGGGCTCTAATTCTTGACTGAAATGTAGAGCAACTCCTTTCTAAATATGTACCAATATCATTATGTCATTGGAGGACATCTGAGTAAAGTTAAATAGTATTTTACTCTTTTAAAAAATATTTTTATAACCAAGTAGGCTATTATAAGAAACTAAGTCTTTCATAAAATTGTCTAGTTGGTTATAAAGCAGAAGAAGCTAAAAGTAAAAACCTCCTAATATAAATTCAAGAGCTAAAGAATGAATTTGACTCCTTAGAGGATCAAGTTGTTGAATATGAGTGAGCCATTAAGTTGATTAGGCAAAGGAGTCCCTAAAACAAGATAGTAAAAAAATTGATGAAGAATTCAACAAGGTCAAGCAGATGGCTAAGGAGTTGGGAAAATCACTTATGTTTTAAAAGGAAAAAGTAGGCCTTTGGAAGTAACAAGTATAACAAGCCAAAGAGGATCAAGTCTCTTGTATTAAACAATAGGGTGAGATATGGTCTTTTGACCCAGATCAACTTTGAATGTTGGGACCCGACCCGGAAACCGGATCCCAACCGGAGAAACAGAAAACGAATACGAATACGAACCAATATGAATCGAATCAAAGCAAGGAAACGAAACATAAGGCGAAATCAAATCAGA
>JANITW010000005.1:49915907-49930206 GCA_027564335.1 Erythroxylum williamsii
CATACAACTCTACTCAAATTTCAAAGTCATCAAAATCAATCACTTCATTTCTCATCAATCTCCTTTAAGCACAATAACATCTATAACACAATTCATATCCGAAAACACTCATTTAATTCATTTTAATATTCCTAATTTCCACCGAAAGTTCGGGGTCCAACATTGAATTCTTCATATCCTTTGTGAACAATTTAGTGGCCACAAGTTAGAGATTATGATTTGATTTAGTTTCTTTAGGGATTATGATTACGATTATGATTTGATTTGATTACGATTGTAATTGTAACTAACCTTATATAAATAAGATAACCTAGTATATAAAAGGAGTGAAAGCTATTGATTTGAGAAAGCTCTTCCCATCCTTTTTCTTAATTCACATCATAATATCATAGCAGGTTTTCTAATTTTGACTTTAATTCCTTTCTCACAAAAATAAAAGTAACCTTAACAATCTAACCCCATATACACCTTAAGTAGCCATTGGTGACTAAAACTGAGGCGACATCGATGAGTGTCCCACATGCCCTCACACATCATTAACAACCACTATTCAACTAACACATGTAGCCCACGTGCCACCTTCTGGTGACACTCTGTTGACCCTGCTTTCATGGATTAAGTCATACCAACTCCAGAAACATGTTGGTGATGTGTTTTTCTACTTTTAATTGTTGAAAATTAGTCCCTCTTTCATTATTACATAATTTGTTGATATTTGAAGTTTATTTCTTCATCTGATTCTCGTTAATGTCTTTCCATATCGGTTGTATTATGAGTGTCTTCAAACAGAAAGCATTGACAGACGACCACCCATTATGATCCAATAAATCACAAATCAAAAATTAAATGGCACGAATTATGTTGTTTGGGAGAAGACAGTCATTGTATATCTTAAGGGCCCAGGTAGTAATGAGCATCTCATAAATCAAAGTCCTGATATTAAGTCATCAAGATATAAGAGGTAGGAAAAATATTACAATTAAATAATGAAGATCCTTTGAAACATCAGGGAACCAAATATTACTGACATGTGTCAACATACAAACTCAGCAAAGGAGTTATGGGAGTATGTGAGACCTTTTTTTTCTAGTAACATTACTTGTATACATTACTTATTTATGGAATTGTTCAACTATGAGCAAGAAGAGAAGAACCACAATGAGTATTTTTTCAGAAATAAAGAATCTATTTGTAGAACATTTAGTAGTTTAACTGATAACAACAAATAAGGATCATCTTCTAAAGGACAGAGAAGACATATTTGTACAGAGATAGTTAGCTAGTTTAAGACCAAAATATGAACCAATTCAGGCAAGGATACTCGGTGGCACTTAACTTCCATTACTTGCTAAGGTATATGCATGAATATCTCAATCCTTGAAGGATCTAACACAAGAAAGTGGTGACATGTCTGTTCTAGCTATTCACAATAGTGAAAGAGGTAATGAAGGCTGAAGTAACCGAGGTGGTCATGGTGGTTATAGAGGAAGGGGTCGAGAAGGTAAAAGATGGGCATGTTCGAGATTACTGTTAGGACTTACACGTAGAGTTGCCCTAAAAGCCCTCTCAATCTACTAATATTTTGGAGGCTTGTAATTGTTTGGCCTTAACAAGTAGAAAAAAGTTGGTTTCTAAAAAGAATATGTAGTTTTTCTCTAGTATTAAGCAGCCAAATAAGCAATCAACCAATTGCATTGTTTGCTCACTTAGGTAATCAACCAACTTGTATATAGTCCTTTATTAAACCTTGGGTTATAGATTTAGGAGTCACTGACCATATTGTAGGTAACGCAAAATTTTTTAATCAACTTACCACTATACCAAACTCTCACCAACTTATGGGTTGGTATTGCAGTTCCCTCTCCTCCAATGATGTTACTAAAGATACTATATATTTCAAAATTTTTGTTCAACTTAATGACCACTAATAAACTAACCAAATCATTGAATTGTTGTCTCTTTTCTACCTCAGTTTATTGTTATCCAGGATTTGAAGACAAAGAAGATGATTAGAGGAAGTTGTGAATATGGAGTTCTTTATTATTATGACAATCGTTCAATTTCCTACTCGGTTGTCGCTTTACCTCTCCAAATCTATAGTCATCTTAGTCAACCATCCATTTAAATTTTTTAAAAAAAGTTGATTCCTAATTTAAATTCAAATCCTTATATAGATTATAAAGTATTGTCAACTTGGGACATATCATCATGTTACTTTTCCATTTAGAGTTAATAATAGAGTCGAAAGCTTTTTTTGTGTTAGTTTATTATGATGTTTGGGGTCCATCTTGTGTGACTTAAAACTTGGATTTTGTTGCTTTGTTATTTTTGTTGATGATTGGTCTAGAATGACTTAGTTATTATATCTAATGAAATAACGTTTGTATTGTTTTCTATTTCTCAATCCTTTTGTTATGAAATCAATACACAATTTGGTTGTCTTATTAGTATCCTCATAAGTGATAATGCCAAAGAGTATTTTTCTGAATCTTTTTAGTCTTACTTAAAATTTGTGGTATGATTCACCAATCTTCTTGCTCTCACACACCATAACAAAATGGTGTTGTTGAAAGAAAAATCAGGTATGTTATAGAAGTTGCTTGAAGCTTACTAACTAAGATGAAGGTTTTCAAGGAGTTTTGGAGTGATGTCCTCACTGTTTGCTATCTTATTAATAGAATTTCGTCCACTACTCTTAAAGGTCAAATCTCTCATATCCTTATGTTTCCTAATACCACTTTGTTTCCTCTTTAACCTTGTATCTTTAGATATGTCTGTTTTGTCCACCAACTCCAACAGGAGTTAACAAATTATCTCCATAAGCCATCAAGTGTATCTTCCTCGGTTGCACAAGGTAACAAAAAGGCTATTGTTGTTATAGTCTCTTACTTAAAAGATTGCTTATATGCACAAATATGACATTCTTTGAGAACATTGCATAGTTTTCTGAGAGTCAAGATGCAAAAGCTTCCATCATTATTTACCCTCATTTTTTGACAACTAATTAGATAATTCACTTAAAAGTTTAGATAATTTACCTACAAATTCTGATCTTTCTTATCTTTGTCAATTATCTTGAGCAAATTTGTAAGTTTATTCTTAATGACCTTGTCAAATAGTAAATGACCATCTGGATGAGCCCTTACCTCTAATGCCTAATTTTTCACCAGATCTAGAAAACAATGACCTAGATTGGCTTATTGTTTTATAGAAAAGTAAACAATCTTATAGCAATCATTCGGTTTCTAACTTTGTTTCTTAAAACCATGTTTCGCACTCCTTTTTGTTTTTTTTAATCAAACATGGATTTTGTGTCTATAACTAAGAGTATAACAGGGGTTATATAGAACCATGGGTGGAAGCAAGCTATGTAAGAGGAAATAGATGCTTTATAGTTAAATGACAACTAGAAGCTTATTACTCCTCCTTATGCCTCAATTATTGGTTGTTGATGGGTATATACGACTAAGACACTTGTTGATGGATCTATCGAACAACTTAAGGATCATCTTATTTCTAAAGGATACACATAAGTCTATGGTGTTGATTATTCTGAAACCTTTTCTCCTGTGCCTAAAATGGCATTTGTCCGTATGTTCCCTAGCTGCAACTTATTCTTGGCCTCTCTACCAACTTGACATAAAAATAAATTCCTCTATGATGATTTAGGAGAAACAATCTATATGGGGAAACCTATAGGGTTTGTTGCTCAGGGGGAGTTTGAGACAGTTTACTTATTGAAGAAATCATTATATGGTTTAAAACAATCTCTTAAAGCATGTTTTCGATAGTTTAATACAATTGTGAAGAAATTTGGTCTCATGCTGTGTGAAGTAGACCATCCAATGTTTTATCAACATATAAGATCTGATATAATTCTATTGATCATATATATTGATGATATTGTTATTACTGGTGATGATCAAAATGGAATTCATAGATTGAAGGAATTGATGCAACAAATTTTTTAAAAAAAATCTTGGTCTATAGAATTATTTTTTGGGAGTCAAAATTACAAGATCTAAAGATGGTATTTGTCTTTCCTAATATAAGTATGTTCATGATCTCCTAGAAGAAACTGGCTTGTTGGGATGTAAATTGGTAGATTCTCCAATGGATCATAACCTCAATCTTGATGCAGACCCAGGAGAGCTCTTAAAGGATCTAAGAAATTATAGGATATTAACTGGAAAAATTAAACTATCCTATAATTACTAGGTATGACTTTTCATTTAGTAAAAGAGTGGTGAGTCAATTTATGCAATCCCCTTAAGCCAGCCACTGGAATATGGCTATTCAAATCTTGAAATACCTCAACTGGAAGCCTGGGAAAGGAATCTTAGATAAGAAACATGGCAATTGTTCAATTTGAGCCTATAGTGATGTTGATTAACCTAGTTCTAAGACTGATCAATGATCTATTATAGGGTGTTATTTGTTGGTGGCAATATGATTTAATGGAAGATCAAGAAGCAAATAGTTGTTTCTTGTTGAAGTGTATAATTATAATATAAAGTTATGGTATGTACAACTTGAGAACTTGTCTAGGTAAAGCATATGTTACAGGAACTTGGATTTCAACTAACACAACCTATAGAGCTAATGTATGATAATCAAGCAACCATTTATGTTGCTTTTAATCCAGTTTTTCATGAAAGGACAAAGCATATTGAGATAGAATATCACTTTAATGGAGAGAAGGTGTAAAAGAAATGTGATAGAAACTACTCATGTAAAGTTTGAAGACCAATTGGAAGATCTATTTACCAAATATTTGGTTAGGATTCATGTAACACAACTATGTAAGAAGCTTAGAGCTTACAGTATATATGCTCCAGCTTGAGGGTGAGTGTTAGATTTATAATCCAATTCAAAATCTTTAAGGATTATGAAATGTATCTTTAGGGATTACGATTGTGATTTAATTTGATTATGATTATAATTATAACTTACATTATATGAATAAGATAACCTAGTATATAAAGGGGGTGAGAGCTGCTAATTTGAGCAAGCTCTTCCCATTCCTTTTTTATTAACATCAGAAGTAACAAGTATAACAAACTAAAAAGGATCAAGTCTCTTATTTAAACAATAAGGTAAGATATGGTATATGGTCTGTTGACCTAGATCAACTTTTAATTCTTCATATCCTTTGTGAACAATCTAATGGCCGCATATTGGTCTATTTAGTTTTTGAACTCTATTTTCTTTAAAACAATTACTGCTTGAACAATTATTTTTGGTTTTTGTCATGAAGAATCTTATCTTGTTCTTTTATACCTCATCTCTCCCATAGGTTGGGTATATAGGGTTTTAGATATTTCCAGTTTAATATAACACCTATGGGGTTTAACTTCCAAGTTAGATAGCTTGTAGGCATTAGTTTCCAAAACTCTATAAATTTCGAATGACTTTTCCTAATTAGGAGACCACTTTCCCTACTCTCTATCTTTAATCCTAAGTGGCAAAATCACCTTCCACACTAAATCACTTTCTTATACTTCCCATTTATAAACTCTTTTATTTTAGATTTTTTCCACCTTTTCTTTTTATACCGTTATGTTGTTTAAAGCTTGAAGATGAACTTTATCTATACCTTCTAATTCCGTCATCGTTGCATTAGAATACTCATAGATTTTGAAAACCTTATATTTAGACAACCTTAAAGATATGATTACTACTTCTACAGGGAGCACAACGTCACGGTCATAGGTCTTCGTAAAAGGACTGACCCATATGGCAGTGAGTTTAGAAGTATGATACAAGCATAAAGTCTAAAAGAAATCCTATGTCATATCATGGGATTCTCCTATAACATCTTCGTTAGGATTTCAATGACTACTTTATTCAACCCTTCATCTTGCGTATTAGCTTGAGCATAGTAAGGTGTTGAATTAAGTAAATGTAAGCCATAATTCATTGTAATGTCTTTCATTTCCTGACTAGTCCCATGGTCACTCATTATTGATTGCAAAATTTTATAAACTAATGAATAATTTATTCCTTAATGAACTTCACTATGTCAGCTTGTTCAATATTTTTCATAGGTTGAGGAACCACCAATTTAGTAAAATAATTTTGTTGCCAATAAAATGAAATTGTAACCTTTGGATAAGATGGGTGTATTTTTCTAATAATGTTAATGGCCCAACCCCTAAATGACCATGGCTTAATTATATAGTGTAACTTACAGGCCGGAATTCATTGTATTCTTCCATACTTCTAGCATTGTTAGCAACCTTTTGCATAGGATATGCAATCTTTTAATATAAAAGCCCAATAGTAACCATGACGCTTAATATGCCTTTATGAACTTGCTTCATTACTATTAATGCCTTACGCATCACAAAACATCTTGAAAGAAGCCCATCACTACTTTACCAAAATAAGACTCCTTCATTCAGCACAAAATTAAGCATTTATAATCGAAATTTATGAGGTACTTTCTTACTAGGATACCTCAAAAAGTTTTTAATTTCATTCCTCCAATCCTAAGCAACTTCTTTATCAATGTTGAAAACTTCTATAGAAATTCCTATTTTATAGACAATTGGATGAATTTTCATTATATAACAATACACTTATAATCGAGCTTCTTGAACATTCTTAACCTAAAGGCAATTTGAGAAAATTCATTTACCTTTTAATTCTCTTCTCGAGGAATATATTGGAATTCAACCTTATCAAATTCCAATAACTGAACAGTAGCAATATAATAAGATGACAAACTTAAATGTCCACAATTGTATTCTCTTGCTACCTACCATAATACAAGCTGAGAATCTCCCATAATGAGGACCTTTTTAGATCTAAGATCTACTAGAAGTTCAGGTCCCATTATTAGGCCCTCATATTTAGCCTATTTATTAGTGCATAGGAAGCTTATCTTAAAAGAAAGAAGAGTTTTTAATCCATTTGGTGAAGCGATGACTATTCTAACACCCATTGACTTCTCTATGCTAGAAACTTCAAATTTCAACTCTTAAGGTTTCCTTTCATAAGTAAACACTAAATTCTCTAAATCCTCTTGAATTTCTATCATTGGTAGCTTGTTAAAAAGTCAGCCGATGCCCAATTCTTTATTAAAATTTGAGGATAATAGACTAGGTCAAAATCTATAACTATCATGAGCCACTTTCTAATGTTCTCTGAAATAACTACCACTAAGAATAATTTCATAACAGGGCTTCTTTTATATTGGCTATATAATTCTACTTAAGTAATAAATAACCTATTCATGAACTAGCTCATTATTTAGGCCAGTAAACACCCAATAGATTCCTCTATAGCAAAAATATATAACTTCAGAGGTAATCCCTTTTAAGGCAACATCAAAACTAGAGGGTTAGTTAGGTATTCCTTAATCTTATCAAATGTCACCTGATGCCTTTCTTACCAACAAAATTCTTAAAATTTCTTAGCTTTAAGAGATCTAAGAATTCTTTCATCTTATCGGATAATTTAGAAATAAACCTTCTAACATTATATACTTAGCCTAAAAACCTCTAAAGTCTTGTCTTATTTTAAGGTAGCCTGGCTTTAAGAATCACTTTTACCTTATTATTGTATAATTCAATCCCTTTTTAATTGACTAAGAAACCTATAAAGTTTCCTGCTTTTAATCCAAAAGTGCATTTTAATATGTTTAACTTCAACTTATGAATTCTCAACCTATAAAAGATTCCTTTAAATTATGGACATGGTCTACACTCCTTTTAGTATCAACAATATCATCAATATAAACTTCAAAAGTACAACCTATTAAATTGTGAAAGCTAACATTCATAGCCCTCTAATAGGTGGCTCCTACATTCATTAAGACAAAATGCATAACTATTCCTTCAAATGTCCCTATTAATCTAAGACATTTAAAGGACATTTTGGGATATTATCCTCAACTATAAATCTAATTGTAACTTGAAAAGCAATCCATAAAATAAAATATGGAATGCTTATTTGCTGCACCAATTAAAGAATTAGTAATGGGCATTACATACATATCTTTGGAAATGGCAACATTCAAATCCTTAAATTCAACATAGAATCTTAACTTACCATTTTTCTTTTACTAAAATTACAGGATAAGCTAACCATTTATTATATCTGGGCAATCTACTAAAACCAACCTTACATAACTTTTTAATCTCTTCTTTCATTTTTAACTCCATTTTTTTGGACAAATGTCTAGGTGGTTAGTGGTAAGGATAAAATTTCAACTTTACAGTAATCCTGTGTTTTACCCAACTTTCTACTCATTTATGGCATTTTAATATAATCCTAAGCAAAACAATATGTAAATTCCTTCAGAAACTCAACTAATCCAACCTTTAATTTTGGATCAAGACTTTTACTAACAAACATACTCTAAAGTTCTCTTAAACTACTTAGAATTATTTCCTTGAACTCTCGAAGTCATCTATTTTTATAAGGGTTGTTTTCAAATCTTCAACTAGACCCTCATCTCCTATTAAGAAATTATCCTCTTTAAAAATTAGCCTAGCTTTTTTTTTACCCTTCTAACTCTTCATATTTCTCCATAATTTGCTGCATTTAAAACTTAACTTTGGTGGTTATAGTTATCATAATTTCTCTCTATAAAGTATATTCATTAGACTCTGATTTTATCTTTTCTTGACCTTTTTTTTTTAATTCTCCATAAGATCATTTTTTAAATATGAATTGGACTCACTTAATCATTTTAAAAATTTTCCTCTACTAAATCCACTTTAGAATGAAAAGGCTAAGAATTAGCCTAAACGATTTCCACCTAATTTCCTTTTTGCAAGAGTAAAAGATGATGACGAGATGAAAGAATACAAAAATTAGAATGTATACAATCTTTCTCTTACAAAACTTGACAACTCATTTATGTGTCTACAATTTAAAAATCTATTAACGAAGATTTAACACCTATATTGTAACATTTTTATGAGAATTCCCCAATGCCTTATTATTATTGTCAGTAAATGAGACAATAGAAACCTTTGTTGGGGTCAAATCTATATCATCTTTACCCAAAACTTCCATTATCTTAGTCAACATAATATTCACAATCGGCCTATTATTAACCAAAACTCTCGAAGTTGGTTTGCCATTAATATTGACTTTAATGTACATATCAAAAATTCTTGGACCCATGACCAACACAAATAGCTTGCGTTCTCTTTTCTCAATCAAAGAATCCACTTTCTTCTCAAAAGTTTTGCTAAAAGAGGCAAGTAGCTTCACAGAAGAAATGGCATAATGAAATTGAATGGGAATTTCCTGTACTATAAAGAATTCAATAAGACTTTCATCTAAACTTTCTAATTGGGATAACTTCCAAAGAAATCAAGGGTTGCACATTTCCTTTTTTTTTACGCTCCTCTCTAATAAATTCTACATGTTTTCTCTTATTCTTTAGTTTTAAATAATTTCCTTAAAGAGAATAGGTCTTATGAAAGGTCACTTTAGTATGATGAACTTTCTAAACGGAGATGGCTTACTTCCCTCAAACATGGTGGTAGTTCCTTATCAATAAAATCTTCTCTTTTGAGTTTTGGTTAATAACATAGGATTCTTAGGGTATCTCACTTGATGCCATTGGTAGGATGAAGTCACCAGAGGTGGTACTACAAATCAAGGTTGCCTATGTTGAAAGCTTGGAATTGGATCATTAAATCTTTGCTTAAAAATTTAAGTGAACTCTTTTATTTCATCCAATAGTTCCTACTTTCTACTAGATTATAGGAAAATTTTTATTCTCATTCTTATAATCAGCAATCAAACTATAGTTAGGAATGAAACTGTCAAAACCTAAATCGTGGATGTTACCAAACGATCTTATATAATCTTCAACTTCCTTTTGACATCCAACAATAGTCATAAATCAAACTTAGTAGCATTATCAGTTGCAACTAGTGGAAATAGATATTTTTCTATCAAATGGTCTGGTTAGCTTTGACAAACTACATGACTTCTTTTTTGATCTGTTCTTGAATAACATTATTGAATCCCTAGCATGAATTTGTAAGGTGACTCCATACATTATGATACTTACAGTGGTCCTTCTCTTGAATCTCTTCCTTTGTGGGAATCTTATGTTTTAGCGGTAAAGTAATAAACTTTTCCTACAACAAGAAATCAAAGATTTCTTCTATTTTGGCAGTATCAAAAGCGTATTGAATATGAGTAGTTGGTAGTTATAATTCTCCATTTTGGCTTTGAGTGATTTTTGTTTTAAAGTAGAGTAAATACAAGTTTGAGGGATATTAATCTCAGCCACTACCGAGTTATATAAATTTGTTTCTATAAAGTAAGTACCTACTGAACGCCCTTTCCCATGTTCTTATTCCCTAAGAATTTCTTCATATTCTAACACTTTTAAGTTTAATATTGAGGCTCTTCAGAGTTAGCTTTATATACTCAAATCTTCGATATTGTAACTTCGACATCGAATCCTCATTTTTCTTAAACTAAGTGATAAATATTTTTGCATTCTTTCCACTTTTTTTTGGCAACTCTAGACAATATGACTATACTAATTTCATGTTCAGTCTAAAAAACTAGGTATAAAACAATATTTTCATTTCTGTCTAAGAAAGGAAAGAATTATAGGACAGTAAAGGATGCCATAAAAAAGTCATTCCTAGTAAAAAATTAGAAAAAATAAGATTGAAATTATTGAAAATTTCATAATTATCCAATTCATAACATTTAATAATGAATATGAAAATATGTTCAATAGTTGACTGACCATCTTCGCCAGAAAAACAAAGTAAACTCAAGAATTATATAGCCTAAGGATAAGGATTCTCATAGTTAACACACTCCAAATATGGTTTAAAGAATTTTGGGTGGATAATATATGTCAAACAAGCCCCATATAATTCTTGAATAGCTTCTTTATGGTTTCCATATCAACTTGAAACCTTATTGGTAGTGGAGCAATGAAAAACACCATTTACTCTATATGGTAGGAAAGAAATAGGAGACTATATAAGGGAACTGAGGAGGAAAAATACTAGATTGCAGAAAACATTATCAACTAGATTAGGGTAATTTTGATTAAAAAAAACAAGAAGCAAAATTAACTCACTATTAATGTGAAGAACACATGGATGTTTTAACGTAAAATACCACTGTTTTAATCTTTTTGCAATTTCAATTTCTGCTAAACTGTAGAAAGATTAAGCAACTCATTGTAAAGTAGATTTAGCTTTTGCTATTATTCATACAATTTCTTTTATTTTCCAAAAAAAAAGTATAGGATTATAGTTTATGCCCAAAAAGTTACCCCTAAGTTGTATTTTGGTCTATTAGTTTTAGCTTCAAAACCAAATCCCTATCTTCTAGAAACTTGAGGCCTAACTCCCTGTCAAGCATTTAGAGGATTAATATGTAAAGGTGCAATAGGAATAACCTCTCTTCTATAAGGGGAGATATATCTTGAATGACTACACTCACCAACTTCTATCATATTTGGTGTAAGCTGCCCCAAGTACTTTAGAAATATGTTTTGTCAGAGAGGGAGAATTCTACCTAGTTACTACCTATACCTATAACAAAGTGACAGAAAGCTTTTCTATTTTCTATGTTAACATTTTGATTGCTTCAGACGTAGAGGCTAAATTGCACTTCAATTTTGAAATATCATTTGCTTAAAAAACATCAATTCTTGTAGACAACTGCTGATTTTGAGCTGTTGCTTGTAGGAGACTTAGTTGAAAGCGATGTTGCCTTATCCAAAATTTCAATCATTTGTTATATGAAGTATTTGTTTCCTACTATAGTAGGGACTTTTTCTCTAACATAACAATTTCTTTTTCATTCCTCACGCATGGTATCATGGTTACATCGAGTGTGCCAAATTGTCACACCAAATTATTAATCATTTTTACGAATAATCTTGAATTCAAGCATGCCAGGAAGGAATTTTCCTGAAATTGTATTTGAATTCTAAGTAGTGATATGGGTGGGCTTTGAAAACTTAGAGAATAAATTTCTAAATAACCAAACCGTTAAAGAGTACTGAAAATAAAATTTGAGTTGAAAAGATAATTTTTAGTTAAGTATATGATAAGTTCAGATTGCAAGGAAAGTTGAAAATAAACATAGGATCTTTTGTCTGAGTTATGTATTGTTCTGATTATGTATTACATTTCCTCCATTTTTTCCTCCTTATGTGCTTTTACACTTCTCCCTACTTTAACCCCCACAAGTAATTTTCTTGTAACTGCTCAACTTCCAACTAGAAGTAATTTTATTAAATTTCCTCCATTTTTAGCTTCCTTATGTGCTTATACACTTCTCCAACTTCCAACTAGTAAGTAATTTTCTTGTAACTACTCAACTTCCAATTAACTTCTAGTTTTAGGCCATGTCTTGACTAACCGTCTTCCACACATTCATCTTCTATCTCTTGCATCCTGGACTTCCTTACTAACTCTCATGTCTAAGAATTCTTTAAGTGATTTAATTGGCTTTTAGAAACTCTATGAATCGGACATTATCTCTTTGGCCCAAATGAGCAAATTCTGCTCAAACCATGAACAATTATATTAAAAACAAATTATACTATTGGAAAATTTTAAAAAGAAAATTTTATTGTTTTATCTGAGTTATTTTAACAGAATTTGCTATTAAAATTATGTTAGAGCATTCAAAGAGATTTTATCACATGTTTAGTAATAAATCATATAATATTTTATATTAAAATAATTCGGCAAAAACTTAATTCCATATTTTATTATTTTAAATTTCAAAAAGTGTTTTTAATAAGTTTAAATCATATAAGTACTTTTAATAAGTAAATTAATCACATAGGAAGTTTAAATCTTTTAGTTTAAATTTTAACTTCTAATTCTAACAAAATACTTTTTAGTTTTACACCAATATTTTATAAATGAGAAATTATTATTGTTTTATTAATTTAATAATTTATTTGTTGTAACTACAAATTTACCAATATCTTATCACTTTAAATGATATTTTTATCGCAAGTTATTTTAAATTAAAATTTTATTTATTAAGTTTGCATTATTATTATTTTCATAAAATAATATCAATAATTTTATTCATAACATCAATAGTAAATAAGATTACATTTTTACAAAACTGTCATTGCAATTATTATAAATTGCACAACTATAATATATTACATTTGATAATTTTAACAATAGTAAGATTACAAGACACCCCTTAAAGATTAATTCAAGTGGTGTAAAAGAACTATTTCAGTGCCTTAGAGCATTGAAGATCTTGATTTTGAAGCAAGAGCTCTATTTTAAAGTGCATCTTGAGTTTGCGTAGCATACGAAATTCCAATGACGAATTCCACTGAGCTCCCTTGAGCTGGACTTGTGTTCTTTCTTTAACAGTTTACCTTTAAAAAAACAATGGTTGATGACTTATTAGGTATTTAACTTGACTTGAATTCCTGAGTTTGCCTAATAATTTATTTGAAATTCTGTAGTCAATAAATAATATTACGTACTAAAAAAAACTAATATACAAAAAAAAAGTGATTTATGCTTTCTCGTTGTAAAAGTACCACATATGTGTGGATATATGTAATGCTTAGAATTAGTAATTGGGGTTTTGCCTCTTTCATAAAAAAGAGGTAACTAATCTTATTTCCCACATTTTAGTATTATAATTTTTTAATTGAGTGACTATCACTTTAAAACCTTAACAATTTAGTTCAAAATATTAATTTTATTAATAATTTGCTAATTAGGCCAATGAAAATTTTTTGTACATGATATGTTGATGTCTTCCTAAAAAATTATCTCTACTTTAGTCTAACTATGATCATTATTTTTTAGTGGACATCTACATATCATAAATAACAAAGGTTTCATTAGCCGAGTCACTAAATTACTAACAGAACTGACATTTTAAATTGAATTGTGAAGATTTTTAAAAATTGGTTATTTAATTGAAAATTTTAAAAATTTGAACACTAGCTTTAAAATATCCCTAAAAGTTGAACACTTTAATATTATTTATCTCTAAAAAGCAGAGACTACTTTTTGCACTTTCTCATGTCATATTTCACTTATTAAAGGTTTCATTTTTCTGTATGTTGCTATAACATTTGTTTTCATGAGGGTGTTTTTTTGTTTTGTTAATTAGTAAGTTTTTAATTTAAAACAATTGAAATTATTGGTGATTTCTTGACCTTTTTTTGGTTGTATATAATTTTGGATTTGTAGGTGGCTTGAATCCTAACCTATCACTTGTACAACACACAAGAAAGCTTATTTGTCCCCAAAATTATCATGTTATTTTACTAAAATTAATAGATTAAAAATTCAAA
>JANITW010000005.1:49968825-49983193 GCA_027564335.1 Erythroxylum williamsii
CATCGTTGATCCCTCTATTACCAAAAATATTTTCATGTTACTGCTTCGGAGGTTTAACTTAGCAAATGATGGAGGTGAATTTGAAAACAAGAATTCTAGTGATATATTGAGTGATCAAGAAGTCAATCCAGCCGAAGAAAAAGGCGATCCAAGTGCCAGAGAAAAAGATGTACAGAGGTTAATAAAAAAAAAACTATTCTGAATCATAATGAAGCAACAACCACCACTTCAGTACTTGCTAAAATTTATTAAAGGAAATAATTAATGAGTCCTTTTCCTTTTTACTTTGATATTCTGGCTACTGGAGTAATGATCCAATAGTTTTTACTTCATTCCTGATGATTAATTAGTTTATACTTCATACTTTGGCCTGCTATGTTTTTTATTTCTGATAGGTTTGGCAAACTATCTGATTTTTCATATTCTATGGTCCAAATACAGTACATAGGCAAAAGAAAAAGTTCAACTAGCTAATCTTTTTGAACTCAATTAGAAGAAATATAATCAAGATGCCAGGCTAGTCTGTCCTATGCGACCTAGGTACTGTAAAGGGCAGGCAATGTTGCAGTAAATACATGATTTAGCAATTTCTCTACTTCCTAGCCAATTCGTTAAGTTGGATGTGTTTTGGCTGCTTTTTCGTTAGCCTTTGTATTAGACGTTAATTATTAAACCCTTGAGTTGCGTTACAGTTTTCATAAGCTAAAAGCATTTGTTGTTGGGAGCACTGCAAAATTTTTTTTCATCTTGCTATGAATTGAAACTGCTGAGATGGTCAAATATTGCTCAACTACAAACCTGCATTTCCTTCCCCTTCCTGTAGAATTTCTAGATAGCTAATTTGAGTTATCTTCAGGTGTGTGATGCTTGAGCTGGCGTCTGCTTTCATTCATGGAGCACAGGAGGATCTTGTTGTTCTGATATACAGCTTCATCTCATTCAGTTTCAGTGTATGCTTTTCATCTTAGAAAACCATATGACCAGACTTTGGTTGATTCCTTTTTCATTTTTACTTTTCTGCTTGTGTAGAGAATTGATTTTGGCTTGAAATTGTGCATGGACATATGTAGGGAACTAATGAAGTGGGTCACTGTGAAGCCTACAAAACTTTGAGCAGGATCTTAGAGGTTATTGTTAGCATTTGGATTCTTAAATTATTGTTAACTATTATGTGCAGGGCCCTTTAACTTGGTAATTTGCAGGAACATGCTTGGTTTTGTTCTTCTCGAAATGTCGAGCTGATTGACTTGTTACTTGGCTTGAAACCTGCTGCTGATCCTTTGTCTGTCAAGTATCGATTTACTTGTCTCCGAATTCTCATGGTTCAGGCCTTAGAGGTTGAATCTTTTTCCTTCTCTTCTATTTTACCTTCATTTCCTCTTTGTTATTTTCCTCTTCAAATCAGGAGCAATGGGGTTTGAAATGATAAAAATCCCTCCACTGTGACAAAATCATTAACATACCATGTGTGATTCACAGGCCCTTTTTTTTAAAAAAAATTTACTCCTATTGTGAATGCAAACCAAGAAGAATTCAACTGAGTAATAAATAACGAGATATAAGTGTCCACCACTGAAGAGCGTCCTGTAAATTCATTGAACAACAGCACTTAATATCAAATTGTTAGTCATCGCCACTGAGAGAATGAGGCTATGTTGATTACCTCGTCTCAAAGCCTTACTCCGATGATTTTCAAAATGATTAATTAATGAAGCACAGTGTTTTTTTCTTATTCTTTCACCTATTTCTTTTTTTTTTTTGAGAATTCATCTATGTCTTTGTTATGAATGAATACTGCCTCAATTTTCAGTTTTTCACAAACACTGTTTGTTAACATTGTGCCTGTCTGTACTTATGCACATAACTACAGAACTAATTAGTCAACATTTCTTAATTTCCGTAGTTTTACACTCTCTGTATAAAACAGAATTGAAACTAGGAAAACAGATCTGTTTGCTAGATGAAAGACAATCCTTAGTACATCATAATTATTTGGAGGAAAGCTAATAGTATACTGTCGTAGCTGGTGGTAAATGCCGATTCGACTATTCTGTCGTCATCAAATTTTCTTCAAATTAGTCTGCAGAATGCTCTTACCATCAAAGAACAAATCTGAACAGCCTCCAATATTATGGGTTGATATTGTTACTAACATTTCTTTGTTAAGGTGACCTTATTATATGCTTCCCTTTTCTAGTTTCCTTTAGTTTTATTTCTATATCAAATGTCTTAGAATCATTATTTTAAGGGAAAAAAATTGTATGCATTCAACTGATATCTTTTGCTTCCTTTCAATCTTGCACTGTTGATGAATTTCAAATCTTTTATGTGCCTTGGTCAGATGAATTTGGAGGAGGAAAATACAAAAACTTTTGTTATGCTCAACGAGATCATAGTCACTTTAAAAGATGTAAGTTCCACAAAAGTTACTGATGGTGTTACTTTCTTTCCTTTTGTTAAGCATGAGATTTAAAAAAAAAAGATGGATATACATTTGCTTGCATGTTCTTTGTGTAATTAGTTCTTTGACATAATTTAAACAACAGCATCGGTTGGTAGAGAAAGACTGGAAATGAATGAATGAATTAATATCTTGTTCTTTCTTTTTTTCCCTCTAAATATGTATTTCAAATATTTGATGGTTCTTGTTTGTATTGCTCAAGTAAATGTAAATATATGTAAGTGCAGAATGAGATGGTTCTTAGCTAACAGTTTGCTTACTTTATAGCTCATTCCTTTCACCATTCCCTTTTAAGTGTATGAACTAAAGGAGAATGGGTGTGAGGGGGCAGGGAGAGATCAAAAGCGTTTGGTATTGCTCATGGATGTGTAACTGCAATGTGGTTATTGTGCCCAAGATATGTATATCACATAATATTATGATCTGATCATAATCAAATCTTTTAGATTAGATAGCAGTATCTTATAGATATACAGTATCCTAGGATTATACTTCCCTATCTGTACAAATTTTCTAGCTTATTCTGTAAACCCTATACATGTATATATATACTACAGGCTCTAATAAAAGAAATATAGAGCAAATTAGCTCTGATTCACATGGTATCAGGGCCACGTGACGTGAAAGAGAGAGTGAAATCGAGGAGACAACCCTAGAAAGTCAGGAAATGACTTCCAATCTTGAGGGATCCTCCACGGCAAATCCAAACTCAAACCAAATTGGAGGCCAATCATCAATGACCTCTGGTATTAAGGGAGTTTCAGTTATCATTGTTTCTGATAAACTGAATGGAACGAACTATCGGGAGTGGGCTCAAGCTATGAAACTTACCATTGGAGGACGAGGGAAGCTGAGCTTTATCATCGGAGATGGGAACATTCCAGACTTAACAAACTTACAGGCTGCATGACAACGGGAGATAGATAATTCCATGGTCTCATCATGGCTTATCAACGCCATGATACCACCAATCAAACGAACCTTTATGTTCTTGCCAACTGCTTGAGAAATCTAGGATGGAGTGCGACAGTCATACTCTGATGAAGAGGATGCATCACGGATTTATGAGATAAAAACAAAGTTGTGGCAAATGAAGCAAGGTGACAGAGGAGTTACAGAATATTGGGTTGAAATGATAGCATTGTGGCAGGAACTTGACTTTCTGTCGGATGAAGAGTGGAGGTGCAAGGAAGATGTAGTGATGTATAACAAGAAAATTGAAAAGGAGAGTCATTGAATTTTTGGCTGGTCTCAACAAAAAATTGGATGATGTTCATGGAAGAATCTTAAGTAGAGTGCCTTTGCCTACAGCTAAGGAAGTATTTTCTGAAGTTAGGAGGGAACCAGCAAGGAGGAAAATCATGCTAAAAGAAGAACCGAAATAACTAAATTTAACTCTAGCATCTACAAATGAAGCTTTTGTCCTGATCTCACGTGGTGAATCTAGTAAGAAAAATCATAAGAAGTGGTGTGAGCATTGTAAACGAAGTGGTCACACCAAAGACATATGTTGGGACATTCATGGAAAGCCTCCAAATTGGAAACCAAAAAAGGGGAAAAAACTAAGGCTATCAAGGTATCTAGTGAGGGAGGAACAGAAAAATCTGAAGGTAGTCAGAAACAAGGAGGTGAATTGAATATTTCACTAGGGAAACAATTGGAAGTATTGCAGAATCTTCAAAATGACAGCAACCAACAGAAGGCAAACACAGTTGCTAATGCTACTATGAGAGGTAATATCATAAAAGCCATTTTATCTTCATGCGGTAGGAAGAAGTGGATAGTTGATTCTCGAGCTCCGGATCATATGACAGATGATTATAATCTGTTTCATTCATATGTTCCGTGTGTTGGACATGAAAAGGTTAAGGTAGCAAATGGTGATTAATCTTCAGTTGCAGGAAAAGGAGATATCAAAGTAATAGATTCGATAAAACTAAATTATGTTCTACATGTTCCTAATCTAGAATGTAATCTTCTGTCAGTCAGTAAGTAGACAAAAGAAGATAATTGTAGTGCTCATTTTTTCCTACTCATTGTGATATACAGGACCCTATCATCGGGGAAGATGCTTGGCAGTGCTAAAGAGGTAGATGGAATGTACTACTTTGAAGATGAAGAAAGTCAGTCTACTCCTTATAGCTTGGGTAATAGTGTGGTTGTTTCTAAGACTGATGAGCTATTGTTATGGCATAAGAGGTTAGGTCATCCAAACTTTCAATATCTGTCACGGTTGTTTCCAAACACTCAATAAACAAAGATCTTTGTGTTCATTGTGACGCTTGTGAATTTGCTAAGCATGAAAGTTCCTTTATAAGATCCAAATACAAATCCACAAAACCTTTTTCACTTATCCATAGTGATCTTTGGGGGCCATCTTGTGTTCCTAATAGAACCAATTCAAAATGGTTCATTACATTCATTGATGACCATATTCGTTTGTGTTGGTTGTTTCTTTTGAAAGACAGCTGAAACCTCTACCATATTCATCAATTTTTATGAAATGATAAAAAATCAATTCCAAACTAGTATTCAAGTCCTTCATACTGACAATGGTAGTGAATATTTTAATCAACATCTTCATACAGTCTTCCAAAAACCTGATATTGTCCACAAAAGTACTTGTGTTAATAGTCCTCAACAAAGTGAGATTGTTGAAAGGAAAAACAGACATCTTCTTGAAGTAGCTAGGACTTTGATGTTCACTAGTAATGTTCCAAAATTTTTTTGGGCGGACGATATTCGTACTGCAACCTATCTTATTAATAGAATGCCTAGTTGTGTTCTTTCTTTCAAAACACCTCTCCAGAAATTTCAAGAAACCTATACTACTACTCATCTTGAAACTAACCTTCCTTTAAAGGTTTTTGGGTGCACAACTTTTATTCACAGCTTCTCACACAATAAACTTGATCCAAAAGCCAAAAAATGTTTGTTTCTGGGTTATTTTGCTACACAAAAGGGGTATAAAGGCTATGATCCTATATCAAGAAGGTTGTTTGTTAGCTGTGATGTCTATTTTTCTGAGACAGATTTTTTTAATCCTAAGTCTTCGATTCAGGGGGAGTATTGGAGTGAGTTTGATGGTGATGAATCTCTGCCTGAACCTGAACCTGAACCTGAACCTATATCTATTCCTGAACCCATCCCAATGCCTATGTCATCTTCTATAGAGACATCCTAAATCCTAATACAGAAACAAATATACATCATCATACACTCAAGGTGTACTCTTGGAGGAAGAAAGCAAGTAGTA
This sequence comes from Erythroxylum williamsii, assembly GCA_027564335.1. NCBI lineage: Eukaryota > Viridiplantae > Streptophyta > Magnoliopsida > Malpighiales > Erythroxylaceae > Erythroxylum > Erythroxylum williamsii. The sequence goes on from JANITW010000005.1 coordinate 49,974,543, forward strand.
AACTTTCTATCCCTGAAGCTATGCCAATCTTTGAACTAGTGCAGGTCCCTATTGAAGAAATTTAGAGCAGTAAGGATCAAGAAGACATCACAGATTTAGAATGGCCAATTGCTTTAAGGAAGAAATCTAGATCATGTACTATGCATCCGCTTGAGAGGTTTGTCTCTTATGAAGCTCTATCTTCTCAATATAAAGCTTTTAATGCTAATCTGGACATAATTGAAATTCCCAAAAATATTCAAGAAGCTCTTAAAGTTCCAGAATGGGGAGAAGTAGTTTTTGAAGAAATAAGGGCACATGGAAAGAATGAAACATGGGAAGAAGTTGATCTGCCAAAAGGAAAGAAACCCGTGGGGTGTAGGTGGATATTTATAATCAAATATAGGGTTGATGGCTCCATTGAGAGGTATAAGGTGATATTGGTAGCTAAAGGCTATACTCAGACCTATGGGATGGACTACAAGAAAACATTTGTACCTGTGGCCAAACTAAATACTATCAGACTATTGTTATCAGTAGCTGTTAACCTTAACTGGCCACTTCAGCAACTTGATATCAAAAACGCTTTCTTGAATGGCCAACTAAAGGAAAAAGTGTATATGAAACTCCCTCCAAGGTTTGATGAGGAAGGAGAAAACAGAGTATGTAGACTAAGAAAATCTCTATATGGACTGAAGCAATCATCACGAGCTTGGTTCTAGAGATTTGCCAAAGTTCTTAAAATAGAAGGATACACACAAGCACAATAAGATCATACAATATTTTTCAGAATTAGAGAAGGTAAGAAGACAATTTTGGTTGGGTATGTTGATGATATTATTTTAACTGGTGATGATGCAGAGAAATCACAAGACTTATGACAACATTGAAGCAAGAATTTGAAGTTAAAGATTTAGGAGAAATGAAGTATTTTCCGGGCATGGAAGTAGCTAGATCAAATAAGGGAGTTTACATCTTACAAAGAAAGTACATTCTTGATCTCTTGAGAGAGACTGGAATGTTAGGATGCAAACTAAGCACTACTTCTATTGACAGTACAAAGTTTGGGGATGAAGATGATAAACTTGTTAATTGTAAAGAATATCAAACACTAGTGGGAAGACTAATTTATTTGTCTCATACTAGACCAGATATTGCTTTTGTCGTGAATGTTGTAAATCGCTATATGCACACACCAAGGAGAATACATTTGGAGGCAGTCTATAAGATCCTACGGTATCTGAAAAGTACGCCAGAGAAAGACTGCTATTCAAGAAAGGAGATCAAAGAACAATTGAAATATATATTGATTTGGATTGGCCGAGTTCAGAAGAGGATAGATGATCAACTACTGCATATTGTACTTTTGTATGGGAAAATTTGGTCACTTGGCAAAATAAGAAGCAAAAGGTGGTAGCCAAGAGTAGTGCAGAAGCTGAACTAAAAGCTGTTGCAAAAGGGATGGGTGAAAGTCTCTAGTTAAAGAAAGTGTTGACAGAATTGGGAATCGGTTTTGAGATACCTATAAAGCACTATTGTGATAACAAGGCAGCCCTAAGCATGGCACACAATCCAGTCCACCATGAGAGAACAAAACATGTTAAGGTTGATCGACATTTCATCAAAGAGAAGATAGAAGATGGGACAATATGCCTAACTTATGTTCCAACAAAGAAGCAGATAGCTGATGTGTTTACCTAAGGACTTCAACTACAAGCATTTGAAGGGTGTATTAACAAGTTGGACATAGATATATATGATCCAAATTAAGAGGGAGTATGGTTAAGATATGTATATCTCATAATATTATGATCTGATCATAATCAGATTTTTTTAGATTAGATATACAGCATCCTAAGATTATATTCTATATCTGTACAGATTTTCTAACTTATTCTATAAACCCTATTCGAGTATATATATACTACAGTCTTTAATAAAAATACATAGAGCAAATTAGCTCTGATTCACAGATAGACTCCCAAATAAAGGGCATTTTGAATATCTATCAAGCACTGCAAGCTATGCATACCATCATCATATGCAAAAGATTTTATCTAATTCTCAAACAAAAGTCAACTGGAAAGTTGTGTCGAATATAATCATTGCCCAAAAAATTTTTGTACACAACAAATTGCATCTGCGACAAATGATTATCATATTCTTAGTAGACTAATCCAAGATAAAGAAACAACATCCATTAAATTTTACCCATGATTTAGAGTACCAAATTATGTGTTAAGCCACAAAATTATTGTTTAAAATTGAAAGGAAATATAGAAGAGATAAAACTTAGTCGTATCAAATAAAAAGTAATAATAATATAAGCAATATAACTCACCCGGATAGGTTTTTAGATGACACACAAGCACCTATAACGGTTTGATCCTTAAGAGCCCTATTTACAAACGTATAAAGTAACACTATCAACCAAGCATAGTCAATAAATCATATAAAACCAAGAAAACTTCTAATGCTTGACATAATAATAGTAAACTATAAAGCTACTCACTATCTAGTAAGAATACAAATAAGGTAAAGTAGCAGCATAGATGTATGATAAGCAATTATATTTAAAAGATGCAAATTTCATTACTCACATTATTACAAAACAATTACTAACTCTACTCCTCCATGTGGTTCAATCAATTTCTCATCAAAAATAAAATATTGGATCTATTTTAAGAATTAATATTTTGAAAATGATAGATAGTCAATGAAAACACAAATACATGCCACTGTCATATATGGATTCACAACTACTAATCTCAGTGTGGGCTCTCTGATTATTTAACTGGAGCTTTATGATTTTGAGACCTACTATTTACAAGACCAGTAAGCACCTAATGCACTCATCGCTTAGATTCACAAGAATAAATTAGGACAATGAAACTCTTCGTGTGGAATGCGCACCTAGAAAGCTTTTATTTAAAGCATCCTTTATGCATGGCTTATTTGGGGAAAAAAAAGGAAGAAATGTATAACAAAATAATTATGTGATTGTGAGTGGTATAATTACAATGGCAAGAATGGGAAACATTGAGAAAGCTGTTAATGACACCAAGGCTATGTGCATTAAACCAACATATTGGGGAAGATTGATATTCATAGAGAAATGCATATGAGTAGATCCGTTGAGTAAACCCTATAATTTAACCATAATCAAGCCTTTAAAGGAACAAATAAAATGCCTTGTCGATGAAATAACTTTTAAATGTCTTTAAATAACGACACTTGACATTATATTTAATGAATCCTAGGTAGATTAGAGTTCCCTTTAGTTTTATGTTTATCCTAAATTAATCTACTAGTTTTGGTTCTAAAAGTTCATAGCAAGGAAGTCGACAAAAACATCAACAAGAATTGGAAATTTTATTTTTTATTTTTTTAGTAAGAAAATTTGAAATAAAAATCCAAATTTGATTAGTCTAATGACAATCTACATTCTTTTCATATTCTCCCTTAGAACTACTAATTTGACGAGCATATACTAGACGAAAAAGTTCTTTTATAGCATTCATGACTTTTCTTCTAGAAAACACAAAAAAAGGATGCCTTTCATTGGTCACCCACATGTAACAGTTGTGCATCGAAAGAGTAGCATTTCTACTTGGTCCTAACTAGCTGATGCTGGACCATCAGATAATAATTAATTTGGCCAAACCTATGTTAGGAGCAAAAGTATAAGTTTTAGTTATTTACATGGAACATTTATATTAACAATAGTATCTCATTTCAGCCACAGATTAAAACTGAAATGGCACCCCAATTGAAACTGAAATTACAATTGGCAATCAGACCAGCTTACGCATAATCAAATAAAAGTATAAAACGGTAATCGGGAATTACCCTTTTTCATCTATGTACTTAAAGCTCCCCAGTTCTTCAATGATATCACTATCGCATTGAAATTCTTCGGCAAAGTCTTCTGGTCCATGTGTTAGCAAGAATTCGTGGAGTATGAGCGACTTGTAAGATTGCCTCCATTGCTTCCAATCAATATTTTCAAACCTGAACTTTGTACATAGGATATGTTAGGTTTGCTTATGATCAACGTAGTACATATAAAGTTTTCTACACATCTGGTGTCTTTTTTTACCTCTTGTGAAGAACATCAACAACAATTATGGTATGGATAATTTAATTGTCCAAATTATGGTGAAAAAACAACCTCAGTCAAGGAGCAAAATGGTAGAGAAATAACGAAGTTTACTGCAGAGGAAGGATCTGTCTCTTAATTGAAGATAAAAGGAACAACACTTCTTATAATGAAAAAGAAATTCTTACATACAATCAAATGTAAGGTGACCATTCTACGAGAAGGCAAGCGACAGACGACAGGTGATTGAGAACTCATGTTGGAAGAGGTTGACGATGTTGGAAAGGCATAGTCTGAACCGAAGAGCCTGATCTCGGAAGCCTGGAAACGACCAGAGTCACCTGGAAGTCGCATGTAGGACGTTGAAGGAGAGTCGGCAAGCCAGGAAGACAAGGGGCTTTGGTTGCCGTTTTTGTATTGCATTATGGCTTTGTACACGAATGGAATGAGACCCTCCATTGTTGTAGGTACCGTGACCTTGGTTTAGAGCAACAAAGACGATGAATGCTCTGCAGGGTTGCTGTTGAAGTTGGTTAGGACATGAAGCAGAGCAAGGAAGGTGTTATTTAAGAGAGGGATAGGTGAGAGCGACGTGGCGTGATCAATTGGAGTCCAGCTCTTCACGCCAAGCCACAGCAAATTCTAAGCTATACTCTTTTTTTTTTTTTGGTTTGATCGAGATTGAAAGGTGTAGTCTTATGAACAATTTTAATCGTTTGGTCCACTCATCCGGTTTTTTTTTTAAATACATGTTTTAAGATTTTTTAAATCTATTTTTATTATTTAACAAATTTAATAATTATGATTTCTTAAATTAATAATTTATCAATTTAAGTTGAGTTAATTCATATATAAAATAATTTTATATTTGATAAATTATATAAAAATTTATATCTTTTATTCTTTGGTATTTTTATTTTTTTATAAATTAATTTTGTAACAATATAGTTATTCTTATCAAATTAATACATTCAATATTAAATTCACAAAACTAAAATGATCTTAAATCTTAGTTGATAAAAGGAATGCCAACTTAATTATTTATGAATGTGAACCTAATTTCTTCATACTCATATAATTATTAAATTGAAGTTATTAAAGATCATTTATTTAGAACAACCTGCAAGGTTTGAGGAAATTCAGCCTGATTTCTAATTAGTAGAGTAATTGTCATTTGAAAATATTAAAAAAAAGTAAAAATAATCAATAAATAAAAATTTAAAATTTAGTTTAAACATAAATTAGTATAGATGCAAATAAGGAAGAAAAGGGTTAAAACTAATGCAAAATAGAATTTGGTGGTAGAGACCAACACGATGTCCCTGAAAAGTATATGAAAGCAACACCTAAACTTGCACAAACCCTGACCTGTATCTTCACAAAATCTGTCAATTGGATCTTATCTTATTGTATCCATTTTTTTCAAATTTAGTTTGGTAGTCTTTTTATTTAGTATTGTGTTGGTTAAGCTAAGTTGAATACTAATTTTTAACGTCAGTTTGTTTAAATGTGGTTTTAGAGTAAGGTGTAGCAGCCAATTCCAACACACACACACTTAATTGTCAAGTTGTTTAGGGGTGGGTTTTCGAGTTTGGTGCATTCAGGATCAAGAGGCGCCACAGGTTTTCTTTCTTTTGTCAGGAATGAAAAGGAAACGCACTTGCTGGCATAGTAAATGATTGATTCAGGTTTCAGGATTTGGGTATCCACAACGTGCTGGAAGCAAATGGCAAGAAACAATCAGGCACTTCCAACTCTGATTCTATGCCGATACAAGAAACGTTCAAATCACAGAGCTGGATCCAGTTAACCATTGTTAGGCAGCAGAATTTTTATTTAACAATCATGCCTTCTTTTATTAGGTTTTTACATGTTTTAATGTTTAACTATATTGCTACTCTTTGAGAATGATAACATCCGTTATTTTAAAAAACAAAACTTAAACCGATTTAAAGTTAAAGGTTTAAAAGATTCAACGATCCCTTAATTTGTCGGGTAGATCAAACCTGGTTGGTCAAATTTGTTGCTTAAAAGTTCATCTAATAAGAAGAATAAGAGCAAGTTCTCATCATATACATATCAAGAAACTACGTAGGATACCAAAAATCTTTGTTCTAGACCATAAAATTTGGACAGTTTAGATGTTAAGAGTAGGGTTGAAGCAAAATCTGATCCAAGCCTTGAAGCATACAAATCAATCCTACCCTCTTGTCAACGTTTTCCAAGTTTGTGCCAATCCTTAGAAGATTAAATAAGTTAAAATCGTGACACCTACTATTACATTCAGGATAAGACCAACTTCAATGTCTGAAATCGTTGATCAGGTCATTGTTTGCATCATTGGCATCATCAAACGGTCAGGATTCAACCTTCCTGTCATTTTCTTATTCCATCAAGATCCTTTTCTTAATCCATTCAACATTTGTAGCTTCAAAGCAGAGATCATTTTACGGTCTATTGCTTTTCTCCACTTAAAACAGCCAAGTGCCCCAAGTGGGACGGTAGGTGAAAGACAAAGGTCGTAAGCTGCTGTCGTAAACACTCTCACGGTCTAAAGTCTCCATGATTTTCCCTGTTGAACATAAATTATATAAAAAAGTTTTACAGTTTATTGGCTTCAAAGTTTGGATTAAAATTAAATAATTTTTATAAAAATTTTCTTCAAATAGAATGATTGAAATCTGATAAATTGTTTACTTGAATCTAATATAATTTCTTGTCAATTTGAAGGCAAAGGTGAGTTAGTAAGGGACTCTCCTAGTTTAAGTGAAGTCGCGGGTTCGAACCCCTCTCATGTATGCAACCATTTAAATCTTAGAGTCAGAGCTTTATTTCCCTCAAAGAACCTACCCGGCTGGAACGGAGGATCAGTCTAGGTATGAATAGTAACAATATATATATATATATAATTTCTTGTCAAACTTCCTCAAAACTCTTCAATTATTCCTTTTCAGGGGTGACCACAACTGGGAAACTTTGTGTGTATTCAATTAGCGAGAGTGGTTATACCTCTTTGTTAATATTATCCATGATCAAGACAAGTTTGTCTTGGAGCTTTCGTCGGATGAATTGGTCTAAGCTTCGCGAAATGCTACCCTGGAACATAAACTAGTTTAGCAAATGAACATCACGATTCACAAGTTTAGTTTAAAGCTTCTGGTGTCATCTTTCAGGTGTATTTTCCTCCTGGTATTGTGCACTAACAGACTAATAGGCTGTTGTAGTAATTAAATAACGAAGAAACGTCCGAGGCTTGGGACACAATGTAAATAGAAGCTTCTTGATGAGACTGAGACATGTTCTTATAGAAATTATTTAAGAGATGAACAATTATAAAATACTAAAATTTTGTCAATCCAACACTCTGATTAACAGGTCTATTCAAACAATTTAATTTTATTAATAATTTATTTATTTATCTAACATAATTTTTAATTCTATTAATAATTTGTTAATTTGTCTAACGTAATTGTTGTTATTCATTATACATAAATATTCACTTAGAAATTTTTTCTCTACTCACGAATAATAAAAGTTTGTTAACTAAATCAACAAAATTAACATTTTGATGTTAAGATTTTAAAAAATTGGTTAATTAAAAAATTTAAAAACTTAAAACACTGAAATAAAAAAAATTCAAAGTAAAAAAAATTAAACACTTTGAAACAGAACATGAGCAATCGACTTCAACTAAATAATGCAGGAAAAGAGCCTTACTTTTACTTATAAGTTCCAGTGTCGTTTTCTGATATGGACAAGTCCAATTAATCAAACGGCGGAAGAAAGGTCCATGGTACTGCTTGATTAACCCCAGTCCAGTACATCAGTCGTTTTGTACCAGTGACCAACAAAGGCCGATCGTGACGACGACCAGACCAAGAGACACAGAACTGATCCCAACCACGGTAACGGAGACTAAAGAGCAATCAGATAAACAGTTGATTCGGCATAGGGTAGTAGAGTAAGAAGTGGCACCTTCCTTAGGAGATTACCTATTTGTTTTTTACCTTATTATTATTACATGCTCTCTTTTTTTTTTCCCGACGAAATATCTTAGAAGAATTCTAATTATAAAAAGACATTTTTAAACTATCCACACTTAGATTGATTCTCGCTTAAGTTAAATAAATCTCTTGTGAGAAACAAAACTCTGATCTCAAATTTTAAACGATTGCATACCTAAAAACGAATCAATATTAAATGCCCATTTAGAAACTAAGCATATCCACCTATTTGCGATATTTAAATTTAAAATAATATTATTTAATGAATATACTAAAACAGAGTGGTTTAAATAGGATAAACAGTGTTGTACTCACTAAGAACCCAATCCATTGCCATCTGCGTCTCTAATAAGCAGGACCGGCCTAAGGCCCAATCGGCCCAAATCATTTTTTGAAAAATAAAATATCAAAACAGTAATGTTTGTCACTTTGCCATCACCTGTCGGGACTCGGGTCGAGCCTGGCCGACTATGTTATGAATTTTATAAAATTTTCAGACTCAGCCCAAAAGACTCAAACCCTCACAATAACAAATGCACCTGTACCGTAGATAGTTCAAGCTCCCTATT
>JANITW010000005.1:49998346-50010492 GCA_027564335.1 Erythroxylum williamsii
TATCACAATTCAACCCCCCTTCTTGTGTATTTTGTTCACATTATTACTCAATATATTAACGTGTGATTTACTTCACTGATGACTCTTATTTTGTTAAACTTATTATTGTAATGAGAATAATTTACAAAGAGAAGGACTTTGCTTCTTTTTATGCTCTCTTCCTTTATAAACAAAATGGTAGAAGATTTAATACCATAAATATCTAAAATTGGATAATATGTTACATATAACAAATGAGTAGGTCAAAATGATTACTACATTCATAAATATTGAAACCTAGATCAAATGTTAGAAAACTATGCATGTATGAAGAAGATGATAAAATGCGGACAAGACCAAGAGGTTGAGCCACCAATTTTGTATTACTATGCAAAGCCCAACTAACAATTTTACTATATAACACTTATACAACATTGTCAACTTATGAAAAAAGAACCAATACTCAAATTGTCGATCAAACCATGCTCAAAATGTGAACCAAATCATGTCAAATTTGTCAACCAAATGATAACTAATACATATCCAAAACTAATACATGACCATAAGTTGGTATCCAAATTCTCAATCATCAACAACTTGACATTTTCTAGGAGCAGATCTTTTTTTCCCCTCAATTTGATCATGCTCCTAATTTGAGTTGTATTGCAAGTTGTATTTTAGGAAGGTTGAGTTGTTTTTGCGTTATTATTTGGAGGTTCTAGCACTTGAAATTGACTTCCACCCATCTATGAAGCATAAAAAATCAAAAAGATAAATATTAACCTTTGCCTTATAATTACATTAAGTAGTGTAAATAGGTATTTAAATGACCAACCGTAAAACAAGGTTTCCTTCTGACTTCCCCAAATGTCACTCCATATCCTCTAGTTGCTTCTATAAACAAAAGAAATTATAACGTTTTATAAGTTAGAGAAAAATAACTTGAATTAAATGTTAATATTTAGTAAACCACTCTATTTCTCTTCTTAAGATAGAAGATGTAGTATTTGAGTTAGTAGATACTAATTATATGGGTCTTCGAACTAAACGACTACCCAAATTAGATAAGGGGGCTTCAGTTTTTGGTGACCTTCCTTTTTCTCGCTGAATTATACATATTGATATACTTTGTGATGAAAATTTTGACATTTTCTCCACAACTGAAATGCAAAGAAACAAAAATTTAATAATAATTACCTTAAATATTTTAAGTTGCCTCGAAGGTTGAATTTTATTTTTGCACCTTTTATATTGTGACCAATTTCATAATAATGATAACATTTGATAGCTACTCCAACCTTGCTCAATTTGTTAGGATTTCGTGGTTCTTCAGTATTATCTATTTTTCTTGCCTTTTTGGGTCTTCCATACATCTTCTTGATCAATAGAGGTAATATTAGATAAAGATTTTTACTTTTTAGCCAAAATTTAGGACCATTAGTAGGTTCTATAGCATACTAGTAACTCTTCAAATAACAACCACTCTTGTAATATCAATTGATATAAGCATCAATATCCTCCCTTTGATATGATATACGAGCCTCAACATGCTTATATGGAATCCCTATTACATCACATAGTCTATATTGGCGAGTTCTTGTTTGTAAATCAATGATGAACTTGTCTACAAAAAGTGAGACTTCAAATTTCAAATTCCCGTTTTTCTTGGTCAAATAATACCTTAGTTCCCATTTTGCAAGATCCATTTTCTTCCTCACTCTTTGGTATATATCATTAGTGGATTTAAGCATCATGTCCCCTTTTTCATGTATCCAAGTCATTAAAGAAACTCGAATTCTTCTAATATATTGATCAAGCTTTTCGTATAAGCTTTACAAATGAATCTATTAAATGTCTCAGATATATTACCGTGACCTATTTCACACTTCGGTCTTATGTTGACAAATGCCTTAACAAAAGTCTCTAGTTTCCTAATTTTGAAATCACCATAAGCCTTTGAAATACTTTTAACTGCTTCATTACCCCATCAAATTCAACTTCTACCGGGCAACTCATCGTTTGTCAAAATAAACTCCTATATATGTGGCTTTGATGAACACTTGACCAATTTGCATAGACATATTGGACACATTTTCTATGCCCAGCTTCTGGGAACATATTTTTTAATGCATTTGCTAAACCTTGTAACAAAAAAGGTAACATAAATTGAAGAACTTAAATCACATGAAGAAGTGAACATCATATGTATAGATAAAGTTTACCTTATACTAATCACTAACAAAATTCCATTCATTCCTACTTATATCTAGATTTTCTGCAAGAATGCTCAAAAACTAATACCATGATTGATAATTTTCTTCCTCAACCATAACACAAGATATAGGAAACATCTGATTGTTTCTGTCACGACCTATTACAACTAATAAAGCAACTATAAGGAATGTCTTTAAAAAATCCATCTAACCTAATTATTTTCTACATCCACCAAGAAAACCATAGTTTAAATCATTAAATCCCATAAAAAACCATTTGAAGATTGGTCATTAAGTTTAGTTTGAATAATATACTTTCCATATTTATCAGCTTGTTGTAACTCTTGTCCATAACACCATAACTTGGCATAATGACCTTCCATAAATTCTTATAGCATTGTACTAGCTTCCGATTTAACCCTAAAATATTGGAATTTAGTTACATATAGTGCATATTTTCTTTGGAGATCATTCATTATTTCAATAATGGGCCAATTTGGGTTTCTCCTAAACTTGTATAAGAATTCATTTGCTATCGATTTCTTGCTACCTTACTTGTTTCTTTGCACTTTCCTACAATTATGCTTGTTTTCTACTATCTTCACATCATATATTTTCTCATTTCCAATCTAACTAAAATATACCCAAAAACGACATTGTGGCTTATAAATTGCCTCCATTCTCACATTGGATGTTGTCATTGAAACATCATATCTGTTTGTAATTGCACAATTTCTGATTGCTTCCCTCAACTGCATCTCATCATTAAACGTCATTCCAATTTCAAAATTCAAATCTTTCATATTGACTTTGAGATTAAAGAAAATGTATTTCTTCTTTGGAATAGATGCTTCATTATCACTACAAACTGGTGATTGAAATTTAGTATCACTATCCTTATATTCACTATTTGCACCATGTGAAATTACTTGTCTTTTTGTATCTTTGGAATAATCACCTTCTTTATTATAGTATCATTATCCTTATATTCACTATTTGCACCGTGTGAAATTACTTGTCTTTTTGTATCTTTGGAATAATCACCTTCTTTATTATAATCCTTTCCACTACTTCCAACCCTATCAACAACATTGTCTCATTAAAACCCACTATGTATAGTCTTGGCATATCCCTTCTCAGTTGTTCTTATAACAACATATTCTTCATCAGCAGTTACAAATAACTCGTCATCAACTGAATCATCTCCAAAATCTCTAACCTGCATAACAATGAAGTCAACATCTTGCTCCACTTGAACTTGGAATAACCCTTGATCATTCACACTTGCTTTCTAATGTGTATTATCATCAAATTCATTGTGAATTAGAGTTATATTCTATACCATTTATTATAGGATGCTCGTAACCATGCTCGTAGTATATTTCAAGATTATGATAATTCACATTTTCTATTTGATGGAGCATAGCTAACATGTCCTTATTGTGTAAGATTAACTCTTTTAACCTTCCAATCAACTCATAGGAAATTTGTAAAACATAGATATTACCATACGTCCTTTATTAGGAATAACATACTAAGTTTATTAGAACCTATATCCTTCTTCCTTTTAATCTTGGCCCTAACATATTTAATATCATATCTTTCCAATACCCCACCATAATGAAATTCAAAATTTACCAACATCTACTAAATATTAGGCGTTTTTAACAATAATATCTAACATAATACATAAGAACATGGTTATAAATGGAAATATGTACAAAAGTTCGTACTAAATAAGATAAGCTAAGGGATATTATGACTGAGTAAAGTATATGTTATAAAGTTAATTACAAATGCACAACTAATTAAAGTACATTTAAGTCACTATAATAATATAGGTTTAATTACAAAAAAAGTAAGGAAGAAAAATAGAAGATGACAAAGAGTAACAAATTGAAACCATTATTTCCATCAAAGGAGATTCTTGCCTAGTAGAAAATTTTATTCTGAATTAGAGTTATAAGTGAATATTTAAAAAATGATACACATTCCATGAGTAAAAAGAGAAGAAAAAATTAAGCAATCTTAATTTGGGACAATTAGGAACAGTAAACAGAAGAATTAAAAAGATACTTGATTCCCATATAAATGGTAAGGGATAAGGCTATTAAAGGGGATTTATGCCTTAAATAAATGTTGGCTTATACTAAAAAGCAAAGTTACCAAAAGTTTCAATGTAGTGTTTATGTTAAAACAAAATTTTATACTTGACATTGACTACCTTTTGACAAGTATATACTTGACATATGATTTTAATTGCTATAAGGTGACATGTTATCTCAAGAAAATCAAGTCAACATCAATATATGGTTGACATTTTAATTCCTGACATATTTAGTTTTGAAGAGGAATTGAGAATTAAATTTAGCTCAAAGAGGAATTAAGAATTAATTTCAACAAAAGATACAAAATTAAAATTATTGGTAAGGAAGGGATAAACAACTTGCCTTCTACTATGAAACACTTTCTAATGCTACTAATTTAGCTAGTGCAAACACATACATAAGTAAGAAAGGTCGGAATTTGAGCATGATAGAATATTATCCTCTCAATCCAAATTTTGTAGCATAGTAGAATATTAGAACCAATGTTCACGAAAACATTTTGAATTTCTTTGAAGTTTAAGAGCAAAACTAAATAACATAAGCATATGCAGACAGATAAATACATATGAAACCCTTCCTAGTTTTCTTGTACTGAATTGAAAAACATAAAGAAAAATTGAAAAAAGGGAACTTGGGTTCAGAAAATTAGAAAAGACAACAAAAATATAAACAAAACACATTCAATGCGTAATCCTTCAAAATCATAATTTTTGTAATGCGATAGAGAAGATTGGTGCGACAAATTTTGTAATGTGAAGAGAAGTCAATAATGGAGGGCAACAGATAAGCGAATCACAAATTCTATAATTGGAAGAGGAGAGAAGAATTGTGAATGATAGAGAAGATTAGCACAATAATGAAGAAAAGTGTAACACAATCTGTAAAGAGGAGCAAAAAATGGTAAGATTGGTGTGACAACGAAGAAAAGGTGTGTGAAAGGGAAGAAAAGGTGCAACAAGGAATGGTGTGAGTAAATGAGTAAGACAATCTAAATCCCAAATTAATTTAGTGTTTTTACCCTTTTCTTTTAATTTTCCTTAATTTTCTTAATTTCACTTAATTAGTTTAAATAAGTTTGATGTGCACAATTAAATACAACTATAATCATATGTGTTTAGCTATGTCTAATGTGGCTTGCTGCATTAGAAACGTTAACAGAGATACTAATGTCGGGTTAGAATTGAAAAAAATTGAAAGTTTCAATATTTAATTGCCATTTTTAAAATTTGAGCTATAATTGCAAAATTAAATAAAGTTTGAGATTTTTTTACAATTAACTCTTAAAGGTATAGGGAAACAAGGATTTAATGTTGAAATACTATTGAAAATATAACGTGAACAAAAGACAAAAAAAAGACTCTAAATTAGATTATTATTTCTATATTAATATATATTATTAAACCATAAAAGTGAAATCTAGAAATGTCATATTATTTATGCAAAATGTAAATGTACAGAGATGATTTATTATAATATTATCAAATTTAAAATTCTTATATGTGGACTAGATTCTTCTCAATCTTATCATTATATCATCTAGTATTAATAATTAGTAAATTTGCAAATATATTAGTATATGCTATATAGTTATTAGGGATATGGTTCCGTACATAGTTGGGAGAATTTTTTAAAACTTTTTTTATAATTACGTATTAGTCTTATAATGGTATTTGGTGAAAATATACAAACTTGCAACTTAAGGTAAAAAAAAGTAATTTGACGAAAAAATTTCTCGCTAGTTTGTCAGATCTTTTTAAGGACTTTAAAATATGAGTAGGGACGGTGATGAAAATGTAGAAAACAAAGTCGTTTTGTTTATGAATGTTGAGTCTCAGGTCAGGACGGGTCAAGCTTGGATAGCCTGACTTCGAGACTTAACTTTTTCAAAAAAAACTTGGCCCGAGGCCCCTTTTACAAGCCTGGTTCTAAACCCAGTCGCCATCTCTAAACATGAGAGGTCTTGTGTGCTTCTATGATTTCAGAAGCTTTTTACTGTCTATATGGTTGCTGTCTTCAGTAGTTGGAGGCGAAACAGAACCATACGGAGGCTAATGTTAAAAGATGAAATCACATTGCTTAGAAGATCTCAACAACTATTTGAGTAGAAAACGTCGCATTGTTCAGAGTGCTGGAATAAGTGTTGTACGACTTCGTATTAATTAAAAATAAAATAAATAATCATTATGTATAGTTAGGTTCTTTACATTAAAAAAAATTCAATAAAGATTTGATCATCAGTTTGGACATTTGGAAAAGGGATAAGAAAAGATTTCTTAAAACTCTCTGATGTAACACGCAACATTTTTTAAGAAATATATGAAAACTAAATAGATTATATATCTTACATTGACATCTCTTATCTTCTTAATTAATTTCAAAATAATTCTTATAATTTTAATTTTATTAGAAACTGCTTATTAATTCTTAAATTTTCAATTATCCCTTTTTGATGGTTCTGTTTTAACTTTTCTATGCTTTTTTGTTTATCATTTTTAGTTTTAATGCAACTTAAAGATTGTATATCTTTGTTCGAATCCTTTCGTTCACTCTAATTTTTTAATTTTTTAAAATCATTCTAATATAAAAAATTAAAGATAAAATTCAAACGCCAAAAGATCAAAAGCTAATGATAAGTTTAACCATAACATTTTAGAGAGGATAATTATAATCTTAATATTTAAAAAATGTTAAAATTGGATTCTATCGGAATAAAAATTTTAACCCCTGTCTATTAAGTACCAGGATAGTTTTTTCATTTTTTAAATAATTTTTTAATAATTTTTCATTTTTTTGGCTGCCAATGCCACGCCATTGCTGACAAGGCAAGATGCGATCTAGTTTTTTAAATAAAAATATTAAAAACACATAAAAATCTAGGCTTTCACTCTCTATCTTAAAGATAACAGTTCGATTATAGTTCTTACTTGAAACTGTGGTTATGTGATTTGGAGAAAAACTCGCAGGTTTGAGATTTGGAAAGTAAAAAATAGGTAGCTTGAGATCTTCACTCTTGTAGAATAGGTCTCTATACATTTTTTTCCCATCTCAAAATGAAGTTTTGTTCAATCAAAAGATCTGCCAAAAAGAAGGTTGTAGCTTATTTCGTGGAGAACCCACCGCACTGGAAATTGGTCACCTGTAACAGAAGAAACATCACTAGGGAGAATCGAGAGACATGCATGGAGTTTCCATGCAAGTTATGTTCAAACTTATGGGGGAAAACTAAGGATCATCTTTATTAATGTCATTCCAGAGAACAAGCTCAGCTTCCAACTTCTACGTCCTTCAAGTTATCAAACTCTTCTAAGGTTAATGGAATCTTTGATTCAACAAGCCTAGAACCACTATCATTAGACATTATCTCTAGCTCTCCATTGCCATGTTCGCCTCTCCTTAGGCATCCACAGAGTATGGGTTGCTCTGCCAGAGTTCTCATTAATGATTCTTTAAACCACCCTACGATTACCCAACTAGAACCCCTCCTTCGTGACCCTGTTATCGTAAAGGACTATGTTAAGGTTTCTCTGAAAAAATGCCCATGATAACGTTGTCTTCCATGAAGACTTGACGTGTCTACCGAGGATTAGTTACCCTGAGGGGTGGTACACTTTGAATGGCCTTAATTTGGATGTAATGAACGCCATTGCTAGTAGCATTATTGAGCATTGCCACATGTAGTTGACACGACTTTAGCAACTTAAATAGGTGGCATATATATAGTTATACAAAAGGATGCGAAAATTAAAAAGGATAGGTCCCACACTTATAAATAAAATAGTTTTTTTTATAATTTTTTTAAAAAGTGAATCTCTCCTTACCTGTCGACAATGATATGGCACTAAGGGCCTATAACAAATTATAAATTATTAAAAAATTTTAGGTCAACGCTGACCTGACACTTAACAAATAGGGGCTAAATTTTCTATTATGGCAGGATCCAATTTTAACGTTTTCTAAATGCTAAGGTTATGATTGTTCTCTCTAGAATGTTAGGGATAAATTTGTCGATTAGTGTAAAACTTAAGGTTAAAAGTGACCCTTTTGCTTATTGAATTTCCCTTGAAAAAGATTTCATCAAATTATGTAAAACTTTTGCTCAACAAATACCCTCTCTTTCTCTGTGAATAGTAACTTTCACCCTCTTCAAATGGTAACCTTCCTTTCATAACTTAACGGTGAACTACCGGTAGGTTACCTCTTTAAGCAAGTCCAATGAAGGCCTCCATTGGAGGCTGCTTGAACCTCTCTCTAGTTTTGGAGGTGCATTTGGCTGAAGGAAGCAATTTAGACACTAATTTCCCCTCTATTCGTGAGTTGATGGAAGTTGGTAAGGGTCCCTCTTAGAGTAGTAACACTTTAGCTATCCCATAAAAGGTGGAAGCAATCCTAGAGGAGTGCTCTGGCTGTAGAAATTCCCTCTCAGAAGCCTAAGCATTTTCATTCAACTCTGGTAAATCGAATGGTTTCCCCGTTTAGAGTTTTTACATACAGGAGCTAAAGCTTGGTCTAGTACCTTTATAGTTTTCTTCTTGAACAAAAGACCTTCATTTCCTCAGGTTTAGGTCTAGGGGAAAATCTTGTTGACTGAAGAGGATTCCTTCCTTTTCAAATTCAAAGATGTGAATAGTTTGATTTCAATTACGGAAACTAGTCTCTAGTACATTGGAGGTTAGATAATGTTTTTGCAGAAATGGTTTCTAGAAATGGAGCTAATATAATTGGAATAAAATCCATTCCTATATGGTTTAATTTTCATAGTATTCCTCTGGAATATTAAACCTTAGATGGTTTGAGCTATTTTGCTAGTTTAGTATGAAAACCTCTAGCATTTGATTCTCTAACATCTAAACTCGAGAGAACATGTTTTGATAGAATTTGTGTGGAAGTCAAGATTAAGGAGGAATTTCCTGAGGTATTACTAGGCTCAACAAGGCTAGGGAGTTGGTCAGTGCTGAGATTAAACTTTCATATAATTGGAAGCTTAAATTTAATAAGAAGATACAGAAAGAAATTGGTAAGTTGTTTAAGACAGGGCACTACTTTGAAGTAATAGGAATTGGTGAATTAGAAGAGGTTAGAGATGATAAACTTATTAATAAGCAAAAAGATGCCAAGAAGGATTCAGAGGTAGTTATGGAAGTACCTGAAGTTGAAAAACCAACAGATGCAATAAAGAATCTAGAATCAAGTCCTTGTTAGCAAATAAATGTTGAGGTAGAAAAGAGGGATGGAAGCAAGATAAGGATATAGATTCTGATGATAAGGAACCTATGGTGGATGATCAAATACAAGAAATATCAGGGAATAATAAGATGGTGGACCTATTAAAGAAGTCCTCTATAACCTTCAATAGAAAATTTAGTAAGAATAAGAAAAAACCTGAAGGTGATTCGTAATTCGTCTAATTCTCTTCCCTTAATTTATGATCTTTTGGAACATTAGGGGTATGAATAAAACCCAAAAAAACAAGCTATAAAAGATTTAATATTAGAGAATTCCGTGATTACTTAAGATCATAATCAAGGATCTTAAGTTTCAAAGATTCAATGAAAACTTTGGGATCTAATTGGATCTTAGGATCCAATCATGAACTCCATTATAATGGTAGAATTGCCCATAGTTACAATAAGGACAAGGTGATAGGTGCTTGATTGATTATTTAATTATTTCATAACACTTAGTGATTAAGGATAATAAATTGCTTAAGATACTCACTTTGACTCGTATATGATTTTAGGCAAATTCAGAAGCAAAGAAGTTAAAGTGAGTCAAAAGTATGATATTTTGGTCATTTTTTGAAGATTAATTTTTAGTTATCTTTACGGAGCAAGAAGAAGAAAATTAAAAGACAAGAAAGAAAAAAAGAAAACACAAAAGAAGACAACCAAGAAACTGCCAAATAAAACAACACAGCAGCTGGAATGAAGAAAAAATGATAGCAATCCATGAAGAAAATGCCAACATTTGGACAAGCAAGGAAAATAATGAAACGACAATGCAGCAGGTGGACAACCTACCAAGTAAAACAACAGTGAATGTAGTTGTTGTCTTGATTAATTGATTTTTCTAATTCGTAATGCTATTACCTAATTAAATTTAGAGATCGTATCGTAGGTTATTTGGTGGTTAGGTTTGATTAATGATCGTATCTTCATTAAACAAAATCTAAGAGAAAACTTGGGTTAACTATTAACCCAAGATTAATATTTTCTAGGAGAGGTTTAAGAACAACAAATCAATGAAATATGCTTAATTAAAGTATAGGTCGAGATTGAACCAAACCACCGGGTCCTTATTGAATTCTCCACTTTTATAATTTTTGCATGTTTTCTCTCATTTGTTTTTATTAGTCTAGTTTCATTTTATTTTCTTGTTTGAAAAATCCAAAACCCCTTAAACTTAAACATTTTTGACTAAGAAGAAATGATTAATTGAATTGGCTAGCATTATCAGTACCCCTTCATAAAAATGTTTGACTAAGAACAAATGAGGTAGACTAAGAATGTGATAAAAATAAAAGTCCCATTTTGCTGGCCCTTTTTGAAAAAATGGGTTAAAAATAGGGTTGATAGCCAGTTGAGAGTTGTGATATAACTAAATAACCGAGGGCATTCATGATAAAATATTTTTCTTCACGACAAAAAAGCTAAAATGACACTTCAACTAAACTAAATAAAAACGTATGTTAGTTAAGTAAATGGGGGACATTTATGACAAAGTGTTTGCCTTCATGTCAAAAGATTATGTTATCGTTCAAGAAAATCTAAAAAATGGTGTTATAATAAATAAACCTATTGATCTTTTAAAAATAGAAAGAATTTTCATAAAGAGATACTTAGAGATAGTTTGTCTTTTTAATTGATTAATAATAATAAATGCATGCTTACAAGTGACATAGGTGTATCAATATGCTGTTAATATTTTGGTTGATATGTATATTCAAATCAATGTACTTAAACATGAAAGCAATAAGTTAGTACGTTGGCACATTTTGATTGAATTGTGTTTGAGGTTAAGTTAATTTCATAAGATTTGATGTCATTGTATCATTAGTGCATATTGCATGATTGTTTGTTTATATTTTTTGTGTGTTTTGTTTGTGTTGCATTTTTAGTTTTTTTTGGACAAGCAAAAGTTTAAGTGTGGGGATGTTGATATGTGTAGATTTTAGTGTGTTTTTCTAGGTGTTTAAGTTTGTTTTTAAGTGTTTCTTAGGTGATTATCTTGTGTATAGGCCTAGAATTGTGTTATTGTTATTGTTTGTTTATATTCTAAGTGTTTATTTGGTTTAGAGCATGAATTTAATCTTAATTTTATATTTCAAGAAGTGTTTGATGTATTTGTGAGTATTGAAAACCAAGAAAATGAAGAATGAAAAAGATGTTGGATGCATTAAGGAAGGCACGATCATGTACCTTATGCGATCATGTCACAATTGTGACAAAGAGGAATAAACAACGTGAGGCATGATCGTGCATTTTTTTGTGTTTTGACGGTTTGCAACTGAACAAATTGGGAAATCCCAGACATAAACCTAGAATCCTAGTGCACTATAACCCTGTGTATGGTTACTGTCTCTGTTAGTGGAGACATATAACAAAACACAAAAATCCTGTGTCTCGCAGTGTTTGGTTGCTGACTCAACTTATTTTTGTTCTGATTCTAGGTCACAACAACATAAATTTTTTATTCCTTCTAAAACTGGAAGACAAGATTTCTTGTCCTTGTATCAAAAACAAAACAAATAAGCAACTTTCAGAAATACCCCTCCCCTAACAAAATCTTATTACTCTTATTATTATTAAATATTGTTATAAATTTTCTACTTATTATTAAATTTTTTAAT
>JANITW010000005.1:50138050-50152151 GCA_027564335.1 Erythroxylum williamsii
TATACTTCGCCCTTGACTCATAAAGTGTCCCATTATCTACTTGTCTATAGGATGAGATATCTTTCCTCAACTTCATAGTTTTAGTTAGGGGGAAGTACCTAGCCAAGAATTTCTTTGCTGAGTTAACCTTATGGTGATTGAACCTATAATTACTAAACTGCTTTGCTCAGTCCTATATTGAGATGAGAACATTTTCAACTTGATGGCATAATTAGTTACTCCATTGACTTTGAATGTATCACATATGTCCAAGAAATTGGCTATATGGACAGGATTTTCATCTAGCAATCTATCGAGCAAGCGATTATAACCTCTAGATAATGTTTAGCTTGAGCTCAAAGTTGTTCAATATAATCCCTGATCTTACTATACTAAATTGCATCCTTATTAATTATTGCTTTATGTTGTCCACTATAGTTATATGCTCTCTTTCCATTAATTATTTGATCATTTAAAATTAAAAATATTTTTATTTTGTTCTATTAAATTTATTTCAAACTTGATTTTTTTCCTTTTTCATTTACATCATTTTGCATCATTATAAGTTTGATTCCTTTACTCTGTTCAACTTTTAGTCTTAACTAAATTTCAATTTCATCTATTTATCGATAAAGTTAATGTGATTAATTTCTTTTAATTGAAGCTTTTACATACTTTATCTTAATTTTGAGTTATGTAAGTTTATTAAGGTATTTTCTTTTGATTTTGAAGAAATTTGGGTGAGTAGAGAAAAGAAAAATTAACTAATTTCAATAAAAAGGAAACTTCTAAGAAGTTTCTTTAATTGTTGTAAGGAAGAGATAAAGTCTAAAAATTAGTTGAAAATAAAAAATAAAATTTAGCTACAATTTGTTGGCTATTCGATGCAAGGAGTCTTAGGTCATTTTCAAGTTGGGAAAAACTTCAAAATTCTTTTAATGTTGGCATTGTTAACAACCTCACAGGGGGGAGCGTATTTTCTTCGTTCTTTGCACACAAAAAATTATATTATTTTTGTTAAATTACATTTAAAATATTAAAATTTGACTAATTTTAAAATATTACTCGCAAATATTAAAAATAGTACTTCTAATTCCTCTTATCTGAAAGTAAACGACCATAGGTTATTGATCAATTACTTGTACTCTCATCTTAAAATTCACCACATAGTTATAACCAATTATAAACCATTACATAGTTGCTCGTAAATATCATTTTTAAGTTAAAAGAAAATAAGAAAGACACCCATTTCATAGGATGACTGATCTAAAGGAATAAGATATACTTCTTACATCTCCATTATCAGGTGTAAATTATAGGATTACCGGTCTAAAGGAATAAGATGTACTTCTACTACATCTCCACTATCATGTGTAAATTATAAGATTACCGGTCTAAAGGAATAAGATGTACAGTAAAACTTCGATAAATGAATATTCGATAAATTAATAATATTGATTAAATAATAATTTTTTCCGGTTCCGACTTGGACTAATGGGATAAAATAATAATCTCGCTAAATGTATAAGATAATAGTTTTTAAAAAATTCCTTGAGGTTCGCTGAAAATATAAAATAATAATTCATTAAATAAGTATGACAATTACATATATAATTTATAAAATAAAGCACTTCCTAAATATTTTTTATTTCAAATTTTACGTTTTTCCACAATATGTATCTATAGTCAATTGATTCTTCTTTTCATATGAACTGAATTTAATTTCATCTTTATCTTTTTGAAGGGCATGAATTACATTCAGCACATTCTTCTCATTTTGAAGCAAATAATTTTTCTTCTCAGCTTTGAAGCAAGTAATTTTTCAAAGTCTCTGCGACAAGTAACTTTTCAAATAAACAATCCTTTGGATGGGGGCGTTTCCTTTGGTGCAAGCCAAAGCATGGAGATTACTAGGCATAGAAACGCCTTGAGCTCGAAGTACATGAATTTCATTCTTTTAAAACAATTCACTAAAAGACCAAGTTACAAAACTTCTGGGATGCACAAATTAACTGTATAACTGATTCTTATTTCTTTTTTTTGACATAAGACAAATGTCCCACTTTAGTAACCTAAACCGGTAAAGTTACAAGGATCAAGAAATGGTCAATCAATAGAATGGTAACTTTTTACAAAAACTTGAAATTTTTCCTGAAGGAACCTGCAAAAATAGCATGTACATCCTTCAATGCCAAAATGAAGCATTAAAGGCCATGCCAACACAGATGGCATCAGCCCCATCCTTTCATGCATATGGTTGAATGCAATACCCTTCTCGCTGCCAAAATTTTCTAGCAGTCACTAACCATGCCCATGCATTTTCAACCCATCCAAGTGACTTGACTTCCCTTCCCGCAGATTCCCATACCTGCTTAAAAGTAACTTTGTTGTTTGGTAAAGACAAGTATCCAAATTGTATCCCGACGAATGCATCTTGTTAAGTAGAGCAATCGCATAATCCATTTTACATCCAGAACGAAGAAGAGACTTAACTAGTCGATTGCAAATTCGTCTTGTCAAGATGTAACCTTTGTCAATTGTGTAAAGGAAAATATTAAACGCAAGTTCCAGGTTCCCATCTTGGCACAGACTGCCAATTAACTTAACACAACTTGGGGCAGTAACTGTAACTTTGGACTCCTCAAGTATAGAAAATATCCTTGAAGCTTCTTCTACTCTTCCTGCTCTACAAAGACCATGCAGCCAAATAGCATAAGGAGCCAACTGAAAATCTTTTAACTTAAAGTCCATCTCAATCAATTTGCTGACTGCCATTTCCACCTCTCCCTTCTCAAAGTGTTCCTCTACACCTTTCAGTGCTTCATCTTCCCGACCACGCATGGTCCTCAGGTACCTCAACCAAAGACTAAAAGCTAATGAAACCTTCCCTCTCCTGCAAGACCATGTCATAAGTGACTTGTAAACAGAATCAGTAGGTGGACACCCATTCTTCAACATTTGCTCAAAAAGGCTAAAGGCATCCTCTTCTCTGCCAACAATATGAAGACCGTTTATAAGTGTTCCATATGTTATGCTATCTGGTGAGAGTCCCTTGAGCTGCAGTTCCTTGAAGAGCTTAAAAGCACCATTGACATTGCCAGCCCTACAGAACCCACTGATTAATACATTGTATGTTATTATATCTGGCACAACCCCACTATCAGCAAGCTGCACAAGAATCTTGTAGGCTTTAAGAATCAATCCTGAGTCACAAAGCTGCTCTACCATGCTTTGAAGGGTTTTGCTATCAAGAACTCTGTGGGAACCTTGAGAAAGACGTAGAAACAATGAAGGATTTCTTCCTATCTCCATCTTGTAAAACAAAAGATGAGCTTTCTCAAGCTCGCCAGCCTTACAAAGTCCATCAATAAGAGCATTGAACGTAACAACAGAGGGATAGCACCCAAGCCTCTCCATCTCATTGAAAATCTGTTGTGCCTCCCCAACCAGTCCATTCCTGCACATGCCACAGATGATAATAGAGTAAGTGCAGAAATTAGGGAAACACTCATGCTTTGAAATCTCAAGTTGAAGTGACTGAGCCTCATCTAGAAGGCCCATATCACAAAACCCTTTGATCAGGGCATTATAACAATAAGTATCAGGAACGACACCTCTATCCATCATCTCATTCAACAAACCTAATGCATCTGCAACCTTGCTTGCTTCCACTAACCCCTTTATCATAACAGTGTATAAAACACAATCAGGTTTAATCTTATCTTTAATCATTTTCCTGTACCATGCTTCTGCTTCCTTGTATCTCTTGGCTTTAAACATGCCATTGATCAAAATAGTATATGCTCTAGCCCCGAGCACATATCCATCTTTCTGAAAAGACCTCAACAGTGCAAAGGCTTCATCAATTTTACCTGATTTGCACAAACCATTCAGCAATGCATTATAAGTGACCGAATCAGGATTACATCCATTATCTTTCATAGTATTAAATAACCTATAAGCATAGTCGGTCCTGTCAGCTTGGCACAAACCGGAAACTACAATGGTGTAGGTAAACTTATTCGGCGCAACTCCCATTTGCGTCATTTCATCGAACAGTGTAAGTGCATCACGAGTTTTGCCGTTCTTACACAAACCATCAATCAAAATACTAAAGGTAGCTATATTTGGTGAGCAATTCAACTTCAACATTCTGTTATAAACCGCTAAAGCTAACAACAAAACGTTCTTACGCACCATGACATGCAAAATCACGTTATAAATATTAATATCAGGCTCAAACCCAAAACTTCTCATCATTCCAAAAGCTTCAAGAGCCTTTTCAGTCATACCCTTCTTCGTGTATCCATGAACCAAAACCGCAAGTGCTTCAGACGACAAAGAAAGATTGCTTCTTTTTATTTCTTCAACAACTTGCCAATACAATTCAAGCCCATTTTCCTTAACAAGCCTGTCAATGATTATGTTACTACATAGCGAGGTGCGAAAACGCCTGTAATTGGATGCCCAGATAAAGAAACGAAAACCCAATTGCGGGTTTGGCGGGTCTTGGATAATAGAGGTAACAATCTCGGAAGTGATGAATGGAAGAATGGGTTCTAAAGCAGGTTCCATGGGGCTGACACTGCCAACGACGGTGAAAACTTCATTAGAAACAATAAGTTCATGAGAGGAGGTGTGGATAGCGTGAATCCATGTGGGCTTGGGCTGAGAGATTCGGCGGAGAAGGAGAGGAGTGATAATATTCATGATGGTGCCATACTTTCGAGATTTAAATTTTGAGGAGATTCATACGGGATTTAGATGGGTTTCTGCCGGATGTGAAGTAGAATAACTGGTGGCGATCGAAGATGACAAGGTTTTTAAATGGACAAGTAAGAGAGAGCTTTGAGTTTGAGGGTTTGGGCTTCACTTGAGCTTCGCCTCTCACCCACCCGAATCGATAAGCTTTTGCAGCCTTTGAGAAAGGAACAATTAGTTATACCCTAATTGTAAAATGACAATACTATTTTGTCTTTGCTCTTAACGTCAATATTTTTGTAGTATATTAACTATTAAGGGGTCTGCAGATCTCTTCCGGATATTAACCACTTAATTCTTTAATAAAATTTTAATTCTCAACCCAAAAAAAAGAAAAGAAACCACCCGCGTCATCCAGTGACAGGCTCCAACAACAATAGAAATGTCGGATTCGGGCATGCTGGTTGGATATCCGAGCTCATGGTCACTCGCCCTCGTCAAGATCTCCCCCTATACTTTCTCCGCTGTCGGCATCGCTGTCGCTATCGGCGTCTCTGTCCTCGGGGCTGCCTGGTAATCCCTTCCCATGCACATCTTCTGCTTCTATTATATGGGGTTTTAACGAATTTTCATCATTTTTGCTAGGGGGATTTACATCACCGGAAGTAGTTTGATCGGAGCT
Organism: Erythroxylum williamsii; assembly: GCA_027564335.1. Taxonomy (NCBI): domain Eukaryota; kingdom Viridiplantae; phylum Streptophyta; class Magnoliopsida; order Malpighiales; family Erythroxylaceae; genus Erythroxylum; species Erythroxylum williamsii. The sequence continues at coordinate 50,143,413 of JANITW010000005.1, forward strand.
GCCATTAAGGCTCCTCGTATCACCTCTAAGAATCTCATCAGGTATTTTTACAACATGATTTTGTCTGATTAATGTTGTATCTCCATTCCTGGGTATTTTTAGCGTTTTATATTTCTAAAAATTTTAGTGATTACTTATGCTTTGTTTTGTTTGTCCTATCGAACTTAATTCTGGTGCTTATAATCTGATACTCTTTGTTATCGTAACCTCACCAGACTACGCCGGATTTAGTTTCGCGTACATCGTTGTAAATGAGGACATTCAAATTGTACATTTGACTAAGGCAATCAATCTACCAGAGGTTCCTGAAGTTTGATTTTGGGTAGAGTGACCATGGTTCCAAAGTGTAGTGCCAAAGACAAAAATCTAGAGAAGAAAAGAAGGGAAGGAGCAGGAAGACTTAGGAGCAAAGCAGATTTTAGATCACTAGTGTATTGAAACCAGTAGAGTTTGAGAAATGAAAGCATTTTGATGAATACTGGGTGAACCTGCATATCAGATTTCAGAACAGAATGCACGCTTTCAAGGATGCGAATTCTTTATTAATTCTGTTTTGGAAGATACACACTCTTCCGCTAAGATGAACTAGCCTTGGCTTCTTATATGCCTCTTTTTGAAAAAGGAGTTGGAGGGTCATATTGCTAACGAAACTACTTATGTATAGATGAGTTACATGTATGTTTAGTGGTAGATCTGTACACTTGATGTGCATTCCACAGTTGATAGACTGCTTGAACATACTCATACTGTATATATAAGTCTAGAAGAATGAAAAGTTATTAAAGGGTGTTGTTTTTCTTCGAACAATGGTAGCAATGCTATTAGCTTGATTTGTAATTTTTTATATGAATTGTAGGAACTCTTCAGAAAATGCAAACTAGAAAAGTTGTTTGAAGTTGATATACTCTTTAGTTATGAAATTTGAACCATGTATGGGTGTACCTGTAATATTGTTACCTTGAATGTGATTGCAAAGTTCTTAACAAGTGATGGTAAATTGAGTTTAGAATTAGAACTTGTGTCAACCATTTTTGGTCTGTTGTAACTTGTTATTGGATTTATTTTCCAGCGTAATATTTTGTGAAGCTGTTGCTATTTATGGTGTTATTGTTGCAATCATCTTGCAAACCAAACTAGAAAGTGTTCCTTTATCAAAGATCTATGCTCCAGAATCTCTTCGAGCTGGATATGCAATTTTTGCTTCTGGCATTATTGTGGGCTTCGCCAACCTTGTTTGTGGGTTTGTATCTTAATCCTTTACTCATCTGATTAGGTGGATGATATATTGTGTATGCTTTGTGTGTGTTATTAAACTTGACATTTGGCAACAGGTTGTGTGTAGGAATAATCGGAAGCAGCTGTGCATTGTCTGATGCCCAAAACTCTTCCCTCTTCGTAAAAATTCTTGTGATTGAGATCTTTGGTAGTGCCCTTGGGTTGTTTGGAGTGATTGTGGGGATCATAATGTCAGCACAGGCAACATGGCCTGCAAAAACAGTGTAATCGCTTGCATTGGGATAATTTATTAGTTTTCCTTAGAAGGCATGGATGAACCTCTAATACTAATACAGCATGTCTCACGGATTGCTTTTGTCCATTATTCCAAATCATTAACCCTGGGTTGCACAAGTGTCTTGGGTCATGCAACTTCCTTTTGTCCCTTTTGGCACCTGCCATGGAATTAATAAGGAATCTCATTATATTTATGTGTTTTAAGTGTTCGATTTATTACAGGAAAAAGAATACTAGGAAAATTTTCTAGCCTCTGGACGGTTGCTTTATAAGAATACATTTGCAGCGGGAAATCCATTAACAACTTTAATTATCCCCGTGAATTGTCGTCTCTGGGCATGTCTACAGACTTAAAACAAATCAAACGGGAAACTCTGCACTTTGTGTAGATTGATCAGCAATCCAAAGCTTTTGAAGAATAGGTTGAAACATACCACATGTCAGAACAAGAGCCAACCTAAGTTGGAACAAAACTGAATCAAGAAATGATTCCATTGGCAGAATAGGCAAGTGTGTTATGCTCATTTATTTGCTTCAATGAAGTCCTTGTACTCTGTTTTCATTTTTACTCCAGAAACAGTCCTGCATAAGTTATAAAACCTGCAAATGAGTATTTCCAATTGCAAACACATGTATAGTGTCAAAGCATCCACTAAAAGTACCACACAAACAAGATTATAACAATTTTCCTAAAGATCTATAATTGACATAACGCAACTATTGTCTACATGGGCATAAAACGTCAGTATGATCATTACAGGAAAGCAAAGAAAGGGAAATGAGGAATTATGTCTATTCTAGCTAGTTTTAAATGATCGCAAACTTTGTACAAGTATCTCACCATTTTGTTCTACTAAAGTGTTGCTTAATATAAGAACCAACTGCATGAAAGAACTTAGGAATGATAAACAAAAACCATTTAGCCAACCTGACCATCTCCTTGTTCTTAAAGAACTGCACACACGGTGTACCCATAATTCCAGCAGCTTCTGCTATTTCTGGATCTTCTTCAATGTCAATCTCAACAAAATGTACATTTTGATCAAACTCATCAATCACCTGTGATCAGTCATGTATCCACGAGCAAAAAAGTCAAGCACGTTTTGAAATGAGAACTAAGTGAAATACTATACAAGGAATCTACAGTGATCAAGGACCTTGATCCATGCTCTATAAATACTTCTCCAACAGTTAATTATGCTAGCCTCACGGTACAGTTGATAATGAGATATTAAGAGAATTTCAGGTATCTTTACCAGTGTAAAAAATAAAACAGAATCCTCTTAACATTATGCAAAAAATACTAGAAATCTAACAATATATGGATTTCCAACATAGGAAAACATCGATATGAAAAAACATGGATTTGCATGGAAACAAATAGCTTTACATATACTACGCTTTGTGGAAGGAGGGCATACCACTATCTAAAAGTGTCAAACCCTAACACGCAAAAGATTACTGAGGAACGTAGATCATCCCGTATAAGGATTAAGCTTTGGTATAAACTCTCACTACCTTGTTCCTTTCAAGTTCTATCATCTCCTTGTGGCTTCTTTTCAGAACCAATTTAGAACTAGAGTTTTTATATAATAGTCATGGAGGTATCTTTACTCGATACGGAATTGACATATGTAAAGCATCCATGCAACAACTAATGACTTTCGAAGTATGAGATCGAAAGAAAAGTTCCCAAGGAATCAGTTTCCTTTTCTCAAAATTTCCAAATTATTCAACAACGTACCCATTATTTGATCTTTTATATAAAAGATGACTCAAAAGTAGGATGTCCATCACACCTACCACTTACAAATGTTTCAGTCACTACAAACTTTAACGAGAGAAATAATCACCCAGAGCAACAAATTCTCTATAAAAATATTGAAAGCACATGTAAATCATAATTGAAGTATCATGGTTAACTGTAAAGTACGAACCTAAAAATGCCAACAAGTTGAGCAAAACATACCTTGCTAAGAATTGGCTTTAGTGTCCTACATGGACCGCATGTTGGAGCCGTATACAACACACATATGAGTCTAGGACTTTCATGGTAGAGTTTCCTCAGAGCATACTGAGGGAAGAAAATCAAAAGGTACGCTAAGGATTTAAGTCATTATCAGAATAGATAAGAGGTTCAAATGAAATGTGAAATGAGATAAGATTTCATTCTGTTAATGCTAGGATCTTATTCTTGGTGTTAACACGCACCTGACCCTTGTGTTTTGTGAGTGTAATGTCAAAGCCCTCCTTAACATCCCTGTCTGTGAGTTCCTTCTTAACCTCTTCTCTTTGAGGCTGTCAAGTAGAGACCGTGTAAGTTTAGGCGCAATCACATCAAAGAAACACGATTCATGATGCAAATGAAAAGCCAATAGAAACAATTAATACCAATGGGAGTTGAGAGTTGAACTCTTTAACTTTTTTTGTAAAGATTAATTTCGAAAGCCAAACTTCTTCACAAAATAGAAGATAAATGTTCCAAAGAAAAGATGCCTTCGTAACACACACTATTATGAAGGTTAATTATAAGATTTTGTGACCAAATACTTAAAGGTAAAATGTTTTTTTTTTTCCTTTAAACTTTAAAATCACAAAAAGGGAAAACAAGAATAAAACAAATGGCACTCTTGATGAGCTGTTGAAAGAAAGAAATAACATAAGTATGGGCTGCCAGGACAAAGGACAAAAGACAAAAGAAAGGCAACGGCTCTGTGAATCGCGTATTAGAAAGAAACAGTAATAACGCTCTTAATGGGCCGCCAAAAGGAGACACTAGAAAGCAAGACAGATGAGTGATAACGACCCTCTCAATGGATTACCAGAAGAAGGGAGAAAGATAAAATAGAACAAAGTAGTGAGTCTAAAGAAGAAAAAGAAACAAAGGAGCTTATGTTCTTACGATGTGAAATTGAAAGTGAAGACAGGGAAAAGAAAGTAAGAATTTACATACCGACTTAACATGGTTTGGTTGTATTATTCACTACATCCACAAATACAAAAACTAGGAAAGATCTTCAAGTGTATTATTCACTAGGTTTAATCCATTATTGGTAATAATAGTGTAGTATTCCAATATAGGAAAATATAATATCCCTAATTAACTAGCCATCTTTTTGCCACAATTGTTACTTTGTTTCTTCTATTAACATAATGAAATAACTTCCCCAATTATCATTTGGTTTCAAACTTTCCTTGGTAACTAAATGAAGAAATCTTAACACGTCAGTTGCAATCACTGAAAATAACAAAGTAGCAATTCAAAATGATCACTAAGATCCTGCCACAACTGCATGTCAAATCCAGTATGCTATCATCAACGAACAAAGAGTAAAAAGAAGAGAAAGAACTATAAGGTTTCTAGTTGTTCACAAGCATATGATGCTAACGTATCTCTATTCTCTATCATAGTCATCCATATCACGAGCTATGCAGTTTTTACCTTATCAAACGTGCAAAAGAAAACACTTCCAATAACTCGTATTCTTTCTGCCTGTTTCTTTTTCTATTCTTTTAATTTGTTCTTTTGTTTGATGACAAATGAATACTAGATGAAAAAATTCAAGTACCTGGTGAAACTCTATAAGCAGATTACTGCTCACAAGGTATCTCTCAACTGACAAAGCAGCAATACATCCTGATCCAGCAGCTGTTACAGCTTGCCTCCACTCGTGATCCTACTCAACAAACAGAAATAGGTTCCCAAATAATTCATCCTATTTGACCAAAAAAGCATTAGTATATCTACAGTTTCTTTGACAAAAAGAATGTTTTGTCAGCATATTAGAAAGCTAGATGTTATGAATTTATCAAAAAAGAAAAACTACTAGAATCTGGAAATAGCTCTAAAATGTAGAATGTTAAAATAATGTAATTTTAGAATCCATGTTCCATGGTGAACCAGAGAATTTAAATAAATATATTTTTTAAGAGAATCCAAAGAGAGGCTCATTTTTAGCCCACTTATGAGTCATCCTGACAGTCATTAGGTTGCTACTCTTATTCTCCTGAAAACATAAATCACTAGAAGGAAATTGATGTTTTGAGTCAGGGAGTGCTACAGCATGTATAGAAAGATCATGGAGAAAGTGAAAGTAACATAGGACATAAAACCCCACGGCTGTACCTGTACATCTCCAGCTGCAAATACACCTTCAACGGACGTACTGGCAGTACCGTCCTTAACCAACACATAGCCTGTCCTGTCAAGTTCAACTTGGCCTTGCAATAACTGGCTATTCGGGGAATGACCAATACCATAGAACAAGCCCTTCGCTTCAAGCACAGATTCCTCCCCAGTGTCAACTTTTCTGAGCAAAATACCAGACATCTGACCTTTTGTATTGCTAGCAACATCCACAGTCTCCGTATTGAAGTGCACAGTTATATTTGGGTTGTTGAACACTCTGAAACATTCGTGATAATGAACCTGTTAAGCAAAGATTCAGGAAGTTGAAAGCTCAACATAACAATTGCTCATTAGTATATAATTCAGGGCTGAGGCTGAAAATCAGGGAAAGCAAAAAAGATATGAGAAATAGTCACCATGAAGCAACTATAAATGACAAATTTAAACAGTTTCTATCTTTCTCAAGTATCTATATTTTGAATTCCAAGCCCTGTATTTGAACAAACAAACTTCATCATTTACAGAATAATATTTAATATAAATTTACCAAAATATCGAAGGCCTTTCACATGAAAATAGTGTCTCTGAGACAAACCATAACTAACCATCCACAGAGTCAATGCAGTTCAATGTGATATATGTCTCAGTTACACTACAGTATATGGGGGACCTTACAAACAAGTTGTGAAGAAGATTTTAAAAGTGCACATGTAGTGGAAACTTCAAACAATTTTCAAAGCATAAGATCATGCAGTTCTACATTGTTATTAGCGTTCTGTTGGAACTCATATTACAGCATAACGTAGAAAGAATATCCAAACAACCTAAACACAACTGATATTTCTGTCAAAATTACCTATCTTGCATAGCTTTAGATGCCCTGAGTTGATCTTTCCGTACAAGTAAATGAACATGACGAGCATATTTAGTCAAGTATATAGCCTCCTCTGTTGCTGTATCACCTCCTCCAACAACTGCCAGAACCTGTCCCTTAAATAGTGGTGATGCACCATCACAAATTGCACAAGCACTAATTCCCCTACTCCAAAATTCATCTTCACGAGGCAATCGGAGCCTTTTTGCTGTAGCTCCAGTTGCAAAAATGATGCTGTGGCACTTGACCTGAGAGGTTATGTAATTAAGAATCTCTAATCAAAATCGTGAAGTAGAATGATCATTTTCCCTTTGCAGAACAAGTAATAATGAATCACTGGAGAGAAATAAGTGAAACACATTGGCCACAGCCATTATTTATTAGTCATGCAACATACTCTATCCATTTTATTAGATAGATTTACTAGAAGTGTATTCTGTGCATGGATTATTTTTAATTGCCATGACCTTCTTTCCTTTCAACATTTGCGTATCTTTTTTTCCAGTTGAAACAAAAATAAAAAGGAAAATGAGTAACTGCCGTACTCAATCAAGTTATGCCATTAGCAAAACAAACAAAACTCTGTGTTGTGGGAGATGCTGAAATTGCATACAGAAAGCAATTTAATCAATGTTGACACCAGAAAAGTTATTTATGCAGTGGGAAACAAAGATGCACACTCGAGTCTCTAAGTTTGCATAATTGAAACAGTTAATAAAACCACACCTACACAAAAGGTATGCCATCAAATCATATATCACCTTGCGTTCACCACTTTTTACAGTGAAGGGATTGCTTTTAACATCAACAGATTCAACATCTTCTTGGAACAGTTCTGCTCCCCAGCGTTCAGCTTGGCGTTTCATTCTGGTAAACACAAAAGTTAAGACTATTTGTTGTTGAGGAAACCGTAGTTTAAATGAATATAAACGAATGGTCAGCTATCAATAAGCCAATGATGAACTATAGAAATGTAAATAGAAGTGATTTTATTATCCTTGTTACCTATCCATCAAATCTGGACCGGTTATTCCATCTGGAAATCCAGGAAAGTTCTCCACTTCGGTGGTAGTCATCAGCTGTCCACCAGGCACACCACCCAGTTGATACCCCTCAAAAACTACTGGTTTCAAATTTGCACGAGCAGCATATATAGCTGCTGTGTATCCAGCAGGACCGGAACCTATAATTACCAGATTCTCAACACCTTCAACTGCATAAACAAATTTAATGTCAGCATACTATTTCGTACTCCAAGTCTATCAATAGTTATCATTGTTGCAAGAATTAGAAAAAAGATTTGATTAAGAACTAAAAAGAATCCATTCTGTGAACCTCTAAGCTGGAGAAGAAACTAGCATCTTAAGTTCTTAGAAAGGTTTCAAATAGTACATAAAATTGAACTTGAAAATTTATAGTACAATCAGCAAGAGATTGTTACAGCCCTCAATTCAAGGAAAGAAAAGGCCTGATGAATTGCATTCCAAACGTAAGCACTAGTTTGTCATCAAAGAGTAGAGAATACTGATCAGCTTCCTTGATTATAGACATATCTTGTGTGTATATATTTAACTACCCATTAATATTTAACTCAGTTTCAGTGCAGAACAAAATACACTAAAAAAACTTTGGTTCACCAACATAAAATGACATACCAAACTAACACATCAGCATTGAAAGACTTGAATCAAATTGAGCGCGAATGCATTACCATGCTGTATTTAACTTCAAAACAAAAACCATACAACTGAAAGTTACATCCAAGCGTAGGATTCCTGTGTCTTGTTCCACATTCTATCTATGTAACTAGTTCTCCTTCACAAAAATCCATCTTCACGCACACAGAGAAGGCTAAACATACGTATAATATCAAACAGATAGCTAGAGAGAGAGAGAGACCTTGAGAAGGAGGTGGGTCAGTGGAAGCTTTGACCCGAAGAGTACTGGAAGAGAAAGTTTGAGTGGTTGGGTTGACACAGAGAGAGCGGCGGAGACTCTGAAGCGTACGATTTCTGAGGAAGAAGAGAGAGTGAGGAAGAGTGGCGGCTGCGGCGGATGTTGTGGTGGTGGTGGGGTGAGGAGGAGGGGTACCGACTCCGGCTGTTATCTTCAAGCAAGGAGTCATATTGGTTTCAGACCATACAACTAATTCAAGCAAAAAGAGAAAAAACAGACAAACAACAACGTCCGCAGTTGCAAATGCTGCGTCATCTATGTTTATATA
>JANITW010000005.1:50192453-50203844 GCA_027564335.1 Erythroxylum williamsii
TCTAACCATCAAATTGAAGGAATTTGCTAAAACTTCCTTCTAGAGAAATGTTCCTCATAGTCTCAATTTCATAACGCTACTAAAATCATTTAATTTGGTGCACTACTCCAAAAGTTACACCTCAAACATTTCGGACTATTCTTATACTAAAATATTTTCTTGCGATTTACTTCCATATGAAAATTAATATTCTTAGAGACTAAATTGAAACTTAATTTCTTCAGAACATTTGTAGCCTATTTCTCTAGTTTAATCCAAATCAAGAATCACCTCATTTGGATGACTAGAGCAAAAGTTATGGCCAAAATATTTTCAGCTCTTACTAATCCAAGACTGAACACTAAACTCAATTTCAATTCAGAAATTGAAAATCTTAGGGGCTAAATTGAAATTTAATTCCTTCAGATAACTTGTAACCCCATGTATATGTTTTATGTTGCAATAAGAATCAATTCAATCGGATCTCCACAGATCAAGAATTCACCAAAATACTGAACCATGTTCAAAAAATTTTCCAACTCACTTTAATTAAATCAAACTTTTTAAATTTAATCTAAAAAATCCCCATATTTTACATAAAAAAATAGAGAGATGTCTTAGGAATTCAACTCTTCAAAAATCAAGTCAATCGGAGGTCCGACAGAAAAGATATAAATAAAAGAGTGAGAGAGGGTCGGATTAGGTCGGGCAAAACAAAAAGTCTGATCGGTCGATCAAAACAAAAGGGTCGGATCGATCGGCCAAAACAAGATCGGTCGGCCAAAACGAATGGTCAATCGGTCGGCCAAAATAAAGGGTCAATCGATCGGCCAAAACAAATGGTCAGATCGGTCGGTCGGCCAAAACAAAAGGTCGATCGGTTGGCCAAAACAAATCGGTCGGCCAAAACAAAGGGTCGATCGGTCGGCCAAAATAGGGTCGATCGGCCAAAACAAAGGGTCGTTCCAAAACGCATACCTGACTTTCAAGAATTCATAACTTCTTATACAGAAGTCCAAAATTCACAAACTTAGTATTAAAAGAAAGCTGAAAGGAAGCTCTACAACTTCCATGAATAACTAAAAAATCAATTCCATCTCTAAAGGGATCAAAATCTCACTCAAATTTTCTATCCAATTAATGTCTCCCTAAACAATAACTCAACTTAGAAAATTTCTATCTTTCAGCTCCAAGGTCTAAAAATGTCATACTTTATATCAATGGAAAGATAAAAACATAATATAAAACTTTCATGAAGAACTTCAAAGCAATTTTAACCTCTAACTAGGTCAATTTTTTAATCAAAGTTTCTGCCAGAAAATTTATCATCTTAACACAACATCCAAACTTCCAAATTTCATATCTTCCAATTCTCACATCCATAAATAACATATTATACATCATCTAAAAGCTATAAAAATTATATATAACTTTCATGTAGACCACTTACTCCAATTCAAAACACATCTGTCCATAATTTTCTCCAAAACACAGTACACACAAATCTACTCTATGAGCATTTTCAAAAACAAAGCAAAATAACCTTAACTTCGGAAGATCATAACTTTCAATCCTGATATCGAAAAATATCATACTTTATGGAGATAGAAAGCTATCAATAGAAGCTACAATTTTCATGAAGATTATTTGATCAAAATCTACCTAGATCAAGCCAGAAAAATTTACAAAGTTTCAGATCCAAATTGGCATTTTTTGCTACTATTCATCGCCAAAAAGACAAACTTTCTTAATTCTCCAAATTATCACACTTTTTACTATTTATTTCTTTCTTTTCAACTTCCATTTCAATCAACTCATTCACTTTAACTTTCATAACCCATACAAATCTACTCAAATATCAAAGTCATCAAAACCAAACAATTCTTTTCTCATCAATTTCTTTAAAGCACAATAACATCTATAACACAATACATATACACTAACACTCATTTCATACATTTAATATTTCTAAATTTCCACTAAAAGATCGAGGTCCAACATTTAGTGACATTGTCTCCCCTTTATCTAATTTCCCCAAGTTTCAGTTTCAACTTATACATATGAGATTGATTACCAAGGTTTGAATACATCTAGTAAATATTATCCAAAAGTTCTTTGGCATTTGAATAACACATATAATTTGAAGCAATGCCTTCATCCATGGAATTAACAAACCACACCACAACCATGGAATGTTCTGCATCCCAAATAGCAAAAGATGGGTCCTTCACATCTGGCACCTTATTATCACTAGTCAAATACCTAATCTTCCCTCCCCCTCAAACATACTTCTGTACTGATTGGGACTAGCATAGGAAATTGTCTCCATTGAGACATATGGTGGTTATGTTGACAAAATGGGAGTCAGAGTTGATGCTACGATTTTCAGCAGCCCTAGAGGAAATAGGGTTTGGTTTAGAAGTAACTTCTAACAATGTGAAGGGCTAGGGTTTCAATCTTTCCACAGTATAAGTCCTAACAGACTTTTTTTTCATAAAGAGGGAGTGTTAGGAATTAAGTTCCTGCTCTGATACCATATGGAGAAAAAAATAATATTATGTATACTGAATAATGTATATATATAGATCTTATAGGTAGTGCAAGATGCTTAAAAGGAAAAAACCATACAGCTAATTTTCCTATTTTATGGAGTTAACTAAGCCTATAATTAATGCATATACTACAACTCATCAATCCCTAAGAATCTACCATGATTTCTAAGTATCATCATTAGATCTTTTTTACACAAAAAGTTTCCGAGCGCGAGTTTTTTCACTTATTTTAGGATTTGGGGGCATTTTTTAAACTAAAAAAGGTGGGAAAACCCTAGCTACACCCTTTAGACCCTAATACACTATTTAAGAACGTGAAACACACCAAAAAACATAGCAACCAATATCAAAAAGTGGATCAATTATTGGAGGTAAAAAAGAACGTCCAAGAATGCCAACTTTCCAAATCAATGCTTCAATAGAGTTTTTCTTCATTTCCTTTAGTTCTTTCCTTATCCTTGATGTGTATTTTGAATTCTAAAATGTTAAACATGATTCATGAAATTCTAAATTTTAGATTAGGATTTATTTTGTGACTTTGATTATTGTTGATCTCAATACATATTAGATGTTTGTGATAATTTTTATGCTTAAACTTAACACAAAATGAGGGAGTGAATCAAAAGTGATCAATGTTAAGTTATCCAATGAGATTTGGCAATTCAATCGACCCATAATTATCAAGTTAATAATCATTTTAAGAGATATCTTATTTAAAAAATTAGTTATCAGATAGATAGCTTCATATCTAATTAAATAAGTTAAGGAAAGTTTTGTCAATCGAGAGGTTGCAAATCTAGAACTTTCAAATTTGATTTGGTCTTAAGAGGGAGTAATGAATACCTCGGGAAATCTGGGATCAAACTCTTAATTAGATAAAAAAATATTAAAGGAAACAAAATAAAGAAAGAATAAGTCCTAAGTATTCAATCTATGACAAAAACTTTAAATTTATTGGTAGCTAATTGTTATTGGATTATTTTCTTTGTTTCATTATTTGTTTCTATTTCTATTAATTATTTTTATTCAAATCACATTCTAAATACCTTACACAAAGTTAGGTTCAAGTTGTTAGCTATTACATAATCCTCGTGGGAATGATAACCTTATTTATTATAAGATACGATTCATATACTTGTAGTGTATTGAGATTTTTATTAAATATGAAACTTCCTCAATAAGTTTTTAAAGTCATTGTTATGATTTAACATTAGGACTATTTCACTTCCTTTGATCTAAGGAATTTTTTCCATTTTTGTATGCTTGTGATTGCATGAACAAAAGAATTACTAGAAGTTCAATCAAGATCAAAGACACTCGAAAGAGAAATTCAAAGAGTAAGACACTAATAAGAGATCGAGAGAACAATGGTGGAAGAATATAATCCCAGAGACCAGCAAAGAGTCTTTATGGATTTCATAAGGCCAGAGTTTAACACAACTCAACAAAGAATCACTCAACCACTTATGTAAGCAATGTAACTCAAGATTAAACCAACATTATTGAATGTGCTACAAACTAACGTGTAGTTCTTTAGGTTTCCTAATGAAGATCCTAACACCCATCTAGTAAACTTTATAGAAATATGTGATACCTTTTGACATAATGGAATGTCAGTCGATGATGTTAGGATGAGGCTCTTTCCCTTCACACTTAGGGAAAGAGCCAAAGCATGACATTATTCCTTAAACCTAACCATCATCACAACATGGGAGCATTTGTTACATGCCTTCCTAGAAAAGTACTTCCCTCTAACGAAGATAACAAGTTTGATAAAGGAGATTACAAATTTCCAATAAAATGACTAAGAGTCACAATATGAAGCATGGGAGCATTACAAGAATTTAGAAATGAGATGTCCTCACCATAACCTACCAAAGAAATTCCTATTGCAAACTTTTTATAGTGGAGTTAATCCACCTATGAGGGGCACCATACATGCAACTTCTGGAAGACCTTTAATAAGGAAAACAATTGAGAAAGTAGAGGATTTGCTAGAGGAGATGACAAATAATAGCTACCTTTGGACGCTAAATAGAATCAAATAGTACTTGACTTTTTAAGACCAAAAAGGAGTCATTATTATAGATTTAGTGACAACACTATAAGCTAAGATCGCTAATTTAACATGACAACCAAATAGTTTGCAAGCATCCTCTCCAACTCTCTTTAAAGATATACAACATGTATGCTAATTATATAGATAAGAAAATCATGTAACTATTGGTTGCTTCTTTACGCTAAACAACAATACAGAGTAACTGAACTATATAGGCACATAGTTTGGTCAAAGAGGAGGAAATAATTTGCATTCTAATACATACAATCTTGGGTGGAGGAACCACCCAAAATATTCTTAGTCTAACAATGTGGGTACTAAATTGAGAATTCAAGGTCTCCCTAAATTTCAATAAGATTAGTCTAGTGCAAACAATTCAAAACTGGATGAGATAATAGGCAGGATCATAAGTATGGAAGGGAAGTTCAAGCAAGTAGCAAAGAACAACGTCTCTTTAATTCTTAACCTAGAAGTTCAAATGGGCCAACTCATAAATGCTTTATTTGCAATAAGTGTGGAGAGTCTTCCAAGTAATACTAAAGCAAATCCAAGGGAGCAACTCAAGGTAATCACACTTAGGAGTGGGAAGGAGCTCGAAGAACCCACAATAAACAAGCTAAAAGTCACTTTTTAAAGGAGCAAGAAAAGTAGAAAAAGGATGAGGAAAAGAATGAGCAACCTCTATATGTTTCCCCTCTGCTATACCCACCCAAAATTGCATTTCCCCTAAAAGACTACAAAAGAACAAGTTGGATGCATAACAAAGTTTGTGGAGAAGCTGAAAACTTTGCAAATTAAATTATCTTTTGTAGAGGTATTGGAACACATGCCCAAACACATGAAGTTCCTTAAATATATATTAATAAAAAATGAAATTAGAAAGATAACTAGACGGTGGCACTGACAGAGAGTTGTAGTTTCATTATCAACATGTGCCTTTATGATCTTAAGAAATTAGGGCTAGGTTATGTTAAGCCAACTTCAATACTCATTCAGTTAGCATATCAATACATAAAGAATTAGTTTGGTGTGGTGGAAGATGTGATAGAACATAATAATTTTTTATTCTAGTTATCAGAGCCAGTATTTTGTTATGGCTGTTTTGGAGCAAACAATGTTGTCGCATGTGGCTTTGAGAGACTTTAAGTCATATTGTCATTGGTGACTAGAAGGCAAGTTACAGTGATTTATTGTTGGAATTGGTAATTAGTAACTAACATCTTGTTATTGGATAATGAACTGCTAGCTTGAAGTAGCTCCTACTGGCGATATTGCTAGCAAATTGATGGCGGTGGTGTTTGTGAAGAATGAAGTAGCTAGTGGTTGGAGAAGACACCTCAATATGGAGGCTTAACATCGAAGGAGCTAGTGGAATAAAGAGATGCCAAAGGTTTGTAGTAGATAGTAGTGATAGGCTAGAGCAAAGGCAACTTATGATGGCTCAGCATAGAAGGGGCTTAGCTAGAGCAGGTTAACCAAAGAAGTAGTTGTAGGTGTGGTGGCGTGAAGGAATCATGGAATTAATATATACTCTCTTCTATTATTCTTGATTAGTATTGATTCCGAAAATTCTTGACTAAATTGAAATGATACTTTGAAAAAAAATTTCAAATGTCATTAATTAAATCAATTACTAACAGTAAAAAACTAACATGTTTGGACTTAAATAAAGTACACATTAACTTCATACTTTATGTTTAATCAAAACATTGTATGATGTAAGATTGGACTAGAGAGAAAAATTATACATGAAAAGGTTAGTCAAAACTACTTTGACATTCCTAAATATTTTGGTGGTCATGATGCATTGCTAAATGTTAATTTTGATCCATTTATATAAATTATTTAATTAGAGAATTAAAGATAAATTAAATGAGTTTAGAGGTAACTTAATCAAGTTGAACTTGAATGTAAAGTTTGAGAAACTTTGTGATTAAATATAAGATAGTTAATAAATAAGGATTAATATAAGATATTGGATCTTATTTAAGCATAATTGGTATTTAACTAGAACTAATTATAATTCAAATTCTAATTTAATTAAAATTAGAATTTAATTTCAATTAAGTTACTAAAATCTTAAAAAAAAACTATTATAAATAGGCTTAGACTTCAAGAGAGCTATCTCTCTTTGTCTAACCCTCTCTACAATATAGTTCTTTTAACACGTTTATAGATACTATTAGAGGTTATGACACTTGTGAGACTTTGTTGGTTGAAATGAGTCAATTTCATAAATGGTTTAAGAAAAATGATAAGCAAATGATCAAGTTTTACAATAAGGTACAAATTATAATACATGCATTATTATGATTTATCTTTTAATCATTTTATAAAATTTTAAGTAATTATTTCATAACGTGTGGGATTGGATCTTGTCCCAGTTTCCTAAGAAAAATGAAATCAAACCTACATGGATGACATACCCTGACACGATGAAATTTTGACTCAAGTTGGACATGACAAAATGCAAAGGAATTTATTAGAAGGAATTTAACATAAATATAATATGATACGAATTGTAATTAGATACAAATAAAAATAAATTAAGCATGGCCAGATGTAATTAAAGTTAAATTTATGTTATTCAATCTAAATGAGATTCAAATGAAATTTGATTGAATGCAACTTTATAAAAATTAAAAATAATCATTTGTTTTAAAAAATAAATAAAATTAAATAAAAGTTTGGACTAGCATTATACTATAATAAAGATCTTAAAAGAAAACTAAATTTAAATAATTTGGGTAAAATTTGATATTGACTTTTATTTTATAGGAATTTGTAAACCATATGTATTTATATTATTTAATAATATATACATAAAGACAACTGATCTTAAATTTTATGCATAAAGTGCAAAATGAATGCAATGGGAATGAAGAAAATAAATTGGAAATAAAATGATTAAAAGATCGAGTTCATCATATCAGGTCTTAAGTGGTTTGAACCTTTTTTACTTTATTCCATAATTTTTAAAAAATATCAAATATTCCTAAGATTTAGTTTTTGTTTCACTTATATCCCTGACATCATTCTTCATTAGGTTTCCAATGAATAATGGGAAAATAATGCCATGTAGCTTGATGAAGTGTTACATGGCACAATATGTTTATATCATGTAACACACATCTTTATGTGGTTTAGAAGATGTAATACTCAATATATAGATGATCTTGGAAATTTGGGAGATGAAATCAACCAAGGTCATATGTTACATGGTACAATCATGGTAGGTGTATGCTACATAACATCTAGTTAAGGCACACAATGTTACTTTCCTATTCTTTATTATAAAACTAACATAAAATGATATCAAAGGTTACGAGTGAATCAAAAATCAAATTTTAGGGGCATATGATAGTTTTTAGAAATTAGAGATTAAAGTGAAAAAGATATAAACCATTAAATCAACTCTAAAATCAAATAAAATTATAGGTCAAAAAATAAAAATTTAAAACCCTAGAGATACATAAAACCAAATTAAATGTATCTATAAATATTTAGGATTTAAAAACAATCAATTAAATGATATAAACAAAATAAAAAGGCATAAAGAGGTATCTGAAGCTCAAGACAAGTATGAGAAAACAAACCTAAAGAAGCACCAAAGTTTTTAATTAGGTATTTAAAGCTAAAAAACTTGATAGGTGTCTATGATTTGAAATAAAAAAATGAGATTGAAAACGTAGGGAAGTATCCAAGCATTTAACTACAAACCTAGAAAGATATCTAAGGTTTAGACTAAAAATGGATATATGAAAATCAAAGAGATCTGTAGGTCTTTATCCACAAACCTAAAGATTTATGTTGAGCTTTAAAGAAAAGATAAAGGACTTAGAGAAGTTATAAATGTAGACCCAAAAATGTATCTAGGCTTTGAACTGAAAACTCAAGATGAGAGACTCGAGAAGTGCCTAAGTATTTAACTATAAACTTGGATATGTATCTAGGGTTTAAATTGAAAACTAAGAGAACTAAAAATTATTTAATAATTAGAAGTAAAAATTGAGAGAAGGTACCTAAAGAAGTGTCTAAGAATACATTGAGATTTGAAAAAAGAGAATAGCAATGACACTTTTAAGCCCAATATCATCCTTACTAGAGAAGTAGCTATACTAAAAAAGTAATGGATGGTGGATGGAGAGGGGCACAAGGTGGTACACAAAAAAGGGAACAAGGGAATTGTTCCCAATCAAAGATACCACTTTTGTCTCTTTAGCATCTTTTCTAGTTTCCAAATCTGTTTCTTATACTTGCGCATTTCTTCTAGTTTCCAACTCTATAATGATAGGTATTAATTCTAAAGTCATCTCAAGTTTTTTAGTTATATTAACTAATCCTTGAATTATTATATAATGTTAATTTATTAACAAGATGGGTAATTTCTTCCAATTGACTTTTTATATCTTTTTCTATATCTTTAAATTAACATTAGATAATAATTCGTTAAAAAAGGAATTAATCAAACTAATAACCGATCAAGATGAAATTATTTATGGTTATGAATCAGATCAAGAGATTTATGTCGATCAACAACAACAAAAGGTAGATCAACCCAAAGGTAGTTAAAGTGGAGAAAAAAGAAAACAAAATAAACCACCCTATAATTGGGAGTCAAAATCAATTGAAATCGAAGAATTAAAAAGATTTGGTTATTATCAAAAGGACAACAAAATAAGAAAATTTCCCACAGAATACACACCAAAACATGTAACTCTTGAACTAGATAGAATTCTAAATTTAGACTATGTAATATCACCAGAAAAATTATTATTATAATAATCTAATAAATTAACATTAGTGATACAATTAGAAAAACCTTTTGAAGGATTAAATAATATAAGTACTTTATGGAATTTTATTACTTATAAAACTACTGGCATTGTATTAAATGTTTTATTAGATAATGAAGTACGAATGAAAAACACTACCAGATTTCTTAATGCTATAGGTTTAGAATTAAGTAATTTGGCTCCGCCTTACCTTAAACTCGAGTTTTGGGTAGCAAAGTAGTATCAGAGCTCAGGTATGAGCCTGAGGCTTAGCCCCACGTCATGAGTTCGAATCCCATAAATATAGGATTTGTTCATGGTCTCTCCATATATCGCAGTTACAGAGGGCGTCACACAAGTAGATGCATGGTGGACGTAAGTAATTTGGCTTTGCCTTACTTTAGATTGAGTTTTGGGTAGCAAAGCCCTAAAAATTGTTGAACTTCCCTTAAATTTTTTAAGATATCAGGAAATTGGTATAATTTTGTAAGAATATTAGGTCGTAATTTAAGAAACCCATTAGATATTTCTAATCAAGGATTAAAACCTATTAAAGAATGTTTAGAAATAGCTACAAATATTTATAATGAATTTAATAAAAAATTACAACAATTAAAGGACTTGAACTAATATAGCTTGTAGTCAGGGTACTTCGAACCCTTTATAACCACCATGATTTTGCTTGCACATTTTCATGCTGATCGGAACCAATAGTTTTGCTGGAACTCAAACACGAGACGTGAAGCTATACCAGGCCTATACCTAAAGCTCTGATACCACAACTAAAACCTATAGCTTGTAGTCAGGGTACTTCGAGCCATCTAAGCCAATTTCCTTAATCAAACCATGGAAGATATAGAAAAAGATTTAAAAAGTCTATAGGAAGAAATTACCCATCTTGTTAATAAATTAACATTAGATAATAATTCGTTAAAAAAGGAATTAATCAAAGCAATAATCGATCAAGATGAAATTATTTATGGCTATGAATAAGATTCAACAACAACAAAAGACAGATTAACTTGAAAGTAGTCAAAGTGGAGAAAAAAGAAAACGGAATCAACCACCCTATAGTTGGGAGTCAAAACCGAATGAAATTGAAGAATTAAATAGATTTGGTTATTATCGAAAAGACAAAAAATAAGAAAATTTTCCACAAAATATACACCAAAACATTTAACTCTCAGACTGGATGGAATTCTAAATTTAGACTATATAATATCACCAGAAAAATTATTATTAGAATGGTCTAATAAATTAACATTAGTTAAACAATTAGAAAAACCTTTTAAAGGATTAAATAATAAGTACTTTATGGAATTTTATTACTTATAAAACTATTGGTATTGTATTAAATTTTTTATTAGATAATGAAGTACAAATAAAAAAACTACCAATTTTATTAATGCTATAGGTTCAGACTTAAGTAATTTAATTCCACCCTACCTTAAACTCGAGTTTCGGGTAGCAAAATGGTATCAGAGATCAAGTATGGGCCTGAGGCTTAGCCCTACGTCATAAGTTTGCATCCCATAAATGTAGGATTTGCTCATGGTCTCTCCATATACTGTAGTTACAGAGGGTGTCACACAAGCAGATGCATGGTGGACTTATGTAATTTGGTTGCGCCCTACCTTAAACTCAAGTTTTTGGTAGCAAAATCCTAAAAATTATTGAACTGCCCTTACATTTTTTTAAGATATCTGAAAATTGGTATAATTTTGTAAGAATATTAGGTTGTAATTTAAAAAATCCATTAGATATTTCTAATCAAGGATTAAAACCTATTAAAGAACATTTAGAAATAGCCACGAATGTGAATATAATCAAGAACTACAACAATTAAAGAACTTGAACTAAAAGCTATAGCTTGTAGTCAGGGTACTTCAAACCCTCTATAACCACCACGCTTTCGCCTGATCATTTTCACGCTGATCAGAACTAGTGGTTGTTGGACCAATGGTGGTTGACAAATTAATTCCACTTATGTTTTGATAATAATAAAATACTTAGAATTGGTTAAGAA
>JANITW010000005.1:50228302-50244780 GCA_027564335.1 Erythroxylum williamsii
GAAAAAATTTTGGTGATCAGTGGCTACTAACAATATTGAAATTCTCTCTGGGAAATTAAATATATATACAACGTGCTGACGTGTTAATTGTTGACTATAACAAATTAATAGTCTTGCCATGAAATTGAGGATACGGGGGAATGATGAAAACAACACAGAAAAAACAAAAGGTTGACAACAAATCATGTGTTGAATAAAGGGCATACGATAAGAATTATATACATGGGTCCTTATTGTTCTCCAAGTCTCCATTAAAACCTGGTTATGTACATGGGTTTGTCCACACGAGGCACAATGAGAAGAGAAAAGATCTTGTGTCTAATATTACTCTGTTTTATTCTGTCTCATAGAATCTCAACCATTTATTTTACAAGACCTACACAGGACCTATATAGAATCCACATAAATGAATGACTGAGATTCATTGGACACAATAAAACACCATAATATTGGACAGAAGATCTGAACTCCAATTAGAAGTCTTTTGTTCTTGCCCTTGTTTTTTCTTTTTTTTTAATTATCATTATTATTTGAAAATTTTGCTTGATTGTTTATGTGAAATTTGCTACAATTTGTGAGGATAAGAAATCATAAAGCTTTTAAATTCAGACAGGGAGTTTGAGAAAGGTTACTTATTAATTAGTGATAATTTGGCATTCTTTACTTTTATATATATATATATATATAGGAGTAACTATTATATCTTGGCAAATCAACGACTGTGTATCTATGCTGTTCACCAAAAAGAAAAGGAGAGTGTATGCTGATAAGTCGTCATAACGACTGTGTATCTATGCTGTTCACCAAAAAGAAAAGGAGAGTGCATGCTGATAAGTCGTCACAATCTGCACTACCCTCACAAGCAATATCTCAATTGTTGTCTACTTCGTCCACTTTGGTGATTTACAAGTCTTTTTTTATTAGCCATATCTTTGAGAGTTTCATACCATACCCTCCCAAGTCCCAACCTAACCGGAACTAACCTGGGCTGACAAGTTTAGGTGGCATTTCTCACATAGGAAATATGTGACTAAAACTAAGAGAAGATCAAATCTATACAGATTATTACTGTTGACTGAAAGAAAAGGTTTGAATTTCGGAAGTTTATAATTTCAACTCTGCATCAAAATTTTCACAAGTCTAAGGATCAGCAATGTCCCTGATCTCCATCAAATACCAACATATCTGTCATGTTAGGTTTGCACTTCTGGTTTCAAGCAGTAGCATAGCAAGGAAGATAATAACGCATCACAATACACGAATAGCTTACAAAAGAATAGAATAGAACAATGGTAATGTAAAACGTAGAATAGAACAATGGTAATGTAAAAAGAACTTCTGATGTTTCTTTTCCATAAGGAAAATCATTCGAGATCCAGTATTCAAACAAAATTTGGAGCCCCTATACCAGTTGTTTGTGTTTAATACATGGCAACTTGTACAAGCTTGGCATGGCCGTGCAAAAAAATAGCACAAGAGCAATGCCTTTGGTGCAAGTACCTATAATATTTGTGAAAATCCTATTCGTATGATGTGAAAATCCTATTAGAGGATTCCAAAAACTAATTCTAAAATCAAGGTCTAGCTGCAAAATGGTTGAAAATGGTTTCTAGAGTTGACTGGCTGATGCTGTATTCTGCTATGCCCAATCGATTTCTGAGATAGGCGTGAATTAACCAAGAAAAGAAACACATTGGATAAAATGAAAATAGTCAGAAGAATATACAATATGGTGGCGGGAGAGAGATGGCAAGAAAGAAAGAAAGGAAGAAAGTTAAAACTGTGTTAAAACGGTATTTGATGCGTTTTACCTGTTTTGCTCCAAGAGACCGAAAACATCGGCTAGGGAAAGACCACCTCCATGTGGCAACTGAAACAAAATTTTGGATGAGTACAATGCACATATAGGATCCTTTCCAACCAAAATCACCCATTTGAATACTGAAAGAAGTTCTTCATTAGTTTGATCCTATATGATGTAAACTTATGCAGCCATAATAATCTAAAGACAAACCGTCTGAACCTGTATATGATGTAAACTTGTGCAGCCATAATAATCTAAAGACAAACCGTCTGAATCAGTAAGTGACGTAAACTTATGCAGTAATAATAATCTAAAGACAAACCGTCTGAACCTGTCTTGAGATAAAATTTGGCAAGAAGGAAGGCCCTTCCAATGTTGGCATCTTAGCAGTGAAGGCTTTTATCTTTGTTTCCTAACATTCTGAAACATTCTTCCTAGGCATCCAATATGTATGTTCTAAATGCATCAACACCAACCACTTTGGAATTTACGTAGACTTGCAATGTTTGGGCCTCAAAGATACCTCATCACTGGGAAATTTCACACCTAAAACATGTCCTATTGACACATGAAATTCCAACATCCTACTCAATTTCCCAAACTTTACCACTCACTATTCATGCCACAATCATAAGGTTCATTTTATAACCAAATAAAAAATAAAAAATTATAACAAAGTAGAATTTATTTTTTACTCTCATTTTTTCCTATTTTCCATAGAATACAGAATTTGACTAAAATTGCATTGTCCTATATCGACATGCATTTAAAAGAAATCCCGTCTATCAAAAATTAAAAACATATAAGCAGCAGAATGATGAAAAGACTCCAAGCTTTATTTATTCTACCTGATACTTAATACTCAAACCATTGCACCCTTGAAATGTCGCTGCAGGGAATGAGGACTGGACAAACATATCAATTGCTGAGATTTTTTCCTTTGCCAACCACCACTCGGAAAATATTGGCAGCGGTATACCCCCTAGATAAAAGTTTAAACATTTAATGTCAACATTCTAGCTAGGGAAGCAAACATAAGAATCAGCATTCATGTAGAACTATTGAACATATACAATCTGAAAAAAATCAAATCTAGCAACCAGCAGTTTGAAGAAAATTTTATGTTCTTGAGGCCTAGGCAAGAGTGAAGCTATGACTGAATAAAACGTGATCAATGAAGAGAACAATTAGTTCATATGTAAAACTACAAGTATGGAGAGGCGCTATCTTCAAATTATGGCCAAGATGTACTGACAAAGATACAGTGACAATAAAAACTAAAAGTTACAATAAAGAGAACTGACAATAAAAACTAAAAGTTACAATAAAGAGAATAAATATTAAAGTATTGCAGAGTGATAAACATACAGGTCTGAGAAGATTAAAGGAATACACCAAGGACATGAATAACAACTCTAGATATACACATAACTTATTACCATCTCGAAGTAATTGCTCTGACAATTGTTCAGCAAACATTCCATCAGAGTCGGCAGTGGTTGATACAAGTATCTTCACCCTCTCTTCATTACCAAGCCAGTGTCCAACCATAACTATCATTTTCTGGGACAAGCTTATTTCTGCCGCTGATGCATTTTCAGATATGAGGAGGTCAGTGCCTCCAATGCAAACTTCAAGGTCATCAAGTAAGTTTCTTGGATGCGAAGAAGCATTCAAAAGCCTTTCTCGTATCATTTGGCAAAGGTTTTCCAGATCCAAGGGGCTTATCTCACTAGGTTTAACCTGAAAGAAGAGGAACAAATTAAATTCAATATACCTGTCCAAGTAGATGCAAACAATCTGTGTGTTTAACTTCATACATTTTGGATCCTATTTCCCGTCCCTATTTTCCATTTAAATTCATATTTTCCCTTAGTAGAACTTCTAACAAATACATTTTATCCATGAAACTATTTTCTAGGGGTAGAAATGGACGTATGTTTCACTACAATTATATCAAAAATACCAAAAGGAGATATTTTTCTAGTTTCGTAGACATGATAAAACCTAGGAAAGAAAAGTAGCTTTTAAAGTCTATTAACCGCTTAAAACTAGAAAACCTGTTTCCCCAAAAAGAAACATTTATTCTATTTCTAGTACAGAAACTCCAATATAACAACTCAAGTATATGGGTTGAATGGACAGGGCCTTTATAGTTGGTAGATTTCAAGCCCCATCCACATTGGCCTCATTTATGGTGGAGCTGTAATTTGATGCGATGTTTTCAACATTTACTGTAAAGGGCCATGTTTTATAAATATTTGATTCCTTTGCAACCCTCACCAAATAGCTTGAAATTTTGGTTGAATGATATCCTGGCACTTCACAAGGTTTCAACATTTTCCCCAACAAAGATATCGTCTTTCCAAAGAGGGACTCAAAAACTATGCCTAGCATACCTCTAGCTCAAGATGGTTTCCGAATCGTGTTTTCAGATGCTGAGGACTTCCAATGCATCTCAGTCGACCTCCAACCTTCAAATTATAAAAGACAAATTATTTCCTTATCAGAGGATGTTACCGGATGCTTAAGCTTCAGAAGCATAAAGCAAATGTACCATGATCCCAATCCGAGTGCACAATGCTTGTGCTTCATTCATGCTGTGAGTAGTAAGAATTACTGCTGTCTTTCCCTGTCTGGTTGACAAACGGGATATTACTTCCCACATGAACCGTTTGGCAATAGGATCCATGCCTACATCGAGTGATAAGAAGTAACAGTTATTTTAGCTTATGGAAATATGAAGCTTGACCAAGAAAAAAAAAGCTACTAGGCACAAATCAAATGCTTCCACGTGCAGTTAAGTCTTTAAGGACTAATCAGCGAATAATCTCTATCACGAATGATGAAATTCTGATGTAAATTGTGAGTTTGCCCCTATTCTCAACATAAATATGGAAAGAAGCTTTTCCACTCTACAACAGAACTCAGCAAGATCAACATACTGCAAAAACTCAAGAGAACTATTTAATAGCATACATCTAAGGCAGTTTAGGATGATGTGACTCCACAAATCTATTAACAAGACAATTTCATAGACTATTTTATGGTTCCATAATTTTATTATTGCCTGCTTGCAGTACTGCTATTCTGCTCTCTATCGTCCTTTTAACAAACGCAAAACTCAATGCTTACATAAAAATCAAATCAGCTTTAGTAATTCTTAATTTTGACTCATTAATGACAGATATAACTATATTTGATTAAAATTATGAATATCACTAAGATAACTGATTGTTTGATCTAATTAAGAAAATATATGTACATATTAACTAAGCAGAATAAGAACATGAAAAGGAAATGTGTATAACACAGAATATGAAACTGTAAAGCATATAGAGGTTTTTACAAATGAGTTGCACTATAGTTGTAAGCAAAGATAAATGGAATAAAGTAATAATGGATAAAATGGAAAAGAAATAGTCAGGATGAGAGAAAACTAATTATCACCATCCAATTGATAATCAAGATGATGCAGCACATGTAAGGCAAACACAGCAAATTAAGTTTCATTATATATCAGGAAACAAGAGTACGCAGCACCGAAAACATAAGGCAATCTACCTATAGCAGAAAATGATGAATTAATTTTAGTATTAATGGTCAATAGACACCCCCTTAATAACCAATATGACAAACAAAAGATTGACCCAAGAAAGACTTCTACCCCATTAATAAGCAATTCTATGTCATCGTTCTATGTTGAAAAGTAATTATTGATATTATAGAAATAATCAGCTAATTATCTCAAATATCATCTAATTATTTATAGAGAACAAATAGATAATTAGTTGACATTTTATTAATTAGCTGAGATTTTATTACTTAAGAGAATAAATAGATTCAGGAGGTGATTTAGGGCCGTATTGTCCTATATGCTCCTTGTACTATTCACAAAAATATTAAAGAAGAATTACTTTTGTCTTCTTTCTTCATGGTATCAGAGCCACAACTTTTTTACAATACATTTTCCTGTCTTCGTTCAAATCAGACCTAACTATTGCTTAGCAATAACTGGCCAACAAAGAAACTCCTTATCCTCCAACAATGATTTCAGCAGTTCAGGCTAATCCCAGTGTTATGACAAGTAACATACAACGTAGCTATAATCTTTTTGGCTCAAATTTGCCTTTTCATTTGACAAATCACAGGTTGAATGGTCATAATTACCTAGAATGGTTGCAAACAATAAAGTTGGCCATTGACAGTAGAGGAAAACTCAGGTATTTGATTGAAGAGACAACAAGGTCTACTTCGGATGATCCAAATATGGCTATATGGAAAATTCTTTGATCACAGCTTGGTTGATTAATGCCGTGGAACCTGAAATCGGAAAAATATGTTTCTGCCAATAGCTAAAGATGTATGGGATGTAGTTGGAGAGATGTACTATGATATCTAAAATTTTCGAACTAAAAACGAAGCTAGGGAAGGCCAAGCAAGGATACTGTGACGTTACATTGTTTTATAATGAACTTGTAACTTTGTGGCATGAATTGGACCTATGTTATGAAGATGATTAGGACTGTCCAAATGTCAGTGTTCCACATAAAAAAAAAAAGAGGAAGAAAATGATAGAGTTTATATTTTTCTTGTAGGATTGAATCAATAATTGGATGAAGTCAGAGGTCAAATTTTGGGAAGAAACCCTTTACCCTCTATCAAAGAGGTTTCCTCGGAAGTAAGGAGAGAGGAGACGAGGCAGAAAATGATGATTGGCAACACCAAATCAGAGCTGAAGGTTCCGCTCTCATGTTGAAGGGAATAGAGGCTAAGGGAGAGAGAAAAAACAACAAGAAGGTGATCATAAGTTTCAACAGTAGGAGAAACATTTCCTATGGTTGCTCTATCAAGAAAGGTATGCGTGAAGAACACAACCATGACAGTGGACAAGGAAACAAAAGAACTTTCTTACAATCTTCATTTTCAGTTATGCTGATTGCGGCATTGGTTATTTTGGGTTTGGAATATGATTGTTGGACATTTTGTCTTGCTGGCATGTTTGTCGGTGAAATTGTGTTATTGGGTAAAAGAGCTAGCTTTCAAAGGCTTCTTGGTAGGAAGTTTGTGGAGTGTTATTGGTAGTGTTTGTTACACGGTTTGATCTAGGATCCTTATGAATTTGCACTACCTTATTCCTTTTGGTAGGTAAGAGATTTCTGTTTAGAAAATCTCTAGTTGTGTACATAACATTTTTTTATTTGTATAATTTTTTATAAAAAAAATTGTCCGAAATTATCAAGCTAGTTTTTCTTCATTTGATTGTCAATTCCAGTATTTGAATATGGGGATGATGATTGGCAATGCTAAACAAGTTGGAGGTCTCTACTTCGAAAATGGACATGACTCAAACAGGCAATCCCAAAGAACTTGTCTTAATTCTATTTCAATACTTCATGAGAATTATGTTATGGCATTTTATATTTGGACATTCAAGTTTTCATTATATGAGACATTTGTTCAGAAGTTTTTTGCAAATAAAGATATATCTTCATCTTAGTGTGAAATTTGTCAAATTGCTAAAGATCATCGATTATCTGTCACAGCACAACCTTACAAGGCCACAAAACCCCTTGCTATAATCCATGTTATATTTGGGGTCCTTCGATAATAAAAAAAATAATTAAAAAAAGATGATTCATAACTTAATTGATGACCAATCACTTGGTTATTTTCACTTAATGAGAAGTCAGATGTTGGGAGGGTGGTTCAAAATTTTTATAACATGATTGAAACACATTTTCAAACTAGAATTCAAGATTTTAGAAATGATAATGGGAAAGAATACTTCAACAAGGTTTAAGGAATTTTTTTGTTGAAAAATATTTTATTAATCAAAGCTCATATATTGACACCCCCAACAAAATGGAATAGCAGAAAGAAGAATCTATCAGAGATTGCAAGATCTCTAATGATTACAACTAATACTCTTAAGTACTTATAGGGTTAGGCTATCCAAACAGCTACATATTTGATCAATAGGATGCCTTTAAAAGCTTTAAAATTTCAAACACCTCTTAATTGTTTCAATAAATATCTTCCTTCATCTCGATTATCACATGATCACCCTCTTAAAGTGTTTGGGTGTACTGCATTTGTTCATATTCATGACAACAACCGGGAACAACTTGATCCTATAGCACAAAAATGAGTTTTTGTTCGACATCCTTCCACCCAAAAAGGGTGCAAGTGCTTTGATCCAATGACTAAAAGGTTTTTTATTTCCACGGATGTCATTTTTTTCGAAGAAAAACTTCTTTTTTTCTCACCTCATCTTCAGAGGAAGACATATAGTGAAGATTCATTTTTTGATATTTATGACCATGATGTAAATATTTTCTATAATTCTGAATCAAACACTGATGGTGTCTCAAAAAAGAAAATAAGGATTTATCTTCAATGCATTTACAAATTAAATCTCTAGAAAAAAAATGAAATGTGTGCAAGACAAGATGGAAATCATTTTAAAGGGAAAGTCTTATTGATAAAATATCCAGAACAACAGAAAAGCACAGACAACTTGTAGCATGGTCAAAAGTCTAACCCAGAAACAAATCCAAAAATTAGAGACCAACTAGGTAAATCTAGTTCAAGTCTATTTCTAGAGTCACTGTCACGTGAACCAATATCTATTCCAAAGTTGGATGAAACCTTAGATTTACCCATTGCTCTTAGGAAAGGTTCTAGAACTTGTACCAAGTATCCTTTGCATAACTTCTTATCACATCAATGTCTATCTCCATCATTTCAAGTATTTACTTCTAAGTTATCCAATGTTTCCATTCCTAAGAATATACAAGAGGCTCTAAATATTCCTAAGTGGAGGGATGCAGTCTTGGAGGACATGAGAGCTTAGGAGAAAAATAAAACGTGGGAGGAATTTGATCTTTTGAGAGGGAAAACATTGACTAGATGTAAACAGGTGTTCACCATAAAGGACAACTCTGATGGATCACTTCAAAGATATAAAGCTCGCCTCGTTGCTAAAGGGTTTACACAAATCCATGGCATAGATTATTCAGAAATTTTTTCATCTGTTGCGAAGTTAAATACTGTGAGAGTGTTGCTTTCTATTGGAGTTAATCTAGATTAGAGTCTACATTAGTTGGATGTGAAAAATGCCTTCCTAAATGGAGATTTAAAAGAAGAGATGTACATGGAGCCTCCCCCAAGATTTAGTGAAAGTTTCAAAAAAGGGATATGCAAGCTAAAATAATACTTATATAAGCTGAGACAATCACCAAGGGCCTGATTTAAAAGATTCGCAAGATTTGTGAAGTCACAAGGTTTCTTACACAGGTGGTCTGATTCTACTCTATTTATAAAAACTTCTGCAAAAGGAAGGACTGTGATTCTAATTGTGTATGTAGACGACATTATCCTCACTAGCAATGATCTTGAGGAAATTGAAATTCTTAAAACAAATCTCTCAAAGGAGTTTGAAATCAAAGACATAAGGTATCTTAGATACTTCTTAGGGATGGAAATTGCTAGATCTAAGAAGGGCATAGCAATCTCCCAGAGGAAGTATATCCTGGACCTTCTAGAAGAAATTGGGATAAGTGGATGTAAACCATCAAATACATTTATAGAATTCAACTCAAAGTTGGGTGAAGTTAAGGAAGGAGTTCTAGTAGATACAGGTCAATATCAATGACTAGTAGTAACACTAATACATTGATCTCACACCAGACCAGATATTTCCTTTGCTATCAATGTGGTAAGTCAATTTATGCATACTTCCTATAAAGAACACTTGGAAGCAGTGTACAAAATCTTAAGACACTTAAAGGGAACTCCAGGTAAAGGATTATTCTTCAAGAAAAGCGATCAAAGGAGAGTTGAAGTCCACACTGATGCAGTATTGACAGAAGATCAACTTCTGCGTATTGCACATATTTGTGGGGGAAGCTAGAAAACTAGAAGAGTAAAAAACAAAGTGTGGTAGCCAGAAGTAGTGCGGAGGCAAAATATAGGGTAATGGCTGCAGGAATTTGTGAAAGAATTTGGCTTAAAAGAGTGATGGAAGAACTTAAGAAACCAATGGAAAAGTGATGGAAGAACTTAAGAAACCAATGGAGCACCTAATGAAGTTGTTTTGTGATAACAAAGCAACTTTTAGTTTTGCCAACAATCCATTTCAACATGATCGGACGAACAGTTTATAAAACAAAAACTTGAAAGTGGACTCATTTGCATACCACTTGTACCGATAACACAAAGTGTTGACGTCTTCACCAAAGGGCTACTAAGACGGAATTTTGGGTTCTTTGTAAGCAATATGGGCATGATCAACATCTATGCACTAACTTAAGGGGGAGTGTTGATATTATAAAAATAATCTTGATATTATAGAAATAATCAGCTAAGTATCGCTGGAGATAATTATTTGATTCTCTATAGATAATTAGTTGATATTTTATTAATTAGTTAAGAATTTATTACTTAGAGAACAAATAGATATTTCCTATTTTAAGGAGGTGATCTAGGGTTGTATTGTCCTATATATTCCTTGTACTATTCACAAAAAATTAAGGAAATATACATGTTAGATTTTTGAACAAATTCCCCTTCTCTCTCTTTTTTCCCTTTTCCTCCACTCAAATAGTAAGCATTGGTGCAGTTACCTGTTGATGGCTCATCTAGAAAAACTATAGGAGGATCTCCAATCATTGCAATCGCAACAGACAGTTTACGCTTATTTCCACCACTAAGGGTAAATGATGGTTTCTCTGCATGCTTCAACAAGTCAAACTCCATCATCTTATCCATGACAACCTGTTAATGGGATGAATAGACAATATAGATTAGTCATTTGGTTATAATCCAAAGAATGGTATAAACATGACTACTTTCAAATTATGAAGCTAAGGTAGAATGTTGATGTTGCGTCAGACCCTGAAATTGATACGTCCAACAAAGAAAAATGAAAGATGCAAACTAAATCAATAAATAAATCTAAAGATGCATGTTAAGTTGACAACATATTTATAAAGAAAATATAACAGTGTGCGGATGAATTTCTACAATTTTAACAAGATGTACGTACATCATCTACTCTATAATCTGAAACTCCTTTTATTCTTGCATAAAGCTCCAGATGCTCTTGGACAGTTAAGAATTCCAATAAAGCATCATACTGGGGACAATAACCGATCTGCATATTATAAACATATCACAATAAAATTAGTGAAATTTTAGCAACAGGACTTTAGAGAGTGATTCAACCATAAATCAAGAATGTGAATAATGAAATTAAAGCATACATGACGCCTAACAGCTTTGGGGTCCAAACGTATATCTTTTCCAAAAATAAAAGCAGTTCCATCGGTGGGAGATTCTTCTCCTGAAAATGATGAAAATGATAGTGTAAAGTTTCAATATAATGTTAGTACGAAAGGTCAAATTGATCCTATGTTTTTTGTGAATGTTATACATTTATCAATTTCTTAATTCCATAGCTGGAAGCCTCCAAATCTTTTAGAGAAAAATAAAAATTCTAAATTAGGTGTTGCCCATCTAGAATACCTTAGAAATTGAGTCCCTATCCTTCACACAAAAAATTAAAATGTCTTGGAAAACTTTTCTAACATACCAGATAACATGGATAGTGTTGTAGTCTTCCCAGCACCATTAGTTCCCAAAAAGCCAAAACATTCTCCTGGCTGTACTGAGAAACTCAATGAAGATACAGCAACTTTCTTTCCCTGTCGTCCTCCAGGATACACCTAAGATGTATAACTCTTGTTATAATCTTAAGCTTCTTGCCATGCCACTAGCATAATATACATACAAATTGAAAATCTATAAAATATTACTATTAGATTTTTAATATGGGCAGAGTGTAGAGTCCATTAACAATAATTGGGCTTAGGTCAACCATTGTTAAAATGACTTGAACTAGTCATTTGGATAGTTGACCCTTACCACTTATAAATTTTTAACATTTTCATGTTTAGTCAATATAAGATACTCTAACACTCCCCTCAAGGGCAACTGGGACTGAACATCTTTTTGTCATTAGAAATAAACGCAATGGTAAGCGAACTAGGCCGTTAGGACTGGACATGTAGACGGACAACCGAAAAATTAATAATCCGGACCAAACTTGCTTTGATACCATATTAGATTTTTTAATATGGGCAGAGTGTAGAGTCCACTAATAATACTTAAGCTTGGGTCAACCATTGTCAAAATGATTAGAACTAGTCATTTGAATAGTTGACCCTTACTACTTATAAACCTTTTAACATTTTCATGTTTAATCAATATGGGATACTCTAACAATTACCTTTCGAAGATCACGCAAGTAGATAATGGCGTTTTCAATGGAACCAGAAAGTACCCTACTTCTTTCTGTCTTTACATCGGTGTCATCATCAAGGTCGTGGCCAACAGATCCTGAAGGATATTCTAGCAAGGGTTCCAAATAACTGGAGGAAGTATTACACCCGAACTTACTGACATTTCTCCAGTGCTGTTTAATTGAGAACAGATTCACTTTGTGGAAAGGTAAGATTTCCAATGCAAGTGTAAGGAGGAAGTAACTAATGCCCTGTCACAAGTTAGAAAATCCAATTACATAATTACAAGCACATTTACTTCAAATATCACATATAATTCAAAAGACTAATTAAAAAAAGGAAATAATAGCATGCAAGATAGCTCACTAATGCTTAGAGCTTGTGCTGATAAAACTTTATAGACATAATGAATTAGTGAAAGCAATCCTTCAAAATTGTTAACTTCCCCCATAAATAAGAAAGGAGGAAGGAGAAATATTAATTTTTATTTTACTCAGCTATATTTCTTTACCAACACAGTAAAGGGTAATGGATACTTTCCTAAGAAGATGACATGCTTATACTTAGAGCTTTCTCTGAGAATTCTATACTCTATTTTTCTTAATAAAGTTCAGTCAGTGACTATTAGGAACAGATATAAAGTTAAAGATTATACAATATTGAAATTTCATCCTGATTTAATTGCTATTTATAATCATTAAAATAAATGAGCTATCTATGAATGAGTTACATATCTAGTTGCACAAGGCACTAATACCATGTCAAGAAACCACGTGGCACAAAAGCTTAAGCTGATGGGTGAGGCCCATGAATCGATCTTATATAATTCTAACACTTGCTAGTTTAAATTGACGGATTAAACTTAAAGAATATATTTCAGTCAATTGTTTCAGTTTCTCTTCTAAACTCCTTCGTATCATCAAAAAGATCATGGGAAAAAATTGACATCATAAATCCTTATACAATGGCGTTTAAACACTAATAAAGCATTGCTGTGATATCAAATTAAGTAACAGGCTTAGAGACAAAGCTTGGAAAACGAAAATCAACCTCGATGCCAAGATAACAAATGGAGGCACCCGTTACATTCCAATCAAAAACTTCATCGCTATCTTTATCTTTCATTCCTTGTCGCAAAAGAGCCAGCGAAGCAAGTCCATCAGCAAGGCAAAACCCTGGAAATAATCTGAAGAAATTCTGGAAAAGCGTATGATAACTGTCAAAACTGATATTTCCACCAATGCATATAAAAAAGCAATTTATTAGTGCGAACTCAAAGTACAAGGAAAACCAATAATCCATAAGTAGTGGCAAAAATATCACAAAAGCTCCAAAAGCAATATAAACAAAATCACCACACAAGAAATACAGAACATAGAAGCGTAGCCATATGAACCAAACACAAGCTTCATATATCTGCTAACTTTGGTCTTTTACTTTTACTTCTACTATAAAAATACTTGTCTTTTGTTGAAGATAAACAGTAAGAGGAGAAATTCCCATTGCATCATTATAACCAAAGGATTAGGAACACAAATCAAAACCATGGAAAAACTTTATGCCTGTTTTTTTCTTCTTTGTTATTCATTTCACTAGAATCTTGTTCCTCACATTGAAGAAAAAACTACACAACTCCTTTTGAAAATTTTTAAAGTTTAAACAAAGCTAAGGCTAACTATTGTTTGATTCATGAATTTAGCTATTTAAGAGATGAAGGATGAAGTTGAATACAGAATATTCTAAACAAGCCAAAATGATGGATCTCCTCCAGTTTCAATGTTCTTCTATGTTTCAGAACTAAGGCTCTCAGAAACCAGAGAAACTTACTGGAGGCGCTTCAACTGATCAAATCTCAAATCTCTCATGCACAAGACAATAAACTTCCAGGAAAAGACCATTCTAAGTAACAGGGATAACGGATGGATTAAGATAGTACACAAATAGGCCAAAATAGAAGCAGATATCAGGATCTGTTACCATGCTCACAGTACCAAATTCAAAAGTCAAGGTCTTGGGTCAAAAGTGATTTATCATTACAAATACGCTCATACAAGACAAATATACAAATAATCCATGATTTCCGGATATCTGCTGCCAACAATACGTGCTTCAAAAATCACAAGTTTCTGAGGAAAAATATATGACATCTAATTATTCAGAATAATGGCAACACCACAAACACCATCCAGTTCACCAAAAGTAAACAAACTAATAATGTAGAAAAGAAAACAACCTTAAGAAAATTATTGATACTTGTTGTTGCTTGGATAAGCCCCATGATGAATGATATGACCATTAGAATCAATCCAGAGAAAAAGTGAACCAACAGAACCACATTCTGAAAATAAATTAGAAGCATTAGCGTGTCAGCTTAATCCTAAATGCTTTGAACTCTGACAATAAAATGCAAAATGGACTGTTGTTCTACCTGAGCCATGGTGTGCTCGGAGAACAAGAATGTAAGGCAGTAGGTTGATGATGCAATGGCTAGGCCATACTCCAAAAACATAAGCAGCGTTGGCAAGAAACAAACACTTCCAACAAACTGATCCAAACCTGCAGAACATGTTCAGGCTATTTTTAGAAATACAAAAGTGGAGAAGAGCAAACTCCAAATTTAACTGTAGTAAAGAGTCAATGAAGAATGAACTCTAGTTTCCATTCAGATGGCCACATACCTCACCCCTTGGGCATAAATTTTCAACTTGCAGTATTCATATTGTTGGGATATTTCAAGATTGACCAGAAACATCCCTCAATCCATCTAAACTACAAGTAACTGTAATATCCTTAATATGATGACATAATTCTATAAATCAAGACATATTGTTACCAAAGATACATATCCTTATATAAAAAAAGTGACTTCATGACCTTATGCATTATTTAACGCAAACACATGTTTAAGGAGACCGAATTAGAATCTAGAAGGGGAGGGAACAGCACTGGAATTTGCTAGATAAAAGATGAACAAAACAGAATATATATCTTAAAATAATTAAATTCCTTGGTGAGACAATACATAATATTCTAATATAAAAAATTGCTCTGATTTTCTTTTCATCCTTAAGAATTTTGGTTTGTTTCAACATGATGATTTATGTTTTGTTCGTTCTTGAGGATTTCATTCCATGTTGAAGATTTTTTTTTTTGCAAGTTGATGGAGTAGCAGTGTCAGCTTAAATAAAAACTTCACTCATGGCTCTTGGAAAACTCAACTACAGTTGCATATCTCACTGAACCACTTTCCAGGTGATAAGAATTTTATATTTGGGCTCTGTTTATTAGTGAAATGGATATCTCGCTGAATTACTTTCCAAGCAACAAGAATTTTATATTGTTGTTCATTTATTAGTGAATGGGAAGTGTGTATCTTGAGATATGGACTTCACTAACAGCAATTCAACTAACTGTTAGCTTTATCCTTGATTGTAATAGTATTTTTTTGAAATATTATATTAACTAATATGTTGCTATTATTAGAAATAGAAGGGCTAGAACCTAGTTAACAACATATCAGTCTATTGTCTATTCTTCTCTCCTATACTAGGTGCAATGTGTTCCGAGAAAAGGAGTATTCATGTAACTAGATAGAGGCTAAGCATATGAATACCTAAGCCTTATTTTTCTAATCTCTTTATATTAACATGGTAGCAGAGCTAGGTGGGGAGATTGAAACCCAAGAAATCCCTAATTTCCCTAATAAAGGCACCATCATGTTTGCAGAAGATAGGCAATCTGCAACCTCCTTAGCATGCTCTAGCATCCATTTGAACATTGTCCAACCACCGGCAGACATATTTTGGCCATCATTGGAGTCGTCATGCTGCCCTCTTTCTTCCACCCATGACTACCCCTTATTTTGACTAACAACATAATATTGTTGTTGTCACTTGTATATAAAACCTACATAGTCCTTTTGACAACCCTTTAGCATACATTATTGCCTTATTTCTCTATATAATCATAGCATCATCACTGTCCTTTGTATCATTTACTCTCTACCAGCTCTATGTCAAATAACTTTTGCATCATTTGGATGTCAAAAAAGCCTTTGTTGCTTAAGAGGTTCTGCGCCTAATACTGTGTGGCATCTCAAGAAAACATTTAATGGCTTAAAGCCTTTCCTTAAACATAATTTTGTCACTTTAGTGAGGTTGTTCTGCAATTTGCTCTTCTTCACTCTACAAAAGAGCAATTGGTATTCTATACACGCTACTTATACAGCAAACATGTATTATTGCCAATGTACATGGATAACTTGCTCTTCATTAAGGATGATTTGACTATAATACAGATCTCAAGATTCCCTTAGTCTCTATTCGAAACCAAGGATTCGCTACAGTATTCTCTTGGTATGGAGGTTATTC
>JANITW010000005.1:50253152-50288563 GCA_027564335.1 Erythroxylum williamsii
TATGTATGTATCGTATGATCGTTTGTGCCTAAATGTTGGGATCGGGTCCGCGGTTTGGGGCGCTTGGCGCGGGCGCGGGCGCGACCCGAGGGGCCGCCTCGGGATTCGGGCATCCGGGGCCCGGGCCCAACAGTTACTGTCAAAGTCAAGCAGATCACACCATGATCTACAGTAGATATAAGGAAGGTACACTCTTATTCGTATTGTATATGTGGATGATATAGTTCTGATTGGAGATGATGTTGAAGAACTTAAGAGGTTGAATATGAAGTAGGCTCCGGAATTTGAAATTAAAGATCTAGGACCTCTAAAGTTCTTTCTAGGTAAGGAATTTGCTAGATCAAAGGAAGGCATCTTTGTGAATCAAAGGAAGTATGTTCTTGATCTTTTCAATGAGACTGGACTACTCGACTATAGACCAGCAGAAACTCCAGTTGAATCTAACATCAAACTCACTCTTGCTAAACCTAAAGAAGTAGTTGATAAAGATCGATTTCAAAGTCTTGTTGGAAGATTGATATATTTTTCTAATACCAAACCTGACATAGCATTTGTTGTGAGTTTGTTATGTCAATTTATGCATTCACTAGGCCAAGAACACTTTGATGCAATGTATATGATCCTAAGATACCTAAAAGGTACTCCTGGACAGGGCTTGATGTTTCGAAAAGGAAAAATCTCCAAGTAAAAGTATACAGTGATGTTGACTAGGTAAGAAACTCTATTGATAAAAAGTCTATTTCAGGTTATTGTACATTTGTTAAGGGAATTTGGTAACTTGGCGAAGCAAGAAACAAACAGTTGTAGCAAGGAGAAGTGTTGAAGTTGAGTTTAGGTCTCTAGTTGATGATATTTGTGAAGCTTTATGGGTAAAAAGGTTACCGGAGCAGCTGAAGGTTCCTAACTCTATTCCTATAAGGGTATATTGTGATAATAAAGCTGCAATTTCTATTGTACATAATCCTATCCTAAACAATAGGACAAAACATATAGAAGTTGACAAACTCTTTATTAAGGAGAAAATTGAAAATGGTGCCATTACATTCCATATTGTGGTCAAGATATGTATTATCTCATAATATTACAATTTGATTGTAATCAGATTCTATAGATTAGTTATCAATATCTTAGAGATATTCTAGGATTATCTTTCTATATCTGTATCCATTATCTAGCCTATCATGTACTCCTATTCGTGTCTATATTTACTACATTCACTAAGTAATATAAGATTGAGAAAATCAGCTCTTATTCGCATGGTATTAGAGTCACATGAAAGAGATGGTGAAACCAAGGAGTCAACCTCGGCAAGTCAAGAAATGACGGCAAACCCAAACTAGACTAGAGGTCAGTCATCAATGACCTCTGGTCTTGAAGGAGTTTCAATTGTTATTGTCTCTGACAAATTGAATGGAACGAACTATCGGGAGTGGGCTCAAGCTAAGAAACTCGCCATTGTCGGACATGGGAAGCTGAGTTTTATTGTCGGACATGGGAACTTTGAAGACCCAACGAACTCATAAGCTGCACGACAGTGGGAGATAGATAACTCCATGGTCTCATCATGGCTTATCAATGCCATGATACCGCCGATCAAATGCACCTTTATGTTTCTGCCAACAGCTTGAGAAATCTGGGAAGGGGTGCGACAATCATTCTCTGATGGAGAGGATGCATCACGAATCTATGAGATAAAAACAAAGTTGTGGAAAATGAAGCAAGTTGACAGAGAAGTTACAGAATATTGGGTCAAAATGGTAGAATTGTGGCAGGAACTTGACCTTCTATCGGATGAAGAGTGGAGGTGCAAGGAAGATACTGTGATGTACAACCAAAAAATTGAAAAGGAGAGAGTCTTTGAATTTTTGGCTGGCCTCAAATAAAAAATTGGGTGATGTCTGTGGAAGAATCCTAAGTAGAGTGCCCCTACCTATAGCTAAAGAAGTTTTTTCTGAAGTTAGGAAGGAATCAGCAAGGAGGGAAATCATGCTAAAAGAGGAGCAGAAAGAAGAACAAAATTTATCTTCAGTACCCATTAATGAAGCATCTGCACTAACGTCCCCTGTTGAATCCAGTAAGAAGGTTCATAAGAAGTGGTGTGATCATTGTAAAGAAAGTGGTCACACCAAAGACACATGCTGGGACATCTACGGAAAGCCTCCAGATTGGAAACCAAAAAAAGGGGAAACCGAGGCTACTAAGGTGGAACAGAAAAATTTGAAGATAGTCAGAAACAACAAGGTGGTGATCTGAATATTTCACTAGGAAAAC
This sequence comes from Erythroxylum williamsii, assembly GCA_027564335.1. Classification (NCBI taxonomy): domain Eukaryota; kingdom Viridiplantae; phylum Streptophyta; class Magnoliopsida; order Malpighiales; family Erythroxylaceae; genus Erythroxylum; species Erythroxylum williamsii. Next base: position 50,255,424 of record JANITW010000005.1, read on the forward strand.
TATTGGAAGTACTAAAGAATCTCCAAAATGATAACAACCAATAGAAGGCAAGCACGGAAGCTAATGCTACTATGAGAGCTAATATCATAAAAGCCTTTTTATCTTCATGCGGTAGGAAGAAATGGATAGTTGATTCTGAAGCATCAGACCATGTGATAGATGATTATAACCTCTTTCATTCATATTTTCCTTGTGCTGGACATGAAAAGGTTAAGATATCAAATGGTGATTCTTCTTTAGTTGTAGGAAAAGGAGATATTAAAGTAACTGATTCTATGAAACAAAATTATGCTCTACATATTCCTAATCTAGAATGTAACCTTCTTTCAGTCAGTAAATTGACAAGAGAAGCTAATTATAGTGCTCATTTTTTCCTACTTATAGTGTTATACAGGACCTGTCATTGGGGAAGATGATTGGCAACGCTAAAGAGGTATGAACGATAGTGGGGAATAATCTTCTATCTTCTTGAATCGAAAGTATACAACCATATATAGGCTATTACAGGTAAAGTTTAAATCTAGAAAGTTATCCAGATTTATCTAATCTAATCTAATCTAATCCAATCCCTTAAATTACGGGATTTCGAACTTATTCTATATTTAACTATATACAGCCTGTCTATATCTCAATATAATCTAGATACAACTATATAGTATCTTGAGAAGAATATTAGTCATAATATCCTACCAACAAGGTAGATGGAGTGTACTACTTTGAAGATGAAGAAAGTCATTCCACCCCTTATAGCTTGGGTAATAGTGTGATTGTTCCTAAGATTGATGAACTATTGTTATGGCATAAGAGGTTAGGTCATCCAAAGTTCTAGGATATGTCATGGTTGTTTCCAAACATTTCAATAAATAAAGATCTTTGTGTTCAATGTGACACTTGTGAATTTCCTAAGCATCAAAGAAGCTCTTTTACAAGGTCTAAATACAAACCCACAAAACCTTTTTTACTTATCCATAGTGATCTTTGGGGCCCATCTCATGTTCCAAATAGAACCAATTCAAAGTGGTTCATTACATTCATCGATGACCATACTCATTTGTGTTGGGTGTTTCTTTTGAAGGATAAAACTGAAACCTCTACCATGTTCATCAACTTTTACCAAATGATAAAAAATCAATTCCAAACTAGTATCCAAGTCCTTTATACTGACAATGGTACTGAATATTTTAATCAACATCTTCATACATTCTTCCAAAAATATGGAATTGTCCATAAAACTAATTGTGTCAATAGTCCTCAACAAAATGAGGTTGCTGAGAGGAAAAATAGACACCTTCTTGAAGTAGCTAGGGCTTTAATGTTCACTAGTAATGTTCCAAAAAAATTTTCGGGGGATGCTAATCTTACTGCAACCTACCTTATTAATAGAATGCCTAGTCATGTTCTTTCTTCCAAAACCCCACTTCAAAATTTTCAAAAAAACCCATAATACAACTCAACTTGAAAATAACCTTCCTTTAAAAGTTTTCAGGTGTATAACCTTTATTCACAATTTTCCACACAACAAACTGATAGAACTCTCAAATACTGAGAGATTCTTACTGAAATTTTATTAATGTATAACCACAATTGCTGTGGTGTTACAAGTATAATGCAGCCTACTTCGAAAGGGCTGCTCTCTCCAGCCTAAGGCTCACTGTATTTGCTTAGTATCTTCCTAATATTTGCCTACCTATTCCTCCCAATCATTCCCTTATTTATACTGAGAAGTCAGTCATGTAACCAACTCCTATTCTCTCTCCTCCCTTGTGAACATAATACCCGACTAATAACAGAAAGTAGTACCTTACTCCCTTCTAGAATAATAGGGGGTCTAACACAAACTTGATCCAAGGGACAAAAAATGTTTATTTTAGGGTTACTTTGCTACACAAAAAGGGTATAAACACTATGATCCTATATCAAAATTGTGATCTCTCTTTTTCTGAGACAAATTCCTTCTATCCTAAGTCTTCGATTTAGAGGGAGTATTGGATTGAGTTTGGTCGTAATGAATCTCAGCTTGAACCTACATCTGTTTCTGAACCTATCCCAATACCTATGTCATCTCCTATAGAGACAAATCCTAATACAGAAGTTGCTATACCTAACCATCCACTCAAGGTGTACTCTCGGAAGAAGAAAGCAAGTAGTACATTTCCTATCCCTGAAGCTATACCAATCTTTGAACCAGTGCAGGTCCCAGCTGATGACGTTTAGAGTAGTATGGATCAAGAAGACAACACAGATTTAGAAATGCGAATTGCCTTACAGAAGAAATCTAGATCATGTACTATACACCCGATTGAGAGGTTTGTCTCTTATAATGTTCTATCTTCTCAATACAAAGCATTTGTTGCTAATCTGACATAATTGACATCCCAAGAAATATTCAAGAAGCTCTTAAAGTTCCATAATGAAGAGAAGCAGTTTTCGAAGAGATAAGAGCACTTGAAAAGAATGAAACGTGGGAAGAAGTTGATCTGCCAAAAGGAAAGAAACCCGTGGGGTGTCGGTGGATATTCACAGTCAAATATAGGGCTCATGGTTTCATCAAGAGGTATAAAGCGAGATTGGTAGCAAAGGGCTACACTCAGATCTATGTGATGGACTACAAGGAGACATTTGCACCTGTGGCCAAGCTAAATACTATCAGACTATTGCTATCTACAGCTGCTAATTTCAACTGGCAACTTCAGCAACTTGGATATTAAAAATGCCTTCTTGAATGGCAAACTAAAGGGAGTAGAACATATGAAACTTCCTCTAGGGTTTATGAGGAAGGAGGAAACAGGGTATGCAGACTAAGAAAATCCCTATATGGGCTAAAACAATCACCACGAGCTTGGTTTAAAAGATTTGCCAAAGTCCTAAAAACATAAGGATACACACAAGCTCAGTCAGACCATACAACGTTTTTTAGAATTAGAGAAGGTAAAAAGACGATTTTAATTGTGTATGTAGATGATATTGTCATAATTGGTCATGATGCAAAGAAAATTACAAGACTCAAGATAGCCTTGAGGAAAGAATTTGAAGTTAAAGATTTAGGAGAAATGAAGTATTTTCTGGGCATGGAAGTAGCAAGATCAAAGAAAGGGATTTACATCTCACAAAGGAAGCATATTCTTGATCTCTTGAAAGAGACTAGAATGTTAGGATGTAAACTAAGTACCACTCCTATTGACAGTACAAAGTTTGAGGCTAAAGAGGATAAATTTGTTAACCGTAAAGAATACCAAACACTAGTGGGAAGACTGATTTATTTGTCTCATACTAGACTAGATATTTCTTTTTCCGTGAGTGTTGCAAGTCGCTACATGCATGCACCAAGGAGGAAGCATTTTGAGGCAGTTTATAAGATCCTACAGTATTTAAAGGGTACTTCTGGAACAGGATTATTATTCAAAAAGGGAGATCAAAGAACAATCAAAATATATACTGATTCAGATTGGGCAAGTTCAAAAGAAGATAGACGATTAACCACTGCGTATTGCACTTTTGTGTGGGCAAATTTGGTCACGTGGCAAAGTAAAAAGCAAAAGGTGGTAGCCAAGAGTAGTGCTTAAGCTAAAATAAGAGTTGCTGCAAAGGGATTTGTGAAAGTCTCTGGTTAAAGAGAGTATTGACAGAATTGGGAATCAATTTTGAGACACCTATAAAACATTATTGTGATAACAAGGCAGCCCTAAGCATGGGACACAATCCAGTCCGCCATGAGAGAACAAAGCATGTTGAAGTTGATCGACATTTTATTAAGGAGAAGATAGAAGATGGAACAATATGCCTAACTAATGTCCCAACAAAGAAATAGACAACTGATGTGTTTACCAAAGGACTTCAAAGACAATTGTTTGAAGAATGTATCAGCAAGTTGGACATAATTGATATCTATGATCCAACTTGAGGGGGAGTGTGGTCAAGATATGTATTATCTCATAATATTACAATCTGATTGTAATTAGATTCTATAAATCAGATATCAGTATCTTGAGAGATATTCTATGATTATCTTTTTGTATCTGTATAGATTATCTAGCCTATTCTGTACTCCTATCCGTGTATATATTTACTGCATTCACTAAGTAATATAAATAGAGAAAATCAACTCTTATTCACACATATGTTCCTACTTCTCAACAGGTGACTGATATTCTCACAAAAGGGTTACTCAAGAGCAGTTTAATGATATCTAGTTGGCAAGCTAGGCATGCAAGACATTTTCATACCAGCTTGAGGGTGAGTGTTGAGGTATTCTTGGTGAATATTTGGCTCATATAAGTTAGCTAAATCAGATCAGGAACATATCATGTACAGTTGTAAATTCCTAGAATAGAACCTATATAGTCTATCTATTATGTGCCAATGTAAAGTGAAAGGGGGGCAATATCTATTCCTCTGTTCAGGTTCTATTTTCTATAGAAATATACTACCAGAATTATCCAATGCCCTGGAAAGGAATATGGTAAATCAAAATAATTAAAGCAATAGTGCATATCTGAGAATATTTAGAGATAATACCTTCACTATGGTAACAGCAAATGAGGCAGGAATAAATGAGAAGGCAATGTTAACTATAATAGCAGCTGAGAAGGCATCCAAATCCTGCATAACCCATAAAACTTGTCAAAACTGGCAAGATAAATCTTTTTAGTTAACTATGGAAAAGTCTATTGTCCAGTATCATATGCAATATACCACACGGGAACTATTGAACACCATGGAAATATCTAACGTACAGTATCTTATTCAAGAGCCTACAAGTCAAACTGGTAATAACTAAAAGGAAATTTCACTTCACAATACAAGAGTGAATTTCAAAGGCTAGAGTGGAAATGAGAAGAATGTCAAATAGTATTCCCTTTTATATAGCACAAGCAACTCATGAATACAGTCCTACAAGTTCCAAATGTAGTTAGAGAAAGATAAGACATCCTTAGTAGATCATGATCAGTATTATGACTTACAATATGCTTTATGCATATAATATCAATAGTAATCAGCTCCAGCTTCCAATTTGACTAGCATATGCAAAAAAAAAAAATTCATTATGGCACCTTATTGTTTTTGTTAAGGATTTCGCTTTATTAGACTGGCTTCATATTAACAATAACACTACCACTAGTGTCAAAATCCAAAAATAGCAGTCTTGTTATCAATAAAAAGGTATCTATCATCATCTTCTAAGTTCCCCTACTTTCCTCACCTATCACTTTATTGGCTTTCCAATGTTGTGACCTTAACTCACCTATATTTTACGCTACCAATTGTTGGAAATTATGAAGATTGAGTATTTAGTACAAAAATATTATATATCCAATATAGGAATAATTTCTATATCCATAAAGTAGTTTAGGTACTATTTCAGTATATTATATTCTCTTATCATAGAATATTATACTGCTTACTATCATATATAGATGAGTTCAACCTAACACACCTTGATATCTTGTGGTCCTTGTATTTGTGAACCTAGATTTTATAGCCAAATCACATGAACCAATGTGTATATCCTTCTCCTTTCTTTCTTCTTTCTATCTCCATTTCTATTTTCATAATGTCAATTTCAAATAGACATACAAACCTCTCGCCTCTCTTGGTTTCCTTACTTAAATACATCTCCAAATCAAATTACTTTCTTGACTAAATTCTTTATATATAAGCAAATCATAGGGGTATTGAGCCTTTTCTCAACCTTTCGAAGTGCATAACGTGTCCCTATTCCCTGTCACTCTTTTTCACATAGTACCAAAACTATTTTAATATGGTATCAAAACCAAGTTCTAATTTTAGGGACCTAAGACCATCTATTAGTTATTCTTCAAAATCCAAGGTTTCAATCAAGATACCTAAATCCCGAATCCCTAACAATTTGTTTCTTCTTCAAAGCCAAGTTTAGAGTTTAGGAATCTAAAATTATTTGTTGTTTCTTCTTCAGATCCAACGTCCTAACCTTCTTCCCAGAAACCCATTGAGAGTGTCATTACCTCTATATATTGTATTTCCCTCTTGCAGCTCATTGGGTGAGTCATTACCTCTATTATGTCTTTTCTTTTGGCAGCCCATTTAAAACTCAGTTATTCTTATTTTATCTTTCCTTTTAATAGTCCATTAAAAATACCGCTACCTTTATTTTGTATTTCCTTCCTATAGAACATAAGGAAGAAATTAACTTTATTTTGTCTTTTCTTCCCTATCACTTCAATTCTACTTCCCCTTCTTTCTTCTCTTTCAACTAACATTTTTTTATTCTTAGTTTCTATTTCAATCAAGTTGTCGCTATTTTTCTCTTTTAACAAGTGTCCCCTATTGTTTCCTTTACTACAAATGTTGTTTTTGTTGATTTTAGAGTTTAATAACAAGAGGAAAATAGCCAGAAATAGAAAACAAAAAATAGCGAAAAACAATAGAAGAAAAAAGAACGTGTCGGTGGTTTATTTTAAATTTTATGTGTTTGTAAAATTCTCCATTATGATATTCAAAATTCATATGTAAGCTGCACAAGACAAGCATCAACTTACTAGCTTCTGAGTATTGAAGAGCATGAATATTTAATATCTAATAAATAAATATTATTATGTACCTAGTATGGTAATATTTTCTATATCCTATAATAGAGTAGTTTAGATATAATTTAACATTTTATTCTTTTATTGTGGGATATCATATTATCTTATTATTATAAATAGATAGGCTAAACCTAGTGAAGAATACACTTAAGTACTAGTCGAGTTGTATATAGATGTATATAAACTGTGGGAAAGTAAATTTTTTGACCAGCTATTCATTTACTTACTTCAATAGCAACTACTCATGATTCGCTTTTATATCAGTTGGACATCAAAAATGCCTTCTTACATGATGACCCTCAGGAGAAAGTTTATATGAACCAATCATATAGATTTATTATCCAAGGAGAGTGCGAAAAAAATTTGTCAATCTTCAAAACTCTCTATATGGTTTAAAAAAGAGTTCTCGTGCTTGGTTTGAAAACTTAAGTCAAATAATAGAAAAGTTCAAAATGAAAAAAGGTAAGTCGGATAACTTGATTTTCTAAACACATTCTGCATCTGGCAACATTATCCTTGTTATGTAATGTATGATATTTTCATTACTAAAAGTGATACTCTAGGAATTTCATCCCTCAAGTCCTTTCATGACAGTTAGTTTCACATGAAAGATTTACGAATTCGTAAGTACTTTTTGGGAGTTGAGTTGATAAGAAGCATGAAGGCATTTTCTTATTTCAAAGGAACTATGTGCTTGACTTATTAACTGAGACCAAAAAGTAAGGGGCTAAGTCATATAGTGCATCAATGCTTGCTAATCTCCCATTGACAAAGACGGAGACTAATTTGAAGATCTATAGAAACATAAAAGACTGGTTGAAAAATTATACTACCTTATAGTCACTCGTTTTGATATCACATATTCTATCTATATTGTAAACCAACTCATATCTTCCTTAATAGTTCACCATTTGAAAGCTTTAGAATAGATCTTATGTTATTTAAAGGGAGCTCCTAGGCGAGATATATTGCATGAAAATCAGACATACTCACATCGAGTGTTTCTCATATGCAAATTGGACAGGTTCCAAGATTAACCGGAAATCCACTACCAGCTGCTGCTTTTGTTAGAGTAAATTTGGTCTCATGAAAATGTAGATATATAAAGCTATGACATACTATGTGCCACAGGGGCATTTTGAGGCTAGACAGATGCCTCCAGATCCCTCGAGTTGCAACTTAATCCTTCAACTAAGTTCTCAACAAAATTCCACCAAACAGCTTAAGTGTACTTCACTTAATCAATTTGTCAAACACCTTCTAGACACTCCTTTGAAGCATTTCGTCAACAGGTGTTAAGCCCTTCAATCTCCACTCTTTAGAGGCTTAGAAAACTCTCTTAGAAAGGTTATAAGTGTTGGAATAAGGACTGGAAATTCACAAACACGAATACAACCAAATCTGGACAATTGAACATGTAGAAGTCAAGTCTCACTCTTACTGTTTGAGACATTTTATCAAACAGGTTCTATACCTTTGGTTTTCTGGTGTTTTTGGGTGGTAAACAAGAAGGAATCAGATCATATTATGTATAAAAGAAATTTATTAATGTCTCATAACAAAGGTTGCAACAAATGAGGGCTGAAAAGAGGCAAATTCCACATATTTTCCAGCCTACAACACATATATATAAGTTATATACAAGTTGTAGGAAAGTAAATTTCTTAATGTCTCAAAGATATTGGGACCCTATGAGATTTTTTTCTTATCCTAAGAGATTGTGGGATCCTAGGAGATTGATTCCTATCCTAAGAGATTATCACATATTTTTCTCCTATAATAAGATGTATATAACCGTGTAACCCAAAATCAATTGTAAGAAGATAAATTATCTTCCTCTTCTATTTCGCGTAAATACCCTCGTAATATGTATCCACATACATAGACTTTATAGTTGAACCATGTTAAACCAATATTTATCTCATTCTCATTAGGCATGGCAATGGGTCAAGCTATGACCCAACTATCTCATAAGGTTGTTCGAGATTGGCCCCAAAAACCCAGTACTACCCAAAATGACGTCGTTGTAGGGTGAGTGGTCAGGCCATTTGGGCCATTCAGGTCGAGCCTCAGGCCAACTTCAGAGGCCCGAATCAGCCGGAAACCCAGTCAACCCAAGCTAACCCGTTAACTTCAGGCAAGTTGGGCTAAAATTGCCTTGCCTAGTTCTTACTTCGCTTTCTGTTTTGTCTCTCCTTTATTTCTCCATAGGCCTGGGCCGGCTCAAAGCCAAGTCAACCCGAGCTTGATTGGTTAACTTCAGGTGGGCCGGGTTGAAACTACCTTACCTAATTCTTACTTCTCTTTCTCCTTTGTCTCTGAGTTTAGGGCGAACAACATTGTTTTCAACAAAACAGTATCGTTTCAAATGAAATTAAATTTAATTTAAAAAATGGCCAAACCCAAACATGCCCAATGCCATCTCTACACATAGTATCGAAGCTAATTCAGCATCACCCAATCCTTTTGTAAAGTTTCAAATACCAAACAAATCACACAGGTAATACATATCAGAAGATCAACATTTAAAATCACAAGAACAAGAACAAATAATAGAGTAATTTATCGATACAATTCAAAATTATCTTTCACTAGTTGTAACTCTTACCTAGAACATGAATTGAATTTTGAGTCCACTTAATGTGCTGAGTGAGCAGATAATAAGGTGGAACAGAAGAATACCAAGAATTCTTAAGAAAATATAGCAACATACAACAAAATAGAAAAATGAAAAGAGAGCCAAAGCCTATCTTGTAACGAATATATAAAAGAACAAGAGCACTATCCAAGAGAATGGTTCTCTTATGATGGTTAGTTGGTGATCCATCAAATCTATCTCACCACTGAAAAAAGATACTATAGAAGCAACAAGGTCTATGTGAAAGCAAGTAACTTGAGTTTATTTATCAAGTAGAAGAGCATACATGATGTTGCAAATGCTGGCTTTTTGTCATGGGCATAGGGTGGTTGCGAGTCTTAATGGTCATATTTTTGTCACCAGTAGCAAGTTTAAGAATGGCAGCATTCATTATATTGATATAGGTAGGAGCAGAATGCTGACAAGAACTATTGTACAGTACAGTATATCCCAGACTTCCATCATCATTTTGATCATCCATCACAATCGCACCATACCTGCATTATCATACAGTAAATGAAGTTGTAATATTGAACTTTATGGATAATCATGGAAACCTCTCTCACCAAATGGGTTATTCAATCATTCAATATTACGTATGATAATGAGCACATTACATCAACAATTTTTTGGAGTTCTAGAATCGGCTTGTACCTTCTCTGAATAAGCTAAGCTTAATGCAAAATTTTAAAAGCTCAAAGGGCAGACAGATTTACATCACATTTCACAGCTTAAACAGGAAGACAGCACAGATCAATGTTGTAGAAGGTAAACTAAACAGTGCCAACCATGTCCAGAAACACATAAAAAGAATATATTACTAGCAAGTACCCATAAAGAGGGCATAGAAACAGATCAAAGACAAAAAATAGCCTCATCATCATTAAGGTACTCATTTGCTAGCAACATAAAATGTGCTCAAGTGTGTAACTGGAGATAAACCCATATCATATTGACACATATATTCCACATCAACCCTATAGAATAAATGTTAGGCTGCAGTCCTGGAGGCTGCTCCTCTTTCACAAGCCAGATCCTACAATACAATATATCTAGAACAAAGAATCGATCTTGGTTGGATAATATCGACTAATAAGTCCTAAAAATTGATTAAGTTGCCTTCATGAATAATTTTACCATTTCAGTTTAAATTGACACTGGAAAAAGTTACTGAATAACATTTAACTCAGATTTCAGATCAACAGACCTTGATTGGTAGGATTCATTGAAGCTAGACATCAAGAATTCACTCATCGAAAGCAGTTCTGGTCCCAAAGTTGGCCCTGCTGCATCAATTGCATCAGTAAGTGCCCTTTTTGAATCAGGGAACTTGTATGAAGTCTGTTTGACGTTTTGAATCCAACCCCCGTCAATAAATTCTGCAATCTGTAGTTTGATAGCTTGTAAGAGCGCTCATGACCATACTATGAAATGGTTCAGTGGCATTAAAAAAAAAAGGACATGATAAATATAACCTCTAACCTCTTCCGCAATAGGCTTTGACAGATTAAAGGGAATTGGACCGCCGCCGCCGCCGCCCGTTAACAGAGGATTGAAATATGAAGTTGTCAAAGTAATGGATTGTTGGTCAGGATGTGGCTTAAGCTTTAGAAAAAGAAGACCAACAAAAAGGAAGACAGCTGGAATCAAAAGTTGGAAGACAATTGTCCTCCTATCTCTCCGAGCAGATATTGCCCTCTTTATAAACAGCGCCTTCGTATGTTGCCAAAATGTTGATCTTGAAATGACACAACAACTACAGCAATGCATACCCATGAAATTAAAGAAACTCAAAAAGGCAGTGAGCATTAGCCCCCATGTTTCCCTAACTGTAGCACATATGACTTGAACGACCTTTCTATCATTTTCTGGAGCTTTTGAATCACAGATTCTTGTCAAACCATGATTCTTAGAAGCTATAGAAGGTAAAAAATCAGATGACAATGTACCATTCCTCTGACTATAACCATCAGTTCCAGCATGGTCAGATCCTGCAACTTTCAGAAATACCTCCTCCAACGTTGTGACTGATATACCATAACTTTCAATGCCATGATAACTTTCATCTTCACAAATATTAGTTTCAGAGTAAGGAATTGATCCTTTCATGTAACTTTCAATTTCTCTAAACATTCTCTCAAAGGATGATGAAGATGCCAAAGGAAGCTTAAAAGAAATCTCAGTTCCGACCTGAACAGGCAGAAAAAATAGATTAAAATCGGAAGGAAGCAATCGTGGCAATACTATTTGAATATAACCACATTCATGGACGAATTGGTGAAAGCTAACAAATATAACATAGCATATAAATATAAATATAAGGTTGCAAACTATTAGTCTGATATTTATATCCTCTGAATTATAGACATTTAATAGAGTAGAGAATTCAAAAGTTAGCAACTGTATCTTAAAACAAGAGGTTCTGAAAAAATTCAAGCATATTAATATTAATGCGTCACATGAAAGAATTATTTGTGAAATTCTTTAAAACTTCTCTCTAGTTTTTGGCATAGCACAGCATCAAAACATCTAAATATGACGAAGCATTGAACCTTAAAACATAAAAGCTTACAACAATTGGTTGTTACCTCACTCACGCATGTCGCTGATGGAACATGACGATGTACGATATCAGAAGCTATGGAGGCAGTAGGTGCAGACTGAAGAAGCAGGGGCAATAGTCATGACATAGGTGTAGACACTCGGTGATGATCAAAGATTAAACATGAAATAACCAACTAACCTTCACTAATGTAAGTGTATAACCAACCCCATATTGATGCTTCAAGAAGAGAGAGCTGTCAAAATATAGCACTAAAATGTGAACAAGGTGAAATAAAAAGTGAAAAAAAGATGATTGCATTGTGTCTTCAAAACTTGGCATATTTATCAAAAAGCTACTTCAGTAAAAAGATTCATATAATAAAAAGTAACTCTTCATTGCTATATAAATGATCTCATAGGAATTTTCCTCAAGAAAAAAGTGAAGATCATGCTGAAGTAAACGATATTCTCATCCGAAATAATAAACCTTCCACAGCATTTCAAAGAACCATTAGCCATGATAGCTATCCGATCTCCTAGCTCATCAGCTTCATCCATCGAGTGTGTAGTTAGCAATATTATCCTGCCCTTTTTTTTCCTTTTTATTAATTGCCATGTTAAGCGCATTGAGTATGGATCCATTCCACTTGTGGGTTCATCAAGGATTATAATCTGCAACAAATCAATGAGAAGTAAGTTATCACATTTTGTGGGGGAAAAAAAAACAGAATATCCCCCTTGGACTTCATCATTACCTTGCTGTTCCCAATTAGTGCAATTCCAAGAGATAATTTCCTTTTCATACCACCAGAAAGAGCCATCACAACAGTGTTCATTTTGTCAGCCAAACCCACCTAGAACAAAGAGAAATATTTGTAATACAGATCAACTGTACAAATGGAAGTCAATAACAGAGGCAGACTATGTCCCAACCCCGCTTACCTCAACCAAGAAGAAACAGAGAAAACTATTTATACCATAATAAAGAAGGAAACAACTAGACTAAGAGCTTTGTGGTCAAATAAATGATGAAAAGGACTTCTTTCTCACAAAAAAATTCCTTCTCACCCATTTTGCACAGCCTTACAAACTGATCATTTCTTTTTTTTTTGTCACGTAACCTGATTTTCAAACTTGAATAAAGATGCGCCCTTAATAAAAATGTTTACTATATTTTAATATATCTACTACTCCAATACTCGTCCTGCTTTAACAACTTAGCCAAAATCAAAACAGTAATTTATATTTATGAAAATCAAACTAACTTTCTATTGCCTGAAAACGCCTGCTATGCTATGTCTGACAAAGGATAATATGCTATTGAGCGATTTGACATATAAATCCGCAGCAGTGAAAGAAGCCTTCAGATCTAAACAGAAGCATAAGTCAATGATCCAAGGATCTTAAAATACTGAGCTAAAGGTAGCTATCAAGTCGATCAAATACCACACATACACAGCAATAACATTAGCACTGATCTTTAACCTCCATAAGGACATAGAACCACAAAAAGTTCAAATGGAAGAACGCTGAATTTGGTTTCTGTGTATCCACGACTCAGAAGCAACAAATATTCAATTCAAGCTAAAAGTTCTCAAAGCTAAAAAGGTTTAGGGAAGTGTGACCCATGTAACACAGATTGCTACTCACTTCATCAACCATATTGGTCACGGTGCTCTCAAATTTATCCTCTTCCACACCCTTCAACATGGCAAACAATTCTAGATGCTCTCTCACCTGCAATGAATAATTAAACAAGTCAAATTCTGTTCTACAAGGTAACGAACTTTAGTATTGGAAACATAAAATAAGTAAAGAGCTGCATAAATTCTCGTGAATAGACTTGCAAAAGCAATCAGCTTGAACTTTATAGGCAGCAGAAGATAAGATTTCATCTAAAAATAGTAATTTCTGAAATGTTTCTCCTTCCTGACTCTTTACAAGTTTCATTGACAGCAAGCTCACAAACAAACATCCATTAGAGAGATTCCTCATTCACTAATCAAAAGACTCAAAAAATGCAACCAGTTAGTCTCGCCTAAATGAGCATATAACGGCAGAAAGATTTCTAGTCTTTCAATATCCCTTTTTTTTTTCTTTTAGATCCTGTTTGTTAGAGGCTAATATCTGACCCATTCTTTGACCCTCACTAACACCTTAAACTTTTAGGTTGAATGATTAACAAGGACTAGAGATTGCAGGATGCATAGACTACAAGTTTAAGTTGTATTACAAGTTATGGCATGCCTGTACTCTGTCCATGCATTCCATCCAACGGGCTAATACAGTCAATCTTGGGTACTAACCAACGACTTAAAGTTTTCACTTATACTGTAACTATTGTAAAAATTTAAAAAATTTGACCGTAATTCTCATTTCATTTTGTTGGGAAATATTCAACTGAATATTTCCTAAGATATTATTGACTCCTAAAAGTCAATAAATCAGATCAGATAACAGGTATCAGATCTGTTATTGTGTACAAATATTAGGACATTATGTATAGTTATTAGAAGATTATGTACAGATACTTGTTTCCTTAATTAGCTAGCTCTATTTCTACATATACATGTAACTATGTACTGATGAAAATAAGAAAATAAATAGAACTGTTCAGTATTTCCGCATTCTACCAGGCTAATCATTTGCATGCTCCTTTGATCAAATTCAATAGGCAAACAGGGATAACTCAACTATTACAGTTATGTGCAAGGAAAGTATGTTAGGAAGGAGCAACATATATACATAAAGAGTTTTGAAAGAATGAGCTATGTGATCGGATAAATCCATATTTGCCAATGTGCTTATCTTAAATGACATGGAACTAAATTTCTATACTACAAAAGCTAGCAAAAAAATAAAATTTGATCTTTATAGCAAAGAAAATTTGGAAAGGTCAAGCAAACTTATCGCTTACCGTCAACTCCTGAAAAAGGATATCATTTTGGGGGCACACACCCAAGAAATTCCTTATATCATCCTGTAAAGCAAGTCAAAGCAATCCCCACAAACATATCAAACCCCAATAATTCTTTAGTAAGCCATACTAAAAGGAAAATTATGTACTATCACGCAGGTATGCAAATGTTTCAAATAACAATAAAATTTAAACGAATTAAAACACGTATGGCAAGAAAAGATTATAATAAGAAATGAAAGACTAACAACTGGAATAAGAAAAATATCTCTAGAAAAGGGGCAAATAACAATAATTGCCCGACAAGGAAAATGGAAAAAATTATAATTTTGTCTATTGTAATTGCCCTATTAGAAACTAAAATATATATTGTATTAAAGCACTATTATAAATAGATAGAGTAAAATCAAATTAAGTTTACATCATTCTACTAATTTTCTCTCTTATTTATGGTATTAAAGGCTTGTTGCCTACAATTTGTTTCTTGTTGAAAATTAAAAGTAAATAAGTGCAGGGGTGTGAAAATTATCAGTCCAAACAATATTGGGCATGATGAATTATGCTGTCCATTGTTGGTAGATGAAAATGGATGCCCACAAGGATATGGTGCAGCTTGGATATGTATAGATGATATCATTGTAAATAGAGACAACATAAATGAACAAGACTAAAGTTCAGGCAAGTTTAGTTTAAATTAATGATATTGACAAACTTGTATAATTCCTCAAGATTAAAGTGACTACTCAAAACGAGAACTTTGGCCTCACAAAGAAATTATATACTTGACCAACTTGAAGAAATTGGATGTAAAATAGAGAATGTACCAATTGAACCAAACAAAAAATTAGGTTTAAGAGAGCATAGAGACATGGATGACAATGGCCTCTCAAAAATTGGCAAGATATTTGATTTATCTGACTTTGAATAGACCTAATTTAATTTATCTATCAGGAGTAGCTAGCCAGTTTATGCATGAATCAAGAGAGGAACATTTTCAATTAATGGGGCATATCATATATTACCTAATCCATTAGGAAGAGGAATATTATTTAAAAGAAAGGAGCTCTAACCATGGAAGCTTAGAGAGATGCAGATTATGTTTGATTCTTGAGGGAATCTACCATTGGATATTGTATGTTCATGGGAGAAAATCAAAACAATTAGTATGGTAAGGCCTGCTACTGAGGTGCAATTTAGAGCTTTCAAAAATTATTCTAAAATCAAGAATCTTCAATGATGAGACTATCAGAGGAATTATCTAGAATTATTGAAGAATGGGTCACCCTTTTTTATGTTTAAAAAACTATGTCCAAGTTCTAATTCTAAATAAAGCCTAGAGTTTGAGGCTTAACAATATGCTAAATTCAACACGATACTTAACATTACTCAAATCATCACACAAGCTTCAGTTCTTCGTTTCATTGAGTTAGGTTTAGGTTTCAATATTTAGGTACATTTGTTGACATTTTAGAATGATCTAGCTTTACTTGATAAAATATTTCAAAGTTATTGTCTTCTTTTTACCTCTCATGCTAGATTGAAACATGATTTCAAAGTTTAATTACCTATTCTTTACTGCGAAAATACTACAAGCACTTTTCAGTTGTTTTTAATAAGTTCCTAACAGAGAGAATATTTCATCAATCGTCATTTCCTGATATAACACGACTAAGTGGCCGAAGTAAAAGAAACCTCTTACTTGAAACCACCTCTACCTTGTCATATGTCAATTATGTACCTAAACAGCTCTGGCGGCTGTTGCTTTATCAATTTTCTATGAGATCAGTCCTTGACCATTATTTGCTCTTCAGGAGAAGATTCCTCATTACATAATATTTCCTAATAAGCCCTATTTTCTTTATCACTAAAGATATTTGGATCCATAAAGGCCCCTTGCAATCCAATCTATTTTGGTATAAAAGGAAATCGAGGCCTTTATAAACTCTTTAATTGTATGGAGAGGCATTTGGTGGTCTTGCCAGTATTAGTCTAGGAAGTCAAAGCGAAAAGTGATTATACTAATTCTGGTTTTATACTACTTGGAAACAGTGGGAAGAAAAAGAAAACCCATGGATAAAAATGGGAACTATAAGGGAAATGCAAACAAAAGAGTAGTTCAAGATGAAACAGAATACAGATAACGAATCGACTACTGTCTTTTTGTATGAAAGATCTTTTTTTTTTTAATTCAGCCAGTCTCACATAGATACACGAAGCATGAGTACTTGAAGATTGCTACAAATGAGAGAAGAACAATAACTAAAAAGAGTGAAAGTTGTTTACCATGTCCGTTGCTATGTTCTTTCCAAGTATGAGAGCATCTCCTGATGTAGGAGGAACGAGACCAACGAGCATTGAAATCGTTGTACTTTTTCCCGCTCCATTGTGCCCTTCAAACAATCATAAAGCAAACAAATTATCTTTAAAGAGAACTAAGAGAGACATTCTCCTTTTTCAAATAATGAATGCAACAGTTGTATAATAATAACATGAAACTCCATCAACATGACATATATAAAAAAAATACAAAAATGTATCCTTAACTACATTCTTTGAGCCCTTGTTTAAATGAGATAAATGCAAAATGAGGTGCTTAAGTTACAAAGGTTCTGTCAATAAAGATGCCTTTTGCATTGTAACTCCAAGTTTAGAGCCAGGATTTGGATAAGTCATTAAATCATTCCACATAACATTGTGCAAATCCACAGATGGAAATATTAATGCCACATTGAAAAATCAGAATAAGCAGTTGATGTTTGAATGCACATTCAGAAAAACGTTATATCATTAATTAGGAAAAAGAAAACACAGAGACAGAGTGTGTGTCCAGAACAAGGTAAAAGCTTGGAGTTAGCAAATTTCATGACAGAAGTTAAAAATCTGCAGCCTATCTGCGGACCTGCAGGCAATGATGCAGTGTGTGATTTAATTTTAAACTCTAATGAGACTGTTTCATTTAGTTTTGAACTCTTAAGTGGGTTCATGAGTCTTCTATGGTACAATCTTCATTAGAGGGAACTTGATGGCAGCCAAAACACAGATAGGATGCCTGAATTATAGAGTAGAACTTTATATAAAGTGAGCTAATTTTAAATTCAATAAGATCATTGAAAAATGGATAAAATCTCCAAAATTTTGCTTAATTTAAGATATCCAAATTAAAGAAAAAGCTAAAAAACAAAGACCATAGACAAGAAGGCAACAAAAAAACCAAGTAAGTTGTACAAGTTACCTAAAAGTGCGAGAATCTGATTTTCAAACAGGGTGAGCTGTAAGGAATTAACAGCATGACAATTCCCTTTCTCAGTATTGAACACTTTATGCAGGTTCCTAATTTGGATGCATCTACAAAGCAAACAAGAACAGTGAGAGAAAAAGTCCACCAAAACCTGCCAAAAGAATGCCATTAGATTCTTTTGTAGAAACCTATTCTCAAGCTCTTGCTGCTTCATATCCAAGTTAATTGCTTCCATAGTAGGTCTACAACTATCATGTCCCAATTTTTGGTTGCAAGGTTTATCACTAATTTTGATCCCTGAATTAGATGTGTCGATCCCAGCAATACTTTTCTTTCTCCAGAAGCACTTCTGGAATAAGAAGTTCCATGGCTGACGCTTTCCATTTTCCCTGGAAAAGGCCTGATTGAATGGAAAAGTAAAGTGAATTTGTCACCCACTAGCATTGAAAGCCCAGAAGGCATATGGTGGGAAGCAGTCCAGAATCTGGGCCTTTTTCACGTGTTTGAAGATAGATAAAATGTACAGCTTTTCATCTCAATTTTTGAATTTAGTAATTTCCCATGATCAGATATATCAAGAACTGATTCATGAAGTCTCCTTATGCATTGTTGAAGAGAAACAGCAAAGCACATGATATGGAAAACAACTTATAGCCTGCTTTATACAGCAAATGAAAGAGTTTGACTTACCACAATTTTATAACTTTAAAGCCTCACAAACTAATAAAATATAATTGCACAGATCTCCAACTAATAATATAATGTACTATGAATTGTATTCTGAATCCATACGAAATCTTACTGAAAGTTGGAACAGGCCAAGATGGCACCCAAAACAAGAAGAAATTCATGAAAATTCAATGAAATTGGTCATAACATAACAAATAACAAGAGAAAAACCAATTATGGAAGTGTGCAAGAATGTCTAAGAAGGTGCCATGTTGAAGGTGTAGAATTTCTTGATCTTTACAAAGAGCTAGAGGGAAAAGGGAGCAGGGTGATGACCCAGAAATTTTCAAAAGGACTTCTGCAATCATGAGATCAGAATTAGAAACAAACAGTTAAGAGACATACCTTATCCAGGTATAGACCAATGAAACAGTACAACAGCGTGTCAAGTAACATCATCATGAGACAAACCAAAAAATTGACGCCAGATGACTCCTGCATAAATATGGACTTCTAAGATTACAAAGATGTTAGGTGGCCCTAATAATCTGCAAACATTCAAAAACACCACCCAAAGATTACCCGCCATATGTTGCTCCATCGTACTCCAACATGAGCCCGCTCGTAATCAGCAAAGTTGACCGATCCCAGTGCAAAGGCCGTGGGAGAAAGCAAAGAAGCAAGGACCTTCAAGATCCTATAAGCAATTGAAAGCCAAATGTAGAAAAGAAACAACAAGAGAGTTTCACTACATGTAGAAAAAAAAGGAATAAATAAAAGAGTTTGCATTAAAATTGAGAGAATAGCATTGCATGATTAATTACATAGGCACAGCCGGGTCATTGACAGTGTAGTAAGGAAAAAAGGCCCCAAGAAATGACAGGGTTCCAACAGCAACAGCTGTTTTTGCCCGTGTGAAGAATGTTGATATCAAAAATGACAGCATAATTGCACTGAGTCCAAATGTAAAGAAGTATACAAACACCACCGACTTATCGCTGTATTTGAAAAGGCTATTCAGGGTGCAAGCTGTAATTATTCCAGATGAAATTGCAAACTGCAGAGAGAAAAAAAATCAGCTTATTATTTAACAGAAACAGACACTTTATGAAAATGGAAACAGCTGTGTGTAGGAGGGTGTCATAATATATATTTATATACATATAATCAAAGTATAAAATAGATAGCTATATCTTAAGTTATAGATCACTTGACCATCTTATCCTCAACAATCCTAGACTTCTTAATCAAGAAAATCAACCATAATCATTACAAAGTAAACCTGGTCTATTCACTAGTTTATCAACAATTGTGTTAGGTTAGGTATAAAGATGATTCTTGCCTCTGCATCCTAGTTCTTTTGTCTGGTATAGAAAACCAAACCAGAAGTGCAAGGAAAAGATTTTTAAAAGCTCTGGTTTTAAGATGGCTAAATCATTCTAATACATGATACCTAGATAATTTTCCCATAGACATAGAATATAATAATACTAAATATCTATGAGAGACAGTTTCGTCCCCGTTCTATTCCAAACAAGTTACTTCTGTTTTATCCCTAAATCCATAGCCCAAAATGTCAGAACTCTGAAAATTCAACTAATTTTTTTCTTTGTCAAAATGCTTTAAGGGTAAGACTAGAATTAAATAAAATAATCATCCACAATTCAGACTTTGCATCTCCAACCTAAAAATATAATCTATCAAATTCACTGCTCAGTATTCTCCACTCCAAATAATGCAAACCAATGCAATTCTCCAAGAAAAATGAAGATTGATAACTAGTATTAGCGGAGTCACAAGAACAATAAAAAAGAAATAGAACTTTTTTATCTATTTGCCAATCCTCAGAGGTCAGATCTCACAGCTGTAGATTTATCTCCAACTTATTCTCAGACAACATAGTAACCCAAACTTTTCAATCAGGCAACATAAACATGTGTAATGAGCACACCTGACTTCCATGAAGAAGTTATCCATGTTTACTACAGTACTGTAGCTCATTCACCAGAAGCAAATATTTCCCATTTTAAACTCGATTAAAAACCCTAGAAAATACAATGTGATACTGACAGTTCACCTGTATAGTATATGCAATAAACCAAGAAAGATGAAAAATTCCATCTTGCAAGCCCATCATATAAAGACCTTCTCTTATCTTCATTTCCTGATAACACCAAAAAAAGAATAACTTAAGATGTAAAACACTGTAATACATTTCCTAGATTTCAATGTCGCAAGAATGATTAAGAAAGAAAGAAACTTGTGTAGCTACATTAATGTTAATATTAATACAATTATATTCACTGACAGACCTTTTCAAACACAGAATAACTGATAAGGCGAGAAATTGGATAAAGAAATCCCAATAAATACCTGCTCACAAATATTGAGATTCAACAAAGTA
This sequence comes from Erythroxylum williamsii, assembly GCA_027564335.1. NCBI lineage: Eukaryota > Viridiplantae > Streptophyta > Magnoliopsida > Malpighiales > Erythroxylaceae > Erythroxylum > Erythroxylum williamsii. The sequence goes on from JANITW010000005.1 coordinate 50,276,397, forward strand.
GGTGTTAGGAAATAAGAAAACCAGAAATTTCAGTGGGAACGTTTAAAATAAGATACATACAGTACTCCCATGACTTTCTTAATGATGGATTGAAACTCCTCATCAGTGTATTCAGAGGTTGGAAAGGGAACAACTCTGATTTTTGAGGGGCTATATTGTGTCCATGGAAACTTGAGTGAGGAAGCTATGATGGATGAATTGGAGGATGGTAGCTTTATATTTTCAGTTGAAAAGTCAGTTCCAGTTTGCTGCGCTTCAAATATTATGAATGAATCCAATACCTGTTGAAGCTGCAAAAAGCAATGAAGAATGAACATATGATAAAAGATAGAATCAGGACAGACAGGAAAAGGGGGCACAACTGAATTGCTTGTCATTCATTCAATAAATGACAAGTGAAAATCTATGATACAATGGGAAAATCCATATATAGAATGTGAATGATTAGTAACATGTCAATAGATTACTCGCAAGCAAAAGGTTTCTTCTATCGTCATGTGGGCTCACCACAAACAAACTTTACAATAATGTAGAAAAACTTGTAATGTCTAATAGCAGACTCCCAAGGCATGATTAACTTACAGAAGACTGAGATGCTCATGTTAAAGTAAATGATGAGGAAGAGAAGTGCAAGAGATTACATAGCTTGGCCATGAGGCCTATATTCACAAACACAATTTGTGAAAGTTACACCAAAAAGTAAGGATACGTACATATAAAGAAAGGGATGTATTACAAATACCGTCATTCTTACCTGATTACAAAATTCACTGACCAATAGCGGAGACCATAATATACAATTTTAGTGAATCTTAACATTATTTTACTATACCAGATTGTATTCCAACAGCTCAGTCCAGCTTTAAATATTCAGATCTTAACAAAAACAAGGAAGATAAAGACTTATAGAGACATAATAGCATTGGAAATCCAAGGAATTACCAGCATGCAAAAAAATGCAGAAGTCTACTTATAAAATGAAGAAATGAAACTGAAGGGAGAAAATGTAAGAACAGAAAATTATATCAGAATTAGAGATGAGCAAGCATACAGTGAAAAAACCACTGAAACTGTACTGCATTATAGGTATTCTATTTACACCCAATTCCAAGTCGTCGAGATAAGGTCCATTGACATCCATTATGGTTTTAGAATCTGGAAAGCCCGAAAATGCCCACGTATGATTGAGGCGTATGCTATAATCAAATATCTGGGGACCTTGTTCATGAAACACTACTGCTCCTTTGATTTTTGGGTTTGAGCAATTCCTAGGCAAAGGAAGAAAGAATCCAAAAGGTCAAAAGTGCCACAATAAATACGATAACTGCAATTCTACATAAACTATGATCTGCATTTCACTAGCCAGGAGTCAAACAATTTTTCCAGCAAGACAGAAATATAAATCACAAGTAGCTAGAAGTAGCAAGGGAGAACCTCTATTAAAGTCCATATGTTTACAGAAGGATTTTGAAAAATCAAAGATTGTTGCATCATAGAGAACGGACTAGAAACAATTGACAGTTTAGGTATATTCAAAACTACTGCCTAACTTCATCCAGAAACCTTAGGGCAATTTTGTTATCATCAAGACTACAACTTACTTGACTTGACTGCAGGTGCCATAAAGCTCTGAGCATATATAAGTTTCCAACTCAATTTCATCTTTGTAGATTCTTGAAACTTGCTGAAAATAAGCAAATTAATCATTAATCCTTCAGTAAGAAAGCATTTCTACATGGTAGTTAAAATCATCAAGATAATGATCAAGCCCATAGTCATAAACATAATGTTATTCTTTCCCCAGTGTAAAGACTTTGGAGATGAAAGCAGACAGATATCATAATATTAAAAAATATGCTAAAAAAGAAAGCTTAACAGAGCTCCAAAAAAATGGAATTTGCAGCTTGCAAGGTATCTACCTAAGGGTACCATCCCATAGAATTCCATCCACGTCACTTGTAATTTAGCTAGCTAGTTCGGGAACAGTAAACATCTAATGCTACAAATTTTTTTCCAACATTAGTCAACATATAAAAGATTTAAAAAAAAAGAACAAGAGAGGGAAAAAGAGGTGAGAGTTCAAGAGCCAATACTTGATTAAAGTACCAACAAAGAAGCCCTGTCAATCTGCAAATTGGGAAAATAATCTTGAATAAGGTAACAACATCTTAGTAGAAGTCCTTTTTATTCATTAGTAAAACTAAAAATCTTTAAATTTAGATCATACACAGTAATTAGGGCAACAAAACAAAAAATTAATATTGTCGTAAGTTAATAACCAATTAAAACTTGTCACCTTCAAGCTTCTTTATCTTCAATACCATTCATAGTCCCATCAGCCTTTGCATTCTCAGTATATCTTTGAGGCCTCTGATTCAAATTTAGCTTCTTCACATACAGAAGAAACAGATTTTAAATACCCTATAAAGCTATTGCTATCTTTTGCTGATTCTTAACTAGGATCACCATCCATAGCTAGTCCATCTGCATTTTCCTTTTCGAGTTGCAAGCAAATGTCTTCTATTTCTTGGCTTTCTTCTAGTTTTTTTAGACATCCAACAGCCGATCGATGATCCCAGCACTGATATTTTGGTATAGGCAAGCCTAATTGTTCATTCTGTAACTTCCTTTTCTTGTTCAACTCAGTCATGTGGGAATTGAGTCCGAAATTGGCTAGACAGCTGCAAGAATCAAACAAAATCAAAAGGCATGTAAAAGTTGCATTCAAACGTGTAGGGGAAGATGAGAAACAGACTATGAATTTCAAAATCAAAATCAAATCTCGAATTACTCAGGATCAGAGGAATCAAATGAGAAAAGAATCACTTAATCCACAATTACAAACTATGATTTTCAACTTTCATTTCTAGATAAAACGATTCCTATGCTTGAATACATACATTTCAGAAGAAAAAGATAAGCTTACACAGATATAAGAAACAAAAGATGATAACTTTTCACATGCTCACGTACTATGGGACATTGCTACATCTATTCCATTACCCACAAATCTTTTAAGCAGGAAGATCCAACACCACACAGCAAAATCAACTTGTGTGGAGTATTGACATGAAAACTCGTAGAACCCAAGTAGAAAGCAAGAATTAGTAGCAAATAGATCGTGAAGCCAGCAATCCCATGTTTATACCGTCTCTACCCAGCAAAGCTCCAAATTTGTTGAACTAACCCAGTACACCCACACCTCTTTATCACTCAGAAACAGAAGTAAATCAAACTACCAATTCCATTCCAAAGAAAGATGCTTGTTATGTAAAAAAACATGAAGAAAGATCACTAATATCAAATCAGGTAAGCATAACTCAAAAAGGGTAAGTAGAGAATTTGATTGTTCAAGATAAGCACCTGGTAAATCCAAATGCGTCACTGTTATCTGCATCCATTTTCAGGCAAAGAATAGGCCAACCCCGAAAAAGATAGGCCCATTTAGTTCTCACATCAATCCCACTCAAGCTCTTGTTCTAATATCTTTTTTCTGGGACTCGAAAAGGGGGGATCTTTTATGCCCATGTACAGCACGGTTAATGGAAGTGTGAGATCTATGCTTTTGGGGTAAAGAAAGTCATAGGTAACATGGCTTGTTACCTATGATAATGGAAGCACTGCTGTCATTGGCATTCTGTTGAACACCTGGAGTATTCTCTTCGACTGCAATATTAACACTTGATGATGCATCCATTGAAGGAGGTAATAACGGTCCAATAATTTGTTTCCAATGACAACATCTCCCTTAAGCTTTTTCTTACGAAGGCTCTTCCTCTGAGCCCTGGTTAACTTTTGGCGTCCATAATCATCGTCCTTGTCATTACTCGTTGATGAACTACCTTCTCGCAAGCCACAATCATCAACAAATTTCAAAACCCACATCTGGTAATATATGTCTGAGTTGCGATTACCTAAATGAGTATCCACTGGTAATCAAATAACAATACCTGGAATAAGATTCACGTCAAATCCTTCCCTTCACACGCTCCCAGTTTCTTGCACATTTTCCCCCTACGTAATTCCATTTAAGACCCAAATAAGTATGCAGGAAAGTAAATTAAAAAACCAAGCAGATACGAGAAGAGAGGAATAGAACTAGCGCTTGTGATGGTGGTGGCGGCGATGGAGGATAAAGAGAAGAAACCATTGTTGGGCAGGCAGAAGACAGAAGATAGATGCGCGATAAGATCTAAATGTTTTAATTTTGATAATTAATCGAAAGCCAAACATCTTTTGCGACGATTTGTTGAATAAAACGTGGCGATTTCTATTTTGTGGCATTTTATTAAAAAAATGTTATAAAAAATATTATAAATTTGTAACATTTTTATAAAATATTGTGAAATTTTTAATTTTTTTTGTGACGTTTTTTAAATATCACAAAAAATCTTTATAATTCGTGACGTTCACGGATTGTATCATTTTCTTGTAGTGTAAGTTTATGTCTATATACTTATTTAAGTTAATTTTTAACTATTTTCATTGTTTCCATAATTTTATTTTATTTTCATGTTATATATTTTGTTATTTTTTAGTGATATCATGATAACTTTATGTATGTTATTATTAAAATTTAAAATTATGTGTTACATGTTAAAAATATGCATGATATTATAAAATGATAGTTCATTGGTCACCAAAATGACCAAAATAATTTAGTAAAATTTTTTATGTATAAATAGTCATTTATTCATAAAATATTAATGCCTATTATTAAATTAATTATATGGATAAATGACATTTATTAGTTGATACAATTACGCAAAGGTAAATTAATACTCTATGACTAATAAACCTAATAGAGGAAAATCAATATTGACTTGTCAAATATCCACAGATATTGATTGAATTTGACGAGTTTTCTTTGATTACATAATATAGTTTATATGGTATTAAACATATTATAATATATTGTTGACTTTGCTAAAGAAAACTCGCAATATATTTTAAGAGGGTGCTTGGTTGATAGGTTTATGAAGGGTTCAATAAATAAAGAACAAAAAATGAGTGGTTAGTTATCATTATAAGGACAATAGTTTGATATTCAACTTTCAGAGAATACTCGATACCCCCAAAAGATGAAAGGAATGAAAATCATTCCTAAGTATACGCCTATGACACTCCCTCGATACCCCCAAAAGATGTAATGAATGAAAATCATTCCTAAGTACACGCCTATGACAACCCCTTTTTCTTTTGCTTTTATTTATCTTTTTAACAATTAAATACAATTAATTAATTAAAATATATAAATAAATTAATAAAAATAGTATTATGGTATAATTAATTAATTAACTAATTAATTAGTTAATTAAAATAATATTGCAATATAATTAATTAAAATAATATTATAATATTACCAATTAAAATATAATTAATTGATTAACTAAAATATAATTAATTAAAATCATATAATTAACTAATTAAAATATATTAAAATTTGATGTAAAATAAAATTTTAACAAACTCTTTATTTCTCAGTATTTTTAACAAACCAACCATTATCAATGATAATGGTAATCATTTCTTCGTTCTAACCAACCATCATAATTATAATGATTATATCCATTCTCATTCCTCACTATATTCATTCTAATTTCTATTACTATTACCCAATTTGAACCAAGCACCTCCTAAATATTTATTATTTGAATATAATAATTTGTTGACATTTATATATTTGAATATGTTTCTCTTCATTCATATGCTTATTCTTTTACCGTGTTTAATGATTTGAACTTCTTTTAATGGTACAAATAAGCCAATTTTCCTTTAGGTGTTTTGGATCTTGATGTAGTGTTGCTAGAAGAACAACCTACTACCATTGAGGTTGAGAAGATAAACTATAAAGCATGGGAAAGGTCTAATAGATTATATATTAATTTCATGTGAGTGACTATTACCAATAACATTAAGACTACTATTCCACAAATTGAAAAAGCTAAAGCAAATCTTAAATTTGTGGAAGAATATTTTTGTTATGCAGACAATTCCTCTCACTTATACAATAATAATTGAACTCACAACCGTAAAATTTGATGGTTGTGGTGCATGCAGCAATATGTCTAAGAGATGAAAAATATTGCAGCAATATTAAAGGCCCTAGATATGATAATTGATGACTCCTTAGTGCATAGTGAAATTCATTATGAACTAGTTATCTCCTAAGTGTGGACCTTTTAAATTAACTACAATACTATAAAGGACAAGTAGAATGTTAATGAATTGTCCATAATGCTCATTTAAGAGGAAACAAGACTAAAGTCAAGAGTCCGTTCAATTTACCCTGTGGGCGAAGGAGTTAACAAGATTCACAATCCAAAGGCTAAGAAATTTAATAAGAAAATGCCTTCCAAAGTGACATACGTTACTAATAATTTATTATGATTGTGTACATATAACTGTTATTAGATAAGAAATAAAAAAGTTTATGAGACATTAATTGGACTTTATGATATTTCTATATCACTTATGTTACTTGGCTTAATAAATTACTAATTTTGTGGTTGATTTGGTTGATCTTAAAAGCACTGGTAGACAGCTCACTTGGTCACCAATAGGGTAATCTATTGGTTTGGAAGCAACTTGATAGATCTCTCATTAACTCTTTATAGTTGGTCTAGTTTCTTAACACTTTTGTCCACTTTGGTGATAGCTTCATGTCCCTTATATTGATCCAGAGGTTACGAGAACATGGCTATATTAGTGCATCGTTTAAATATTTTAATGGACTTGACATATATAGATGGTTTTACTAAACTAATTTTTGAATGTCGGGATATTGAGGTGGTCAGTTTTAAAGGCTATCAACTCATGATGAAGTTAAGAAGTTTGAAGGGTGCTCTTAAAAATTTTCTAGCTAATAGGAATAACACTATTCAAACTCATAAGGATAAGTTACTACTCGCACACTAGAACTATTAGAGAAGTGCTTTAAAGGCAATCACCTTTAGCACTTATTGTATAAATCAGTTTATGATTAATAAAGACATTTTTTATTATTTTGATATTCATACATTTATGGATTTGATGATGATCTTAAATTGATTTAATGAAGTCCTATACAAAACATAGCATGGAGGAAATCATGATGAGATCATGATAATGAGATTCTTCTAATGTGTAATTATGTTAGTATCTAAACTTTCCTTAGTCATAGGATTAATAAGATGGGATACCATTAATTTGAATAAACTAGTACAAATTATACTCCTTGATTAAATCAAACAGTAAATCTCATAAGCTGTAGACATGAGTTGTTCATATGGATGTTTACTAAGGATGGTAAGTACATTGGATTGACCTACTATGAGACAATCATATGGATATTTTATTATAGTGTTAATGATAGCCTCATCATAGCAATGATGCAAATATCCTTTGACTTGTTGTGCTTAAGGATATCTTGGATATTAATCCTGTGCTTTGACTCCATTCATCGGTGCCTTTCAGGGGTTACTCATAGGGTGATGATTGGATACAACTTGAGATATTCGGATGTAATTGAGTAGCTAATAAAGGATTGACCACTCCTGATAGAAGGAGATGATACCCATGGCCTCCTGTTAGGGTTGGGAGTTTCTAGCCAAAGCAGATATATGTCATAAAGAGAGTCTTCAATGATACATAGAGAAATGAGATCCTTAAGACAAGATCTAATATTACTTAGACTAGATGTGATGTAGTCAGTCTAGTGGGAGGTTGAGATTTTGATCATACTCTGAACGAAGTAGGGTATAGATGGTGAAATGACAAATTGCATAGCAACGTTGCATATAGAAGGGTTTGTAGTCACTACCTTTCTGGTCAATTAGGAGTCATGACATGTTACTAGATACTGCTCTTGACTTACTTGAATTAAGTGTTAATTCAAGTGGCCAACATAACCGGTAACCTAATGGGTCATACACATAGGAGATCCGAAGGATGAGTAAAATAATTTTGAATGGTAATTCAAGATATGAGAGAGTATTTCAGGATTGTATCACGATGTGATCGTGGTAGAAAATGTTGCATGGGATGGAATAGAAACAAGTGTTGTTGGCTGTCAATTTGGTCATTAACTTCCTTAGACTTCCATTAATGCATGCTATTCATAATCATTAACTTCCCATAACTTCCATTAATGCATGCTATTGATGACCATTAACTTCCGATTAATGATGTGGTTATGGGACGCCAAAGAGGGCTGAAAATAATCATCATTTTTGTGCATCTTGTATAAGACAAAAATGGAAAGAAAGGTTCTTTCTTACACACATACTCTTTTTTCTCTCTAACTCTCATAAGAGTTCTTATCTTTGCTAGCACAAAGAAAGAATTATAGCCATCTCCTAGTGAGATTTCATCCTTCTATCTTTGTGTGGACTTTCATTAGAGATGGTCTACGTTGATCGTTGTAGTTTACGACAACCTAAAACAGAGAAGATTAAAGAATGAAGGAGATCTTTGGAAAGTTATGTAAACATCTTACATTTCATATTTTTGTTCTTTATATCTATATGCATTAGTAGATCTAGTTTTTGAAGTTCTGTTTTATTTTCTTATGTGTATATTTGATATATATTATGTATGAGATACATGATCGGAACCTTACAAGAGCTACTATGAATATCCATATATTGGTTCATATAGTCTTCAGGACTATCCTGATGCTCTTACTTACCACAGATCAGTTCTCAAGTAGAAGGCATGCCTGAATTGGTTGTATGATAGAGATGCAATACAAAGTACTTTCATTCATCAATGTTAGCTCAATGTAACACAAATAAAATATCCACAGTACATGATGATGATGGTTGATAATACATTGAGCAACACCAAATACTCTAGTTAGTTGCAGACCACTCTATAAAGCTTATAGGTATTGACTTTGTTGTTTCTCCTAGTATCAATGCCCTTTTTCTGTTTGAACTGAATATTGTTAATCATACTATCAAGGAGTTACTAATCACCCATTCTCTGCAAATGATATACTCGGAACTTTCACCCCTCAAAATCACCTTGTCCGGATGGGTTAATGCATTATTCTTCCAAAACACATAGACTATCAATGGTGAGCTTTTTATTGAAGTTAACCTAGAGCTTTTTTGTATCGTATAAGCGTGTCTAGGAAATAAATCATATATATGTTGGACTTGTTCCAAAAAAGCGTAAGCCTTATACCATACTTGACTTCCGACGTATTTCCTGTTATAATACCGTTTATAAGAATATAACGAAGCTACTAGTTGAGCTTCTAAAATTGGTAATAACTACTATTGTGAACAATGAACAAGGGGCTTTATCCCAAATGCAAACATTGGTGATAACATTTTGTTGATCCAAGAGTTGCTTAAGGATTATTAATCTAGGAAAAAATTGTTAGCTGTTGTATTAAGATAGATTTCTTCAAGGCCTTTGATACAATCAGTTAGAAGTTTATCCAAATTTGTCTAAAGACCCTTTAACTTTTGTAACATTTCATTCAATAGATTATGATCTATATTCAAACTCCAACGATGAGTGTATAGTTAACAGACAACCTTTTAAACCCTTTAAAATTAGCAGAGGTATACGACAAGGAGACCCCTTGTTTCTATATCTATTCACACTGGTAATAAAGGGATTCTCCATATTATTGTGTAGGCTTATTTATGTAATAAGGGCTTTAAGTTCCATTATAAGTGCAAGGAGGTAAATATCATACATCTAATATATACTAATGACTTGATTCTGCTATGTGCTGCAGATTTTCACTTTATTCGACTTATGATGAACAATCTTGAGCTTATCTCTCAATGGTTTGGGCTATCACATAATATAACTATGAGCAACATTTTTGTATCTGCCGATGTACAGATTGTGGATGAAATTATGCGACTACAGGCCTTCAACATATTTCTATGATGTTTAACTATGTTGGTGTCCCTATATCAACGAACAAACTTAAGTTTCAAGATTGTTCCCTACTCATTGACCATCTTAAAGCTCGTATGATGGCTTGGTAGAACCAGTGCTTATCATAAGCGACTAGAGTCACTATAATCACTTCGGTACTCTCGAGCCTTCATCTTTACTGGCTGGCGCACATTGCAATATCGAGAAGAGCTTTTAAGGAGATGGATCAAATCATGAAAACATTTTCATGGTCAAGAAATTGGGTAATTCAAAGAAGGAAAAAATAAAGTGGAGTGAAATAACCATACCGAAAAAATAAGGAGGACTTGGGATTACCTCAATAGCTAATATGAAGAGAGTTCTAATCAACAAAAGATTATAGAGGCTATATATGGATAAGAAGGCTTTGTGAATAAGATGGTTACATGAATACTATATAAAGAACTTGAATTTTTGGCAAGTTGATTTCACCTCAACTGGCACTCCTATTCTTAAACAATTGATAGAGATGATGGAGTTCCTATATCCCTTCATAAATCATCGAATTGGAAATGGTGAAAGAACTTAGTCATGGTTCGACAATTGGTTTGGTATCAGTCCAATCATACAACACTCTCTCCCTTAAGAATTAGGGTCTCCTCTCTAATCATAAATGGAGAGTGGCAAGGTGAGTTCAAGGGCTTTTCTACCATTACCTGTAACATCCCGTTACTGATGTGATAGGCATATTGGTAAATTGGGACGGGTTAGGATTTTATACTGCATAATTACTTATTGAGCATTTTTCTGGCCTATAATTTTAGAGGAATAAATTATTTTGCTCATGCATATATAGGTACATGCATTCATGGCATTTTCCGGCATTTAATTGTGAATATGATTTGATTTTTGATTTGTTTGAGAATTATGGAGTAATCAGGATTGATTAGTTGAATTGGAAATGTTTTAGAGTGATTGCCAGTTGATAGTGACCCATAGGAAATTTTCGGGAAAAAATGGGAGTAATTGTCCTGATCGGAATTTTCCGAATAACGGACTGATTGACTTCATATTGCTGGCATATTTGTCCAATGGCAATGGAAAATTAGATTTTCGATGTTAGGAATAAAAATGTCGAATCATTGGAATTTAGAGACAGCTTAGATTGGAAATTATTTTGTGTAGAGGAAGAGATTAGAGCAACCCTTTAAATTTTTCTAAGTTTAAAAACATGTCATTACCTCTACTTAGGTCTTCTTCTTCCTCTTCCTTGGTGAATTTCGATCTCCTTCAAGATTCTTGCTTGATCTTTGCCTTGATGCTCGCTTGCTTCCTCTCCTTGTGCAAAGCCTTCCTTGATTTATATAGAAGATGATGTTTGGTGTGATATTTGGAGATAACCGTGGGTGTTAGGGTTGGAGAGGTTCCCGGAAGATTCGAAGATTTTAGAACTTGATTGGGTAAGTGATTGGCTTTAATGTGTTTTTATTGTTGTTTGATACATTTATGGTATTTATTATGTTAGATTAGGGTAGTTTAGTGGAGTTATTACTGGTTTTAGAGAGAGAAATGGCAAAAAATCGGTCAGAGAAGACAGCCTGCGACTCGCACGTCACGGCGAGCGAAAGGAAGGACGTCACGGCGAGCTCCTTCGACGTCGCGGCAAGCTCGACCTTTTTTGCCGCGACGAGTCCTTTCTGTGTGTCACGGCGAGTGATCCCATGACGCCGCGGTGAGCTCCAATTATCTGAATGGATGTGTTTTAGTTTATGGGGCATAACTATTGGTATAGACCTCCAATCGAGGTGATTCTTGATTCGTTATGATTTAGAGAAAGAGGTCTACAATTGAGGTAAAGAATGAAAGTTCAAATTTAAATTAGTAGGATGGTAATTATTGAAAGAAAGGTTTCCTATTGTAACCTAAGGATAGTTTCTTGATAATTGGAGTTTAAATTGGAGACTTATGAAATTAATGGTATGCTTTTGGGGTCTACAATAAATGATGTTGGTTTTGAGGCCTTCTTTGGGATTAAGGGTATTGTCTAAATGTAATAGAGTCTATAGTATGAGAAATTGGTTATGAGGCAAAAGATAGTGAAATTGGGATATAGCGTCGGAAAGTCATGAACATGCATCGTACATCTTTTAATAAAGACATGTGCATTATTGAATTGTTCTGATTATGCATTTAGTAATGGGAAATTATTTAACTGTTATAGAGGTACTATTGGATCGTCATTCCACGGATATTGCTGGGACTTCCAGGTAGTAGCTCGGAAGTTACAGGTGAGTAACCTAGTTGGT
>JANITW010000005.1:50291889-50306449 GCA_027564335.1 Erythroxylum williamsii
TAATAATAATAATAATAATAATAATAATAATAATAATAATAATAATAACAATAAGAAGAAGAAGAAGAAGAAGAAGAAGAAGAAGAAGGACATTTTGATCTTTTTGTTACTTATTCCTTTTCTTATTCCAAGTTTATATTTTTAAATCAAACATTGGAATAGAAATTCTTTATCTATTCTATTCTTTAAACCAAACAAAGTAATACTCATTCTATTATATTCCTTATCTTTTCTATTCTTAAGAATAACTATTCTATTCCCTGTCTATTCCATTTCTTGAACCAAACAGGCCATTATAGATAATATATATTGAAAAGGTCATTTTTAAAAGTCATGGCACCTGATAAGAGATATTGTGTCAAAAGTAGTTTTGGTCTTTGACAAAGGAAAATTACCTAATAGGATGAACATTATGCTTATGTGCCTTATACGAAGGATTCCTAACTAGTTATGCTATAATTTATTAATGCCCATTTTCTATGATATTGATTTACTCTCAATCAAAGTACTGATGAGTTTTTTTTTGGAGCAATTTGGTAATTTCAAGGTAGAAAATCAACCCCACAAAAAGTAGTTTACGATATATGCCAGTTATTTGAGCTTGATTGATTAAATCTTGGGAGCAAAATGTTTCAAGCACCAAAATCTCCAATTCAAATAATTGGGAATGCATTGTCACACAAGTATTATCAATCTTTATTTGACTCAACTTAATAAAGAATTAGTCATTGGAACAACAAAAAATATCTTATATAGACAAGATTTAACTAATTAGAGTAGTGCTTTGTAATATATACATATAAAGGAGTTCACATCTTTACTTGTCACAGAAATTGAGCAAATCAATTAAAAGAATTCTTAAAAACTGCCTCTAGTCTAGAGGAATTAACAACACTTTAACTACCAAAATAAAATAGATTGAGATTTGCACGTCCGAGGATAATGGAGGACTAAGTATATCACCAATCAAAATAATCAATAAGATGGTTACTAGTAAAAAGACTATAGAAGTTTAACATAAATAAAGAGTCATTTTAGGTGAAGTTGATTCATGATCAATTCTTGAAAGGGCTATAGCATCTAGAATGTATAAATCAATTAATTCTTAGCCTTAAGATAAATTTAAACTTATGAGGCTTTATAAGCAATGAGATGCAACATATAATAGGGAATGTTAAGGACACTTGATTATGTTATGACAACGAGAACAAGTTATAACCTCTTTACAAACTCTCAAACTTCAATGCATTGACATAGGATGTCTTAGAAGATGCTAAGGTCAAAGTCATAATCTATGGCAGTTCATGGAACTAGCCTATAGCCAATCCTAAAGGCTTTACAAGCATCTAAAATAACTTACTAGACTACAATCCCAAGTTTGAAGAGGCAAATATTGTAATGTGGTTAAGACATCCTTCCAGAACTTTTGACTATCAAGAACAAATTGAGCACCAAAGATAAAATCAAACATGTTATCTTAAGCCCTGCAAGGTGCCTTTTACGCAACCTAAAATCAAAATCTCTAAATCACCTTTTTTTAAAATGTCATTATGCAACCCACCTTGGGATCTAATTCTAGAATTTATGTCAAATGCATTATAATTAACATAATTGGAACCTTATCATAGATTAGGCTATAATACAAAAGTTTCAAATTAAATGGACCATACTATGTTTTAGTTAAGGTTTAACTACATTATTTATACACTATGAATTAAAGGATCTTGAGACATTTTACGAATAAACAAAGAGGCATATAAGAACGATGGATAAAAGAGATCATCATAGTCTAAAGGCATCAACATTTTCAACATCAATGCAAGCAACTAGGTAGAGCTTGTTGCATGACTCTTAACCATGATACATGTTTTCAATACTAGTCATTTCCAAGTTGTCTAAGGTTCTCCATCTGATGACTAGACATAAGCTGCTATAGCTAGAAACTTGACCACCATTTTTCATTATTAAGGTGTTTCCAATTATATAAGCTTTATTTATTTCTCAAAAAAATTTATATAATCTTGATTTCTCATAAAGGTTTGAGATTGTCATTTCTGTTTTCTTGAATTTGATGTACAACTTGTTTCCGGCAAGAGCCTTTATTAATTCATTTAAATTTCTAAAAATAGATAAGCAAATAGAGAGAGTAGCCATATAGAAAACAAACAAAAGCAAAATAAATAGTTGAGGAAGAAGTGGAAAGCCAAAATTGAAATAATAACTAAATAATAAAAAAATTGGTTATCATAAATCCAAACACACACTCTTTTTCTTTCTTATAAAAGCATAGAAACTAGAATAAAAAGTTACATTAATGGTGTATACTTCTTTAGAAAATTTAATTTAATCCGATAACTAGTTAACTTAATTTTTAAAATACTTTTATTTATTTTATTTTAATTAATATAATCCACATGTATATTAATGTCAATATAACTTGATTACATGATACTCCAAAATAACAACATTAATAGTAAAATTAACAATAAGATGTATTTGCAATAAATTAAAATTTTAGACATTTAGTTGATATACTTTTTAATTATGATTAGTGTTACAAATTTGGTTATAATTTTATATCTAAAATATAATTTACATAAAATAAAGTTAGAATATACTATGTAAATTTTTCGTTAGTTTGTATTTCATTTTAAAAAATACATTATTTACAATATGACAATACTTATGGTTTAAAGATTTTTTTTAAATTTAAAGGAATGTATTAAAGGACAATAAAGAAGATTACAAATAGTCCATTGGGAAAATACCATACACTAGTAAGGAGATTTGAGTAATTTCACTACTAAAATAACAAAGATACAATCATTCAAAAGGCTAGCAACTTAAGTTTCCATGGACTCAATTGACATTGTTCTTAAGAAAGGGTCTCCTTGATGGTTTGTACCAACACTAATGTTGTCTCTTTCATAGTAGTAAATTTGTTTTTGAATATCTTATTATTCCTTTCATTCCATATCCATTGGATACAAGTCCCCAAAGTAATCAAATAAGCCTCCAAGGGGTCCTTATGAATACAAAAATGATTCATCACCCATTGAATGGTTTCTGAGAACAAATTCTATGTGAGGACTCATTTACAATATTTTTTAATATATTTCCAAACACTTGAAAGAAAGTGACACTCAAAAAACAAATGGTCCCTAGATTCAACACATTCCCTGCATAAGGAATAACTTTTATCCACTGTCAAAAAATGTAACCCATCAATTTTGCTTAATCTATTTTTCATAATCAACAACATCAAAAAGAGTTTATAGGGATCAGATACTTATTCCATACAATTTTTTACCAATATACTTTGATACTTAGCTTGTTGGAAATATTAGATACTTCCTTTCCTTTCTAAAAGAAGCTATCAAATCTAGAGATATATGGTGAATAAGCCAATTTATATATCAACAATACTTTAGTACAATTATTGTTCTTTATCAACTTAGAGACCTTAACTTCCAAAGAACCAAGTGTTGTAGTTGTTCAGACTCCAATATATTAGATCAACTGTCCATGATCTATCCAATTATCATACCAAGCAAATGATTTTTCACTATTCCCCATTTTATAGAAAATAACATATTTTACCTAGTCTTAAATTACAAGAGTTGTCCAAGAAACCAGGAGTGTGAGGAACTTTTTTGCACCTTCCAAATCCATCTTCCTTTTAAGAAATAACTATGTAACAATTTCATTTAAAAAGTTGTTTTATCCTTTATGATCTATCATAGTCTTTTTAGAATCAAGGTTTAATTAGTTGCCTTAATATCATTCACTCTCATTCCAGCTTTTTCTTTAGGAGAACAAAAATCTGACCACTTGACTTTAAAAAAACACTCTACTCCATTATAGTGATTTTATAGAAAGTTTTTTAACAATATTTATAATAATTTGATAAGATTTTTTGAAAGAAATGTGTAGGAAATCTAGTAGCTATAAAAAGAAGATAATATATTTAATCAATTAAAGTTTTGCAGCATAAGAAAGTGATTTGTTTACCAAAGAAGAGAGTCTTTTTTAACCTTTTCAATAAGAGGAAATAATTGTGAACCTTAGCCTTTTAGTGGAAATAGACATGCCTAAATACAACAATGTAGGAAGCTTTCTACTCATGCCAATGATTCTAGCTATACATGATTCCATATCTGAGGCTACTTTAGAGATCATGAAGTGACTCTTGTTAAAGTTCAATTCCAAACCTGAAAATCTTTTGAAGAGATGAAGAAAGTCCATAAAATTTTAAATTGATGTTAAATGTGCTTTACAAAATAAGAGTAAATTATCTACAAAACACTTATTTGTCAAGGTTCTACATCTAGAACGAAATATACAGTTAGGATTCAAACTGACATTGTGTTTAATGAGAAGACTTAGAGCTTCCATACATAAAATCAAGAGGTATGGAGATATAAGGTCCCCCTGTCTTATTCTTCTAACCCCTGTGAATAACTTATAAGGGATCTCATATGATGAACTGTAGAGGGAATCCTTCTTAGGTATCCTTTAAATAGCTCATGAACTATCAAAGTATTATTCCCAATCTGTCTATTTTCAATAAAAGCACCTTGATTATCACTAATGAAAGAATTACCGTCTTTCTTCAATCTTATAACAATCACTTTAGAGGTGATCTTATAAATGCAATTGGTGCAAGAGATAGGTCTGTAGTCACTGAATGAAGCTGATTAGGCATATTAGGAATCAAACAGATAAATGTTTTACTAATCTCCTTTAAAAGCTTACCAGTTCTGAAAAACTCATATGTAGCTTCAAAGATCATTTTGTCAACTAGATCCCAAGATTTTTGAAAAAAACCATTCAATCCATCGACCTCTGGAGCTTTCAACCCTTCTAATATGAGAATAGTATTAAATATTTCCTTGTCTTCGATTGGTTTGATCAGAAAAAGTTTCTCTACAGGAATATTTTTAAAGATGAAGTTATAGTTTGGAAAAGAAATTTGTAGTTTCAAGAAGGATTGAATTCTAATCTTGCAAAATATAACCATCACTTCAAACAATTGAGCAAAAAATTTTTTATTCTTCCTTGCCAGCACAGAATTAAAAAAGTACATAGTGTATTAATCACCATCCTTAAGCCATGCAATCTTATATCTCTGCTTGATAGGGGAAAAAGGTTATGCATAACCTAGAGATAAATATTCAATAGACACTTTTCCTCGATCAAGAGATCTACATTATTAGGATTTGAACCCAGAAGATTTTGAACATCAGACAACCTAACTTTATCCACTTCCATTGTAGTTTGTACTTTGGTACCATAGATTTACTTAGTTGTTTAAGCTCCTCCTAATTTGCTTTAAATTTCTAACACAATAGTATTATTTAGATCCAAAGATAGACTTCTTAACACATTTGCTACAAGCCTCCAAGGAACCATTCTAATAGGCTAAGAAGTTATTGAATTTGAATGGATAGTGCCTCATAGAATAGGAGAGAAAAACAGTCAACCTTATAAGTGCGTGGATAGAGAATAAGGGGTCCATTAAGTTAATTATACTATCAAGGAACTTAGATAACCAACAAGAATTTATAAGAACCTTGTTAAGTTTTTTTTTTTCTTATAAACAAATAAGCACCATGCTTGTTGCTCCATGCATAGAAGTGCCCTTATGATTTTAGGTCAGTAACCCTCAGATGACCAATGCAATTCAAGAAGTCCCCTGTAAAGTTTCTAAGATAACACTTATTTTTGGCATCATCTCTATTCAAAGTGGAATTAAAATTTGCACAGATTACCCAAAGTAGATTACTATTGATTCTTAAATTCGTAAGATTGTTCCATAAGTCATTCCTTTGGATTTTAAAATTGCTAGCATAAACTATTGTAAGTAAGAAAATCACCTTCTTAACCTTAAAGGAAATCTTTTGCATCATTTGAACTGAAATCAACAAAACATGCACCTTTATTTTGTTTGATTTATAACAAACAATAATTCTGTGAGAATATGGTGAGAATTATTAGAGACAAAACCTTATTGCTTCCCTTAAAATACCAAGCTTTTTAATATTCTGAAACTTTATTTTTGCTTGCAAAAGACTAACTAAAAGAGACTTTTCCTAAAAAAAATTATCTCAAAGTTAATCATTTTAAGGGGTTATTTAAACCTCGAGCATTCCAAACTATAAAAGACATTTAATGCCTTTTTCCTTTAGAGCTAAAACCCTTACTCCTTTGGGATTTCCTTCTGCTTGTTACAACTTAAAAAGGCTACTTACTAATTTGAGTGGTTGTTTGTAAACAGTTATTAGCCCCTTCAAGAACATTTTTAGCTTGGAGATTAGGAATTAAATTAGTGTCAGCCTCTTCAAGTTCATTGTTATCAATTAAACAAGTCTAGTCTACTAATTTAAAGGAATCAATTATGTTGGGATTAACCATTGATATATCAAGAATTGCACTACACTCCATATAACCAGATTTTAGAGAATTATTAATAACTTATGAGGAAATACTAGAGTTAGGAACACTCTGTAGTTGGGGAAAATTTGGAACTAGAACAACTTCAGTAGGAGGAGGATTCTTATTTAAAATAGTCAAATCTACCTCAGATTTCCTTGAGCTTGGAATAACTTTAGCTAAATTACTATTCCATTCAATACAACAGAATTTGATTATTGAGCTATGTATGGATCTTCTTAAACAAGTCCCTTATAGCTTCTAGTCCAAAAAATTCTTCCTATTAGCTTCCAAACCTCTTTAGGTTTTAAACTGGGAGGTCTCCATGCATAAGTTATTTTGACATGATCCTCCACAAGCTCCATGATGTCATTAAACCTCATTATAGCAACTTCATCAAGTCAGTCTAAAAGTGCCTCCACAGCTATGAAAATTATTGTAAAATTAATCCTTTTAATCTCAATAGTAACTTGGTCAAGACACAAAGATCTTCCAATTGAGTTGGAAGGCGAGAGCTTCAAATGCTAATACTCAAGAGGTATGTCATAGATACAGATCCAAAGAGAAATGTCGATGTGTTTAGGTTCTTCAAATTTAAAAAATAAAAAATAATTAAATTTTTTAATAAAAAATATAAATTTAAAGTTAAAAAATAATATCAATAATAATAATAATAAATTGGAGTCCAACATATTGATAAGTAAAATATGTTGCAACAAAATAAAGGACATTTTAGACCAATATAAGCTTGAATATAATAAACTCATTGTTTTAATTACGATAAAGTTGTAACCTTTTTAAGGCTAGTTTCATATAATGGTGGGAATAAGTCGAGTTAGGCTTAGTCCAATGCCCAATTAGACTCGAGCCTTAAGCTTAAATTTGATTATGCATGAGTGAACCAAAACTCGATTGAACTCAATCAGGCTTGAGTTGCTCGAAGCTCGATTACATGAATAAGTATATATACTTTTGTTTTTAAAATTTTAAAACAACACCATCTTTATTGAATTTTTTTTTAGTTTTGAGCTAGTAGCCCAAATGTTTTTTTTAAAAATCAAGACTAACTTGAAGCTCGATCAACTTAGGCTAACCAAGCTCATTGACTTCAAATAAAGCTAACTCAGGGCAGGCAAGCCTTGCCATTCCTAGTTCTATAATGAATTTCATTTTCACCAATTTGAGTGCTGCCTCCACTCAATGTTATAGAATAAATTTAAAGGAGTTGTTTCTTAATCCTCAGTGAGGGTATGGTAAACTCCAGATTAAGGTAATTATAGTGTTGCATTTATAGTGAACTTGGTGAATGATCAAATGCGTTCTTATTTTGTCTATCAAATCCCTTTGTACCGATTCTAGTTGTGTGAATTGATCTTGAAACTATATTTCATTATGCTCTAACCACATGTAATAAACTATATAATTTAAGGATATCTTAAAAATCAAAAGATCCCCTTGTCGAAAGTGAACAATGACTACTCTATTCTTTAATGGCATTCTAGTTCCTTTAGGGAGGAGTAAGTTACAGAGGTAGAGAATATGCCTTTATAAGTGACTGGTGAAATGACATTTCAAGACTAAATGGCCATGGATTTTATTTTGATGTTTATAAAGAAGATATAAAGCGGTAAAGATGTTCATGAATCTAGTGAGACTATCAAGGATACTTTGCTTCCTTTTGAAAGCAAGCCACATAATGAAGGCAACATGAGGATATGCTTGCTTGAATCGTATAAGTTTGAACCAGGATACCTTTGGTTCTTTAATTCCCATTATGTTCCAACATAACGAATTTATGAATGTGCCTAAAGATGATTCATTACATAGTATTTGATCTTCCTTGTTAAGAGTTAAGATAGTTCTAGATAGAAGTTCCAAGTGCATATGTTTGTTCTCAAGGGTGTCTTTGACCTTAGCATTTAGTAGAGTAACATTCCTTATAAAGGGTAGATCAGATGAGTTAACTAAAGGCCTAAATTTAGACTAGCTGTCAAACCAAAGGCAATTGCAGCTCCATCCCCAACTCTTTAATTGCCTTTTAATCCTCTCCCTTATTTTAAATATATTGATCATAGTCTATAAAGAACTTACACTTGGTTGCATGTTCCAAAAGCTATAATTTCCCATATAATAAGTGTGTAGCCATTGATCCTAAAGTGATTGTTTAGTAGTTAACCTCTTAAGAATAAGTTATGTTAAAACCCCCTTCCTTTGGTAGATTGATATCTACCTATTTTAACTTTAGCCATAACATTTTTAGTCAATTCTTCCAACTAAAGTAAGGTCCTAAGTAACTTATCAATGGCTTTGAATTCTTTTGGTAAGTAAAGATGCAATTTCTAATAAATGTGCAAGGAATTAAGCACTAAAGTGATAAGATAAGCTTTTCTAGCTATAGTGAGACTCTTATTATACCATCAAAATATTCTCCTTTGTATCTTATCCAACTAAGGTTGAAACTTCTTATTAGTAATCCTCCTTAAAGAAATTGAGATCCTAAGATAGTTCAAAAGAGGAATTGAACTTTCAAACTTGTAATTGTTAAAAACCAAGTGGCATTCTGATAAGCATTTATAAACAATAATAAGCAACAATGTCCCTATTAATGGTGAGATCAAAGAGCTTTTTAAAAGAGTGAATAGTTATCATTAATAAGCTTAAACAATTAGCTTTAACTTTATAAAATATGATCATATTAAAAGTCAAATTGATAACATTAAGTTTTTGGCACTTGAGAACTTGAAATGCTTGTCTTTTTTGGTAACGAATCGAACAAGTCTGGTAAAT
Organism: Erythroxylum williamsii; assembly: GCA_027564335.1. Lineage (NCBI taxonomy): Eukaryota > Viridiplantae > Streptophyta > Magnoliopsida > Malpighiales > Erythroxylaceae > Erythroxylum > Erythroxylum williamsii. Next base: position 50,301,109 of record JANITW010000005.1, read on the forward strand.
ACCTCTATAGCTATTGTGAATAGGTAAACAGAGATTAGATCCCTTGTGTTATTTTTAGCACCTTTGCATATCTTAGTTAGCTCTATATTGACAATGATGCTATATGGTACTAAAATAATACTTTGTTCAATTAATTTAATAAACTTTAAAGGAAAACTACAAGCTTTTTGGAGATCTATCTCAATAGCACAATTGCTAAGGGCATGTTTCTTGTTATAAATTTTGAAAAGTTCTTATGCTAGTAAGATATTATCCCATATACTTTTTCCTTTGATGAAAGCTCTATATGTCAAATTAATGTACACTAGAAGAATATGTTTCAATTTATTAGCAATGATATATATTGTTACAGTAAGCAATTGACCTGAAGTCCTTTAAAGAGTTAAGAGCTTGCTTCTTAAAGATAAGGTAGATGAGGATCTTTTTAATCTCCTTTAGCATTCTTCCATTGTGAACAATTCAATTATGACTTTTAGAACCCATCAAATCTAAGATCCTTTAATGACTTAATAAAGAATATTACATGCTCCTCTTCCAGATTAGTTATTATCCTTTATAAGTAACTTACATCTTGCTTCTTAATATGCTCCTTAATAATTGAGTGTAAATTAAGAATAAAAAATTCCCCTTCTCCTGAAGATCTTAAGAACTTTAAAAAGTATGAGCAAGCCTCTTAAAGAAGGTCCTCTTGAGAAATAACAACAGAACTAACATGATTAGTGAAACAAATTATTATATTAGTATTTCACCTGGTTAGTAGGGATTTATGAAAGAAATTGGTATTTTTATCCTTATCCCTTAACCATAATGCCTTTGATCCCTATTACACTGTAAAATGATTAATATTTAATGCTTATATATAATCTTATAGAGCTATCTTTTCCTTTTGTCGAAGTTGGTGATCAGTAAGAGAAAGATATAATTAATTTTGGATTATGTTAAGCTTCTCTAATGTACGTTTAATAAACCATAAATTATTATTGAATATATAGGCATTTAGAGCTTTAACTAGGTGGAAATAACTAAGTAGTATTTAAGAAGACGTCACAATGGATACACGAGTCGTTATTAACAGCTGCACAAAACTCACATATATAGAGAAATTAAATAGTACCTAGTGCAAAAAAAGAGTGTGGCCCTAGAATCTAATACTTGTTACTGAATTAGATAGTGTTAAATCCCATTATAGTGTAATATAATAGTTTTAATTGGAATAGAATATGAGACGACCGTACTTCCAAGGGAAGCATCAGCTTCCCTTATATTAGTGGTCTAATTTTTGTCTTGGTTATCTTCATAAACGATCTACCTAATAAAATCGAAGCTAAATGTTCAACACTATCTCCATCTATTTTCAAGACATAAAAATCTACTGAAAATACCAAACCATTAACTTCGACTAAAACATCCTCAATAAATCCAATAGGATGCACATATGAATGAACAATTAGTTAAATAATCACATTAGTTTCTTGCAAAAAATTGATATTTAAAGCTCGGTAAATTAAGTATGGAATGACATTAATAGATGCACCTAAGTCTAGCATGACACACTAAATTTTTTATTACCAATAATACATAGAAGTATAAACATACCTAGATCTTTGCATTTTTTTTTGGTAATTTTCTATTTATTACAGCTGATATATTCTTACCTAAAATTATTCTCTCTTTATCCTTCAACTTCTTTTTATATGTGCACAACTCTTTTAAGAATTTTGCGTATTTTGGAACTTACTTAATGGCTTCAAGAAGGGGTATATTAATTTCCACCTTTTTGCAGGTTTTTAAGATCTCTCTTTCATGCTCACATTCTTTTAGTATAGCCAACCTGCTAGGAAAAGGAGGTACACATGCATTGACTTATATCAATGAAGATAAATCATTTTTTTTTTACCTTTATCAATTCTTTAGTTAGAAGTTCTTCCTTCTTTTCTCGATCATTGTGCTTTTCTACCTCCATTGGTAAGAAAGTTCCATATTGAACTTGCTTAACTTATCAAAGTCATTACACTCACATTCTCCTTAGGATTCATGAATGTTTGGGAAGGTAATTTTCCTTATGTTTGCGCTTCTAGTTTACTAATAGAGGTGGCTAATTGATTGATCTGATTTTCTAAGTTTTGAAGATTTGCCTTTGTTTCTTATTGAAATTATTGCATATTAGTAACAAGTGCCTTAATAATTTCATCCAAAGACATACCTGAATTTGAAAATTGAGGTTGAGCATATGTACAGGCTTGAGGTTGTTTATTAAAATTTTGAGGTTAATATCTTTGTTGCCCTCCTTGATTTCCATAGCTAAAGTTTGGATGGTTCCTCCATCCTGGATTATAATAATTGGAATAAGGGTCATATTTTCGTTGAGGTTGACCAGGAAAGTCCTCTATTGCGTTAGCTTCTTGGAGGGAATCTTATTGTAATATAAGGCACATATCCATAGGATATTTAGAGAATGAACATACTCTGCACACTCTTACAGATTGCAATTGGCCTACAGTCATTTGATGAACTAGAGCAGTTAAATATGAAATTTTATCCTCAAGGTGTGTGTTACTTACCTCATTACACTCTTAACAATTCTATCCATCCTTGTCCTAAACTATTGAGAATTTTGGGCCATAATTGATATCAATTGTCTAGCCACCTCAGGTGTTGTGTTTACCAAAGCTCCTTCTCTAACTCATCAACCATACTTTGATCCATTGGCAATAGTCTTTCATAAAACTATTGAATCAAAAGTTGGTCAGGAATATGATGATGTGGACAACTGACACATAACTCCTTAAACCTTTCCCAATATTCATATAATATTTTTCCAGTAATTTGTCTTATTGGGATCTCCTTTATGATATTTGTTGCTCATGATTCAAGAAGGAACTCTAGAAATTTTCTTTTCATTTCATTCCATGTTGTTACTGAGCTAAGGGGAAGATAATATAGGCAATCTTTTTCCTTATCTTTCAATGAGAACTGAAAGGCTCTGAGATTAATTTGTTCTTCTGTCACCCCTTATGGCTTCATTCCGTAGTAGACAATATGGAAGTCCTTCAAGCATTTAGGTGGATCTTCACCTACAAGACCAGAAAATAGAGAATAAGTGAATCAAACAAGATTTTAATTCAACATCTACCTCAACATTTGGAAATTGTATGCATAAAGGCTGTTGATTCAAATCGGTGCCATTAATTCCCTCAATGTTCTAGGGTTGAGATTTTTCATCTTTTCTTCGGCTTCTTGAAAATTAGAGTCTTCACCAATTGTTAGATCTATCTTAACTTTTCACTTCTAAAGGTGAATAATTGCTTTGTTGCTTATTCTCTTTTTTAAAAGATGCACTATTTTCTCAATTTCTTGAATATATTATAATTAACCTGTTTGAGAGGCATGAGTCATACAAGACAATATGTTAGCAGTAATTGTCAAATAACACAAAGAAACTAAGAAACTAAAATAGTTTCCCTATAATGGTGCCAAATTTTTGTCAGGTTGTTGAAATCCTTAAAATAATTTTGATTATCTAATTTTTTGTAGTAATCGTGGAACTAGGTCAAATCTTAAGAGAACTAAACACTAGTTTCTTAATTTTAATTAATACAATAAAATAGGGGGTTTGATTAAGTAACTAATTAACTAAAATTAATAAGAAATCAAATTAAATCAAATGAATATAAAAGGGAGAAATTCAAGATTACTAAAATTCGATTCAAAAGAATGATTTCATCTAATTGTAACATTAATCATTGGTCTAAAATGAATATTTTTCACAATTCAAGTCATTAGTCGGAAATATATTAGGATAGCCATAATAAGTCTCAATTTTTCCTAAATTAATTAGTCCAAACTTAACTTCCAAATCAAAACTTACCATCCATTGACTGAGAATGATAGCATTTCATATCAAATAAATGATAGCGTTTCATATCAAATAAATGATAACAATAAGCTTAAGGAAAAAGACTAAGCCTTAAATTAAATAATCAAGATAACTGCAACTATTCAACTTAATTTTCTTGTTTATCATAAGTTAAATATGCAATTTCATACATAACCTATTTGTTACTTTTATCAATCCTTCATGACAATTACAAATTATTGAATTCATGGATAGTTATATAATTGAATTGTCATATTAATTAATATTAAACATTCATCAAATATAAGAAGTTAAAACAAGAAATACTTAAATTAAACATGAATAAAAGTTTTGAATAAAACCTCACAAGGTTACAACTAGAATATTGAACCCCTTTAAATCAGAATAATTGAGTTTGGCTACACATGATTTTGCTCGAATATAGAAAATAGAAGAAAGATAAAAAAAAATTAAGAGAAAAATAAGAAGAGAATGATTGATTTGAGATGTGAGAAACGCCTCTTTTATAATGTTTTCTTATTCTAATTCTATTCTTATCCTATCTTGCAAAGATGCTTATCTAAAAGAAATCCTAATCCTTTCATGATAAAGATATAAATAAGACCCCTATTTAAACTTCAACTCTTCAAGTAAATCTAGCATTTGGCTTTATCTCCTCTTTTCCATTGAGCCATCTTTTCTGTTTGTCCAAAGCTCTTGGTACCAATAGTGTCTCAATTTGTTATAATCTCCACTTTTCATCTCCTAACTAAGATAAACATTAACTTTCATATGTTAACAACAAAATAAATCCAAAACAAAGGAGATAGAATCAATTAATATATCAGGATAACATGTTATCATTTTTATGCCCCATCTCCTCAATATCCAATGTAAGATTCATCTACTTACTCTACAATAATGAAAAGTTAACACAGTTTGACTGGAAACATGACATTGCATCAACACGCACAGGTGGAAAATATTGATTTAACTTTTATTAGACAAAAAAGGCTCCCCTGCTAGAATTTTTTGGTATCTTGGTTGCCCAAAATTTTACTTTTCTCGCTCTTCTTTATGAGTGGGATGATGTAATTAGCGTTAATTAAAATTAAATAATATTAATTAAAAACAATAAATAATTTCATATGTAGCGACATGTGTTTAATTGATCAAAGTTTTACTAATTTGGAATTAAATATGACTGATTTTAAAACATTAAGACTTATTTAAAACGCTCCAAAAAGTTTGACAAGTATATTAATATAAATATTAAAATTAAAATATTTTTATTTAATATTTTATCTATCAATATTTTAAAACAAAAATGAGATAAGTATTTATTATCTGTCCAATACAAATATATTTTCCAACTTTTTCATCAATGTCTATTAAATAATTTATAAACCCTAAGTTAAATCCCTCCTTGTACACGTCAAAATTTAATAAATTACAAAATTTAGGGTTGTTTTCAACATTAATATA
>JANITW010000005.1:50429991-50441653 GCA_027564335.1 Erythroxylum williamsii
TATGTTACTGTTTCATTGGACCTTTGATGAGCAGTGCCTTTGAGTGACTTTTTACCTTGCTTAATGATGAAATTAACATTTACATCCTTCATGAAAGTTGTAGAGCATCTTGTTATATTTCCATTGAGGTATAATATGTACTTTTTAGAATTTGGAGCAAGAAGTTATGAGAATTGGAAGAAAGTAGCTAAGGTTCATTTTGATGTTCATATTGCTTGTGAGCTTATGATGGCCTTGATGACTAAGGATTGAATTCATAGTTTTGATAAACAAATTAAGCTAGGAATTGTGAAGTTGGTGAGTGAACTTGGATTTTGAAGTGTTATGAAGTGTTTAGGCTCTAGAACAAGTAAATTTGGGAAGTGTATAAATGGTTATGAAAATAGGTTGAAGGTGAGAGATGCATTGGGAGAGGCATTGGAGTTTTGAAGAATCCAATGCCCGTTAAACAGACATGGATGTCCATTAAACGGACAGCCTCTGGTGCAAAAGCAACCCTTATCCTGCCCATGTCCGTTAAACGGACTTGCATGTCCATTTAACGGACATTTGCAAATCATTTAGGCCACTTTCACCAGAACATGTCCGTTAAACGGACATGGATGTCTGTTTAACAGACAGCTATAGGAAAGGTGGCGAATTTATAAATTTTTAGAGGCCGAATCGTGTTTTTTGGTCTTCCTAAAAGTTGTAGATATAGATTTCTACTTTCTAATGGTCTGAAAACAAATGAATTCAGATTTATAAATCAAAAGTTATGGTGATCGCGCCAAAAGATGTTGAAACTGATTTAGGGTGTGAACATGATCTATTCTTTTTGGCATAAATCCCTCATCGGACCTCCAATTGAGGTGAGACTTTAACCATTAGATTCCTAAGACATATATCTTTCCCTTCACAAAAATTGGTGCCATTTGGAGTTGAATTGAGAAATTTTGCATTAAAATAAGTGAGAGGTCGTTTTGGAGAGCACATTTGGAGTATGAGATCTTTTAGGATTTTTGAGCATAACTTGAGTTATACAACTCCGTTTCAGGTGATTCTTGTTTCAAAACGAGCTTGAGGCATAGAGCTACAATTCATATGAATAAGTGAATTTATGATTTTGGTGTTTAAATAGTGTGCGCTCGCCACGAAATGTGGAGTTACAGCTAAGGACCCTGCATGGTTATAAGCACAAGGTTCATGTTGTTGCAATTTTAATGCCGAAACAAGTTTTCTATCTTGGTGAGGAATCCCTCCCTCGTGGGTTGCGCGTCCGGACGTCACGTAGGACGTGGGACACGTGATGCACCGGGGAGGGGTTCCAACAGCAAATGACTTACTTAGCTGCTTCTTCAGCTTAGCAATCCTAGAAGCATTCCTGTCAACAATCAACATATCATCCACATAAAGTAACAATATGATAAAATCATCGTTAGAAATTTTGCATATAAAAATATAGTGATCTTTAGAAGTCTTCTTACAGTCTTGCTCCCCCATAACTAATTCAAACTTCTTATACCATTACCTAGGATCCTGCTTCAACCTATATAAGCTAAGGTTGTTCCATGTAAATCTCCTCCTCTAAGTCACCATGAAGAAAGGCTGCCTTCACATCCATCTACTCAATCTCCATATCAAGACTAGCAGCAAAACCAAGAACTATTCGGATAGAAGACATTTTTACAACTGGAGAAAAGATGTCATCAAAGTCATTACCCTTCCTTTGACCAAATCCTTTAACGACCAATCTGGCCTTATACCGCGGCTTCAAACTATGTTCTTCAGCTTTGGTTCTGAACACCCATTTGTTTTTCAAAGCTCTCAACCCCTTAGGCAACTTCACCAACTCGTAGGTGTGATTTTCAAACAAATATTTTATCTCATCTTGCATAGCTTCAATCCAATGATCCTTGTGCTCATCTTCAATGTCTTCCTCATAACATTCAGTTTCTCCCCCATTAGTGAGTAACACCCAATCCTCAAGTGAAAAACGGGAAGAAGGAACATGTTGTCTAGTAGACCTCCTAAGTGGAACAACCTGCTCATCCAAGAACATAAACATCTACCTCATCAACAACAGCATCACCATCAGCATTTTCAACATCAACATGCTGATCAGGAACATGATTTTAGACATCATCATGATCATCAAGTCCAGCAATATCATGACCACCAATATGAGGAATAGGATCAAGATCAATCAGGCGACCAGAACTAGAATGCCCTGGCTTCTCTACCTTGACAGTATCTTTAATGGTTTGATCCTATGAAGATAACATCACGACTTCTCACAAGTTTCTTCTTAACAGAATCATACAGCCTATAACCAAACTCATCAAGGCCATAACCAATGAAGATGCAATACCTCATCTTAGCATCCAACTTGGATCTCTCATCTTTAGGCACATGCACAAAAGCTTTGCATCCAAACACTCTCAAGTGGTCATAAGAAATATCCTTGCCATATCACACCCTATTTGGAACATCACCCTGCAAAACAATAGTGGGAGACAAATTGATAACATATACAGGTGCTAATACAACCTCATCCTAAAATGAATCAGACAACTTAGTTGATCGCGGCTCTATCGATTCGACCTTAAGATCGATCCTTGGAAACCGGTCAAAAATAATAATAATTCCAAGGATTGTAATACAGGATGCAACCTCGGGTCGTCTCACTTAATTGGAACTAAGTGAAAAAGGTCTAAGCTAGCCTAATTGTCAAAATTGCAATCAAAGTTGATAAAATGAGGGTTTTGGTCATTAAAAAGAATAAAGGAAATTTTACTAAAAATTGAAGGACAAAGTATAAAAAGTATCTTTTTGGATTTTAAGGAAATAAATGAAATTGAAAATTGGAGTAATAAGCAAATGAGAATAAATCCTCTGAAAAATGAGCTTAGGCTATCATGGTTCAAAACAAATTTTCAGGGAGTGAAATTCCCTAAGCTTTTGATTAACAAACCTTAAAGATTCTCCTTAAGTCCAGAGTCTTGATTAATGAAGTTCATTTCTCAAGATTCCATTAAGTGCTCTTAAGCCTTAGAACCTTAAGGGACTCTTTAAGTTCAAGGTTTTAATCAACGAACTTCGTTAATTATAACCTTGTTAAATGCATCTTAGTGTGTGAAATGGACAAGTTAATGCAATAGGTCATTTGGCTCAAGCACACCCTCAATATCAAACACAACTAGGCAGATAAAGAGAATTAACACAATCACCAAAAGACATATATGAAACTTCATATATTGAGCATCAAAGTTCTACAACTAACCAATTCCATAACACAAGACATCGTTCGACACTTGATTAAACTATAACCAAGCTAATCTAACTACACGGCAGTAAACCCTAACTCAGGAATTTACAACAATGCAATTAAACTTGACGATGTAAGATTAACTCCCTTTTTAAGAACCGGTGAACTCAAGTCGATGCTACATTCTCAAGAGGAAATGTGGATTTTGCCAAGAATGACTCCGGATTCTCGCACGACTATTGAAGATTGGATGTCACCCATGGTTGCAATAGAGACTGGAGGTGGAGTAGAGATGATGGCGATGGTCGGAGATGAAGGGTTGATAGTGTTCGGACAAAAATTGTCTCTCTGCCTCCAAGGTGTAACTCTCAGAAGAAGCTCTCTTCTGACCTAAAATAGCAACCTTTTAAATGATGGGTGCGGGTTGGGTCGACACAATAAGAGAACTTTCCAAATAAAGTTTGGATATCCGTATGCTCGCCGCAGCGAGGCGATTCTTTGACGTCGTGGAGTGCTCTTCTTGGATCACTCGCCGTGGCCTTGGATCGCTCACCGCGGCATGTTGCTTGTATCACGTCACGACGTGCGGACTTCTTCATGCACCGCGACGTGTTGACTCTTCTAATCCTTTGACTCTTCTTTTCCCCTACAATATGAAACAATAATTTGCAGTATCAATTGTCCTTGAAAAGATTATGATGGAATTAATGTCAATTTGCAAAAATTTCACCATCAAATTGTATAAAGTATAAGCTCATTGCAAGGGACTAATTAAAGCACAAAATCACAAATTAAAAGTCAAAAAGCACATTAAAAGCCATAAAAATGTAGCCAATTTATATAATAAACTTGGCTCAATCTGTCTTTAACATGAACCCTAATAAAGCCCCTGAGATAGATGGCTTCAACGCATTATTCTTTCATAAGCAATGGGGGCAGATAGGGCAGAAAGTGGTGGAGTACATTCAGCAAGTGTTTCGCCTCAACCGCTGGGATAGGGATTTAAATCATACAATTTTGGTATTAATTGCCAAAATCCCCTCCCCTTAAAATATCACTCAATTTTTTCCGATTAGTCTCTATATGATGCTTTACAAGATCATATCGAAAATTATAGTGAACTATCTGAAAAACCATAGGGATTACCTAGTAGAAGCCAATCAATGCAACTTTATCCTTGGCAGACAGATTACTGAAAACATTATCATAGCCTAGGAGATCATTCATTCGATGTGCAAGAAGACTGGGAAAACTGGATTTTTGACTATTATGGTTGACTTGGAGAAAGCGTATGACAGGATTCACAGGAACTTCATCCAATAGGCCTTACAGGACATCGAGCTACTAGATACTCTAATCCAGGTCATTATGCAATGTGTGACGACGGTGTCTATGCAAGTGGATTGGCAAGGTTCCTTGACGGATTCTTTCAACCCTTCATGCGGTATTCGATAAGGGGATCTGCTCTCACCTTACTTGTTTGTCTTATGCATGGAACACCTGAGCCACCTCATATCATAGGCCGTACAACAAAGGCAATAGAAACCGATCAAGCTGAGTCCTCGTGGGCCTCCCATATCTCACCTATTCTTCACTGACGACCTGATTCTGTTTGCAGAAGCTGAGGACTTTCAAACGCAAGTCATTGCCTACACTTTAGAGGTGTTTTGTTAGGCTTCAGGTCAAAAAGTGAATACGGACAAAACTAGAATTTTTTTCTCCAAGAATGTTTGTCCCGCTACTGCTAGCCGTCTTAGTCCATCTTTGCACATCCCCTGTACTAGCAATCTGGGCAAGTACTTAGGAGTGTCATTAATTCATGATCGCACAACCTAGCGCACTTATCAGTACCTCCTTGACAGAGCACAGTAGAAACTCGCAGGATGGTGTGCTAAAATTTTGAGGGCGAGTTACTCTTACCTAGTCAGTCATCTCCTCACTCCCTATCTACATGATGTAGACGGTGCAGCTCCTGCGACAATTGTGTGATGAGTTGAAGCGCATAATGAGAGATTTTATATAAGACACAACAGGTTAGTAGCAGAAAACACACCTGGTTAACTAGGAAACCATCTGCTAGCTAAAAAAAACCGAGGGGCTAGGCCTCAAACGTATTTGGTCCTTAAACGATGGCTTATCGACTAAATTAGGCTGAGCTTTAGTTAATCGGCCCGCAACTCTCCAGGTCAGAATCATCAGGGCCAAATATCATCTAGGCATCCACCCCATCCCGGATACGATCAACAGAAGAGGGGCCTCGATCATTTGGAGGGGCATATCTGCCACTTGGAAGTATGTACAGTATGGTATGAAATGGAAGCTGGGCAATGGACAGTGCATACATTTCTAGTAGGCTAATGATTGGGGTCCACTAATTTTAGTGGCAACATCTCCCATTCTCAAAAGCCTCCTTCATGTCACTGTAGCGGATTTTATGCACAACAATGGCAACTAGCAATGGAATGTGTTCCAACATTACATACCCTCCACGGTCTGTATGGATCTAGCAGGGATGTAGAGGATTGGTGCTGGATTGTAGGACGATATACTAATTTGGGGCCAAACGAATCATCGGCGATTCACCGTGGCATCGGCCTATGATTTAATTGAAGGCACCTTTATGACTGACCAATATCGTCTTTGGGAGCTCATCTGGAAATGAGCAGAGCCCTAAAGGATTAGGACCTTCCTATGGCTTCTAGCTAAAGGCAAACTGCTGAGTAATCAGCAGAGAGTGGTTTGTCAACTCACCGCGGATGCTAGTTGTCATTTATGTGGGCAAGTAGAATACGATTCACGTCATTCAAGACTGCCCGAGAGCGAAAGCATTTTGGTGGAACTTTCCCTGCGAGGTGGTGGACACGACTTTTTTCTAACAGGAAGTGGATAGATGGGTGGCTCACAACCTACGGGTACAGGCCCAAGTAAACCATGGTGATTGGGCTACAATTTATGGAGTAGCCTATTGGTTTCTTTGGCAATAAAGAAACTAAAGTCTATTTGAAGCAGGTTTTGTTTGACCGGACATGGGTACTCGCATAGTCCTAGAGTATGTCGAGTGGATTGTGAAAGCAAGGATAACGGAAAGCTATGTTCTGCGAAATTAGAGTGGAACAGTAGGAAATTTAGTTGGTTGGACTAAACTTCCAGAGGACTGGGTCAAACTAAATTCGGATGGGGCAGTCAAAGCGGGGATAGTATTATTATGGCAAGCGGGCTAATTAGGGATTATCAAGGGAGGTGGCGCAGAGGATTCCTGCACAATATAGGAAAGGGATCTCCTCTTACTGCAGAACTCTGAGAAGTCCACTCGGTTCTCACTCTAGCTTGGGCGCTTGGATATAGGAGAGTCATAGTGGAAGTCGACTCTCTCGAGGTTATTAACATCCTATCTTCTTCCAGTACAGTACTAACTGATAATACTCTTTTGGTGGCAAGTACATGGGGACTTCTACATCGAGGATGGGAGGTTCAAACGCAACATGTGTATAGCAAAGGAAACTAGAATGCGGATCAGATGGCCTCTCTTGCAGAAATTTTAAGCTCAAGGCTGCACATTCTTCAGGATTATTTTATATTTTAACAAGTTATCGAAAATGACATATGATATTGACTACTATTGGTACTATACTATACCAGTATCAAGATTGGTATAATATTATTTCTTCCATTTATTAATGATACTACTTAAATACCTTGATTCGATTTAATAACATGTAATGTATTATGAATGAAGAATGTAATTAGGTTTCTAAAAGGATATTTTAAGTTGCTTTTTTCCTTGAGGATATTTCAAATTGTATGTTCATACTAATTTATGGATACAGTACTTGAACTTAGTGAGTAATTATTAATTATCAAAATATGCTATTAAGTTTTTAAAAGGATTCAATGCTAATTTTGGAATAGGAAAGCAAAAATCTTCATAATTGAGCCATTACCTATAATTAATAGTCTTTGCCCTATTATACATGTAAATGACAATTGCACTTATATCTACGTCTTTCATATATAGAACACTGCCTTTACGAATTAAATATGTTTGAATTGACAAGAAAAAACAAATTGTTATGATGAATTAAGGAGGTTCATATTTTTGTATTAAAAAATCATGTACTATTAATCGTTTACTTTGTGTGAAAGTTAAGCTAAATATAAGTGAAAAAATTTAATTATCAAAACTCAAAATTGTCACTTAATTAAGGGAATTTTACTTTTAAAAATGTTCAAAGTTTTTAATTTAAAATTCATCATTAGAGGTTAACTGGATAATGGAACAATAATTCTATAAACTTTGAACAATTAGGAGATAGACTTAAAAGAAACTTACACGACCCTAAAAAGGGTGTTTGCCTAGGGGTCATACTCATTGAGGACCCATTCATTAAAAGCTGATTTGTTTACTCTTAAATTTAGGAATCGTAGAATGAAGGTGAAGGGCTAAATTAGATTGTCTAAAAAATGGTTTATCTATGAGCTTGAATTTGGTAGTTCAATAAAATCGTCCAACAAATTCAGATCAAGAGGAGGAGGCTACCAGATTTTAAAAGAAGAAGAATAGACGAATCATCGTTACCTTTCTTTTTAAAGTCAAATCCAATTGATAAACACGACATCCAATACGAGGTTAAACTTAGCCCTTACTCAATTAAGGAATTAGATCTTGAAGTCTTGCTTGGTGACACTTGTAAGGTAAAGTCGTTAAAGAACTTGCCAAGTTGAAACGATATATTACTATTGCTCGGTTTCTTCTTCATTTTATTGCTTTTATATGAAGTGAACGAAAATAATGGGACTTACCTATCTTCAAAGTTTGTTGTACCAATAGCATAGTCATTTTTTGTTTCCGCTGAAGATTACCAAAATTTAAAATGTAAAAATTTTACGATTGAACATTAACAAAATTTTTATGACTCTAAATTTAGCTCGTTCTCAATTTTGAATTTTTATTGTCAGTTCAAATTCAAATACCCTCTTGTTCCTAAGTATCATTTAAGCAATTAGAGTATCACCCTTGGAAGAGTTAACTTGTTCTTCTATATATTTTTATTTTTAATCGATTTTTGCAGATGAATTTACCATGCTTGACACTAGAATGAATCTTAGTTTACAATTTCAAGGAAGAATATCAAGACCTATGTCTGCAGGTGACAAAGTGTTCCAGTCTAATTGTCTCACATTGGTAATAAAAGAAACTGATGTGGGGTTTATAGACTTATGGACTCTCTCACCCTTCAAGCTAGTTTTTGGGGTTAGTTTTCTCATAAGACCTGTAACAATTGATATCAGAGTCAACATCACTTCTTCGAGACCTTGTGCCACGCCCATGGGTGGTGACGTAGGCATTGTAGTGTTCGTCCGAGGCTAGAAAAGGTCTAGCGCACAGCCAACTCGTCGGTACGTGGGTGATGACGTCAATATAACAGTGTTCACCTGGGGTTAAAAAAAGTCTAGTGTATAGCCAACCCTCTGGTGCCTGGGCTGTGAAACATGGTAGAATGTTATGGTCTAATTGTCCCACATTGGTAATAAAAGAAACTGATGTGAGTTTTATAAGCTTACGGACTCTCCCACCCTTTAAGCTAGATTTTGAAGTTGGTTCTCTCGTAAGACTTGTAAGACAAATTTTCTCTATTAATTAACTGTTGTTTCATATATGTTCAGAAGAAAAGCTAACATGGAATGTCTACTTGTGTGTCTCACGGGTTGAGAGAGAGACAGACTAATAATGGGAGCTTAAAATAGACATTTATGTGAAGAGATTTTAGGGCATGTGTTAGAGTCAACATACAAAGGAATTGATTAACAACTGTGCGGGATAGAGAGAAGCACATTTTCCCAGTCATTACCTTACTAACATTCTATCAAAAACAAAACTTAAAATAACCTACACAACACAAACAAATTGGTTTTTCAAAACTGTACATAAAGTTAGATGCATAACAACATCAATTCCCTTTTCCTTTGTACTATTAACATCATGATGATTATACTACTTGTATTTTCAATATTGGACCAATATTAATTTTTAATGTTTTATAATTAATTAAAAACTTGAAAATAGATTCTGAGTATGATAACTTTTATCATGAACGTTTGCTCTTTTTTTAATATACGACATTAAATTTCATTCTTTTTTTCCTTTATCATAGATATATAATACTATTGATATATCTTTGTACTATATGGTTTAGCCATATTTGTTTTATTATACACTCTTGCTTCTTCTAGTTTCATATAAATGTTTTTGTTTTTTCTATTCCAATTGTGTTAAAAATGTTTTATATGATGTTGCCTGAAAAGTGTTTGTCTAGAAGTGAAAAAATGAAAAAGAAAAAAGAAAACAAGTCCTACAAAGGAGTTATCGATAAATTTGTTAAAAGAGTAGGCTTCTCTAGTGAGAATCTTAAGAAGTTAGGTGAAGGTAATTTTGAACAGCCTGATGAAAATTTAAGTGATCATATTCATATTCATGAGGATGTTAGTAATTCGAGTGAGCATAAACATATACAAAATATGTCTAATTTAGAATATTTAGGAGCAGATAGGTAATCAATCCCTCCGTTAGATATTTATAATACTATAAATTGAGATAATCTCGATAATAAAACAAGAGATATTTTAGTTGAAAAAGGGCTACAAGGGAATTGAATCTTGTATTTTCTTTAAACAATACTTCTCAATATTTTCGTATTCTTATTTTCCAGAAAATTGAGTAATGGAGAGATTAGAGACGGAAAATGTTGGTTTGCTCAAACATTTGGATAATTTTTTTTTTGTAATTTGTTCAAATCTAATAGTAAACAAAGTGCATTAGTACATGATGGATTTAAAGATTGAAAGCATCTTAGTAAGACACTTAAAGAATATGAGAATAATGTTAAGCATATGACTAACATGAAGACTTAGAATGAACTAAGAGTAAGATTGAGCAAAAATCAAACAATTGATAAAGATCTGCAACAACAATTGAAAGGGGGAAGAATATTAGAAACGAGTTTTGATAAAAATAGCTTCTATTATGAAATGTTGTAAGAAATATAATTAAGTTTTTCGCGGATCTAATGAAAAACTTTATTAAGATAATAATGGTAACATTTTAGGATTAATTGGGATGATTGTTGAATTTGATGTGATAATGCAAGATCATGTTATATGTATTCAAAATCATAAAACTCATCATCATTATCTTGGTTACAAAATTCAAAATGAGCTTATTTCTCTTTTATCCTACAGAAGTTCTATCACAAGGACCATTAAAAAGGTGAAATAAATTTCTATAGTTCTTGATTTTACTCTAGATGTGAGCCATCAAGAGTAAATGAGTCTAGTAGTACGATGTGAATAAGTCAATTAACAAAATAAAAATAGAGGAGTAATTTTTAGAATTGTTGAAGATAGATAACACATCTAGATTGAGACTTTTAAATGAATTAATGAATGCATTTAAGTCTCTTGATGTTAATGTCCATGATGTAAGGGGTCAGACTTATAAAAATGATTCTAATATGAAGGGAAAGCACCAAGGGATTAAAAACAAATATTTGAAATAAATCCAAGAGCATTAATGTGCTTGTCAGTCTTAATCTTAATCTTAATAATATGACACATTCTTGTGTTAAAAATGTTTCATATTTTAGAGTTGTGCAACACATATATGCATTATTCAAGTTATTTTAAAAGATTAAAGGTTTTACTTAATAATATCCTAAGCTTAACTGTGAAATCATTATCCAATACTTGTTGAGAGATTTAAAAAGTATTAAAATTTTTAAATTTCAAGCTTCTCAAATAATATTAGCTTTGGTAGAATTAACTAGATCTTATGATGATGTCAAGGCAAAGACTAAAGCAAAAAGTTTGGTTAGTTCACTTGAGAGTTTTGAATTTTTACTTACTATGATTATTTGGTATGATATTTTATCTACCATTAATCTGGTGATTAAAAATTTGCAATCTAAATATATGTGCATTGACAATACCATGGAGCAATTAGAAGAAGTGATGGTATTTTTTTAGAAATATAGAAACAAGTGTTTGTCTCTAGTATGAATATTGTTAAAAGACTTGCACATAAGATGAAAGTAGGGCATACACTTCTAACTAGACATTATAATATTAGGAAAAGACAATTTCACAAAAATGATCATGATGAAGAAATATAATCAGCTACAGAGTCCTTTAGAGTTATTTACTTTCTAGTTATTATGGATAAGAAAATTGCTTCATTGATGAATATATTCAAGCAATTATGATATATGACAGTATTTATTGGATTCTTTTTTATTCAAAGAAATTGATGTTGTTGGATGCTAACGAACTAAGAGAACGTTTCACTAATTTTATAATTATTTTTCTCATAATAATGTGTCAACTGTGGATTTATATGATTTTTCTTTTCTGGATTAAAAGTGT
>JANITW010000005.1:50444878-50461587 GCA_027564335.1 Erythroxylum williamsii
ATCTATAGAAAATATTGACAAAAGGCACAAGTGATAAATTTTGTCCATATGGACGAGCCAAGAGAAATAGGTGGGTGTTATTAAAAAATTATCTAAATCACATTGGAACTTTATGTCTAATAAGTTAATAAAATTATATAACTTTTTTAAATTAATAAATTCATTTATTTGATAGACAACACTTTTTTAATTTGTTAGTTTTCAATGAAGAAAGTAAAAAAAAAACGATTTAAGGAAAGTTTGGATAAGTATAAGGATCTCACAAAAGATTTTTAAATAACATAGGGTTTTGGTAAAAAAGTGGCTAACCCTAGAGGAGCTCGATGTCTCTTTTTATCCTAAATTTGGGAAGAACTTTCTAATTTTAAATTAGGCTTTAAATTAATGCTTGTTTAATTTTATTGTTGGATATAGACTTTTGTGGTTTTTTAAAAATAGGAATAGACTATTAAAGCACATTTGGTGAGAGGAGTGCTTTCGTTTCTACATTTTGTAAAAAATCTACAACTTGGTTATTGTAACTCATAAAAATACCAAAATTGTGTTCTCAAAAATTATGGTAGCTAATTGTTAAAAAGAAAAAGGAAACAGACTATCTCTATGGTATATTATCATCTACACCTAAAAAAAATCTTACTGTTGAAAACTATGCAATAGTGGAGGTAAAGTTCGATCCTATAAAATGGAGGTAAAGTTCGATCCCATAAAGAGTATCTAGTCTTGTGTTATTCCTGTAAACAAGAACAAAAAGGGAGGTTTTTATTATGGTGACACGATGGTAAAAATATAATAAAAGTAATTCAAATATAATAATAAAGAAAATAGTAGAAAACAAACTTCGGTCTAGTTTATATCCTTCTTGAGAATTATATACTGATTGCTGATACAAAATAAATCAATTTATACTTTGAACACTTACCAATGAAATTAATTCCCATCTCTCTTTAAACATAGTTAATTAAAAAGAAACCATAAGCCAATTAACTTTAAGTATTGAATAGACTAAGGATATAAGTGTAAAATTTAGTTAATAGTTTTAAGAACTAGAGAAATTAATGAAATAGGATAACATAAAGCCTATAAATTAATTTGTTTGACATATATCACCCTTGTAATTTAATAATTTTCAATGGAGAAAGTTAAAAGAAAAGGATATGAGGAAAATTTGGGCAAGTATAAGGGTCACCCAAAAGATTTTTGAATCATAGGGAGTTATTAGTAAAAAGAGACCAATTTTAGAGAAGGTCAATGTCTTTTCCCATCCTAAATATGGCAAGAACTGATAAGTTTTAAAATGGGCTTTAACTTAAGGTTTGTTTAGTTTTACCATTATATATGGATATTTGTTGTGATTTCTAAAAATAAAATAAACTATTAAAACATATTTGGTGAAAGGAGTGCTTTCATTTCTTATTTTTGTAAAAAAGAAAACCACAACCAACCTTGGTAATTCATGGACTTTTATCAGTGTAACCCGTGCTATGCACATGTTATCTTTGACCTCTTCTATTGGTTATTGTAGATAGTTTCCTATTGTATTGTTAGCGTGTAAATAGGTAGATTTAAACTTGATTTTATCTCCTTAAGTTTAGGGATTACCTTACGTACAGCCTGTATTTATTCACTTGTAATCTTGATCAATGATTAACAGAAATTATTCCACAATTCTCTGTTTCTTTATGGTATCAGAGCCATTGCAAATCTTAACCGATCAGAATTTTTTCTGCTACACTCCCATCCCTAATGGCCCTTACTGCTAATGACGACAACACCGGCACCACGTCGCCGGTCATCCAGTTCAACGCGATGGCTCAGCTCCCGATCAAGCTGACTAGGAGTATCAACTTTTCTACCTGGAAAGCCCAATTCTCCATGCTTATGTATGGCCACGATCTCTTTGGTCACCTCAATGGCACCAACGCCTCTCCTGCTCGCACCGTTGGTGACAGTAGCAAACCCAACCCAGCATTTAACCTCTGGCTTCGCCAAGATAAGCTCATCCAGAGTGCAATGATGGCACCGGTCGAACCAACCATTGCTCCCACGGTGGCCAACGTCGCCTCTGCTCAACGAGCCTGGGAAGCCCTTCATTCAACCTATACCAATAGATCTCAGTCCAGACTCTTTAGCCTTCGCGACCAGCTTGCTCGCATCTCCAAAGACACACAGACCATGACCGAGTATCTACATCGAGCACGAGCCATTGCCGATGAACTTGCCGAGGCTGGTGCCCCCTTGCTGATGGTGACTTGGTTGTTCACATCCTCCGTGGCCTAGGCTCCAACTTTCGTGAACTCTCAGCTGCCATTAGAGCCCGCGATACGACGATCTCGTACGAAGATCTCTGTGACAAATTAATGGATCATGAGGTGTTTTTGGCACATGAAGAGTCCACTAAACCGTTGACTCCAATCACTGCTGCAGTTGCACAACGCTCCAAGCCTCCGCCAAGCAACAACTCAAGGAACAATTGATGCCATTTCCAACCATGGCGTACTACTGATCGCTCGAGTAATCAACATTCTCAATGGCGAGACCCCAATCGCTCCCCGAATGTACGCAGGAACAGTTACAACCCTGATATCAAGTGTCAATTATGTCGCAAGCCGGGTCATGAGGCTGATGTTTGCCACTGCGCGTCACACAATCACTATGAAGCTAAAGCCAACTATGCATTAGGTCGCTCTCAAAATCAGAACACATGGCTGGTTGACTCTGGTGCATCTCACCATATGACTTCCGATTCCGATGATCTACCTGAATACTTTGGCAATGATGGTATTACTGTTGGCAATGGTATGAAAATTCCGATATCCCACTCAGGCACAACTCATCTACAAGCACTGAATTCTATTTTTAAGCTTCACCATACTTTTTGTGCACCTGCCATTAAACGCAATTTAATTTCTGTTTCCCAGTTTTGCCAAGATAATCACACATCGATTGAATTTTTTCCTTCTTATTTTTGTGTGAAGGATCTCAACTCGAAGACACCATTGGTGCATGGACGGAGTAGAGATGGTCTGTACGAGTGGCCTCACCAACCAAATCCCAATCCCACTGTCTTCACTGCCTGACACACCATTCCCATTGATGTATGGCATCATAGACTAGGTCATCCTCATTTACAGATTTTTAATTATATTTGCCGCAAGTTTCATTTACCATTTTCCAATAAAGACAGTTTTACGGCTTGTAACTCATGTCAATGCAATAAATCCCATCGTTTACCTTTTAACGAATTTTCTATCAGAAGTACCAAACCGTTGCAAACTATCTTTAGTGACTTATGGGGACCTTCGCCAGTACTTTCTATTGACAAAAAATTATACTACTGTATTTTTGTTGATCAATTTACCAAGTACACTTGGCTACATACTTTGAAAAACAAGAGTGAAGTCAAAACAATTTTTCAAACACTCAAACCATTGCTTGAAAAGCATTTTTCAGCCACCATTCTTACTCTTTACACTGATGGGGGTACAGAATACAAGAGTCTCGATTCCTACCTTCAAACCAATGGTATTGAACACTTAGTGAGCCCTCCATATACCCCACAACGAGTAGCCACTGTTGAGCGTCGTCATCGACACATTGTTGAGACGGCAAAATCCTTACTTCACCAAGCCTGTCTACCTCCCTTGTTTTGGTCTTTTGCTTGTCATCATGCAGTGTACTTAATAAATCGATTGCCCACTCCCTTGCTGCAGTATAAGTCCCCATTTGAACAACTCCACCACAAAACACCGTCATATACTACCCTCAAAAGTTTTGGTTGCTTGTGTTACCCATGGCTTAAACCCTATACAACCCATAAACTTGATCCGAAATCCACCCCATGTGTGTACCTTGGTGTGTCTCTTACCCATCACTGTCATATTTGTTTTGATCCTTTGCACTCCAAAGTGTACCTGTCTCGTGATGTTACCTTTGTTGAAACTGAGTTTTCTTATCAAAACTGGTTTCGTAATCTGCTGCCGCCATCCAAACCTATTGAGTGGGATATGTCTCCCACCACCAGCCGTGAACACCAAACTCCCGAACCCACTGTTGTGCCTGCTCTACTTGCCCCGATCCTTGTACCATGCCAACCATCATCTGCTGCTCGACCACACTCGCCACCCCCGACCAGGACCATCGACTCTTGTCCAGCACAACTGGCGTCTTCGATCACCCAAGGTATGTCCCTCTCCCCTACCTCTCCTATATCACGATCACCATCACCTCATATTGCTCCTTCCCCCAAACATCCTACTGAATCACCCACACATGCTACTGTCACACCTAACCCCTTACCAGATCACACCGATGTTCCACTTCTCTCAGCTATCCCCCCACCTATACCAGATCCTCCTCGAGTCATCACTAGGTCCCAAAATAACATATTCAAACCAAAAAAACCATTTAATTATCTTGCCACTGTGTCTCCAGAAACCATACCTACCACTGTTAAACAAGCCCAAAAACACAAAGAGTGGCGGGACGCTATGAAACTTGAACTTGATGCTTTAGCTCAAACTGGGACATGGGAATTAGTTCCCAAAGATACTACGAAAAATGTTGTTGCCTGTAAGTGGATTTTCAGGATAAAATGCTAGTCGGATGGCACGATTGATCGCTACAAGGCTAGGCTAGTTGCCAAGGGCTTCACCCAACATCCTGGCATAGATTATCACTCCACCTTCAGTCTGGTGGTCAAACAAACGACGGTCCGTGTGGTTCTGTCTCTAGTTGTTACGAATAATTGGGTGCTTCGACAGCTTGATGTGAACAATGCTTTCTTGCAAGGAGATCTTAATGAAGAAGTATACATGTCCCAGCCCCCTGGTTTTGAATCTTCAACAGCTCCGACTCATGTCTGTCGCCTTCGCAAAGCTATTTACGGTCTCAAACAGGCTCCACTAGCATGGTACACTGCTCTCACATCCTACCTGCATGAGCTAGGATTTATCAAGTCTAAATCCGATCCCTCTCTATTTACATTATGCAATGATGTGGTTCATGTTATTGTTTTAGTTTATGTTGATGATATTATCATCACTGGGAATCATATTTCCTCTGTTGATCGTATTATTAGCTCACTTGCTGGTCGATTTTCAATCAAGGACCTTGGACATCTTCACTATTTTTTGGGTGTTGAAGTAACCCGCACGACTGACAGCTTGTATCTCACTCAAACAAAGTACATTGCCGAGCTTTTAGGTGCTGAAAATATTCAAGATTGTAATCCAGCTCCCACCCCGATGAGCAACACCGGCTCTTTATCCTTACATGATGGTGCTCCTTCCTTTGATGCGACACGTTATCGTACAGTGTTAGGTAAATTGCAATACTTATCTTTTACAAGGCCGGACATTAACTACTCTGTAAATAAGCTTTCCCAGTTTATGCACAACCCATCAGAGGCTCGGCAAAAGGACAACATGGGGGCTGCCTTTTTATCTCTTAATCCAGTCTTCAAGGCCAGAACCAAACACGTGGAATGTGACTATCATTTTGTGAGGGAGCAATGCGCACAAGGCAAGCTTATAGTCAAGTATATCTCCTCCACAGATCCGATAGCGGACATTTTCACCAAACTATTAAGCACACCTAGATTCTTGGCCTTAAAGTCCAGGCTGCGAGTCCTCTGAAAGAGTCTTCTTGCTGAAGGGGGGGGGGGGGTTTTAGTCAATAGTTAGCAACGTGATTCTAGCAGTACATAATCAAGGATATCCCAAATATCTCTATCATTATAACTTTATATTATAGCTATTAATATTTCTATAATTAGTTAACAGATTGTTAGCTTATTAGCTTGATTATAGGATCATGATTTAGCAAGATAATAACTCCAAAAACCTGTATATATTTCTGCTTTCGTTGAATATAACATTGAGCAAGTTTCTCAAATCTATTTGTGTTTCTGTTAAGATTGATGGAGATTCACAATCTGAACATGTGGAAAACATGATCTGTAAGATAGGATGAAAAAGGAAGGGATCGGGAGGCATTAAAAGGGGAAAAACGTGACTGTTCACGTTAGCCTTTAGTGTAGGATAGTTTTCTGCAGATTTTTCTACAGAATTTCCATAGGATTAGTATCAGTGTAACCCGTGCTATGCACATGTTATCTTTGACCTCTTCTATGGTTATTGTAGATAGTTTCCAATTGTATTGTTAAGCTTGTAAATAGGTAGATTTAAACTTGATTTTATCTCCTTAAGTTTAGGGATTAGCTTGCGAACAGCCTATATTTAATCACTTGTAATCTTGATCAATGATATTGAAAGAAATTAATTCCACAATTCTCTATTTCTTTAATTAGTTTTAGTTTCTGCATTCTTTTCTTCTAGTTTTCGGCAGCATAGTTTAGGAATAGTTTTGACATTTTTCTACATTCTTCTTCTTAGCAGCAACTTAGGGATAGAGTTTACGTTTCTGCACTTCTTTTGTTTTTGTGGACAACCACTATTGGTTCTCAATTTTCGCACTTTTCTTCTAAGGATTTTCATATTCTTTAGGGAAAGATCAGGGATGGAGACTATGTGTTTTGTTATTTCTTTGATCCCTACTTTCGTTATAAATAGCTAAACTTCTTTTCTTGGTTGAGGGAAGCCATGTTATCCGTTATTATGTGTGAGATGTTTCAATAAAATTTATGTTGTTGATGAACATTGAATATCTTTCAAATTACTTTTTCTAATTGAGTTGATTGATTTCTAGGTGCGTAATTAGGGATTAATTCGTTCAATAGCTAGATTAATGAAATATGACGATCAGTTGCGCTAATCACAAGTAACAATTAGGATTACCTTCTTTACATTAGAGTTGGAAATTCTAAGAAGATATTCACTTGATTAATTTCATGTCGTACATGTATCATCTTGCTCATTGGTTTCTTGATTTTTAAAGCTATTATTCAATTAAACCTATGATCGTATCTAGGTTGTTGTTTAATAAGAATGCTAAGATACATGTTTCTAGTCACTTACACTTAAGAGAAAATACCCCTCCAATGAATGTTTATTAATGATTGAAATTTTATATCGAGGATCCATTTTAGTGTGATAACATCGGTAACCCGAAACCAAGGTTTGTCTTTTAAATTTTCAGATCCAATTATTTTTGTTAATTTTTTATTTTGTTATTTCTAATTTCTTAAATTACGTGATCCAAAACCCTCTCCCCCTTTTCGTTACTTAGTTTTATTTTTAAACTCACTAACCTTTACCGTTAAAAAATCCCTTGTGAGAACGATATCCACTTACCACTACTATATTAAATTGTATTAACGGAAGTGGTTTCTTTTGAATTTGGTTGCAGGCAACAGCAGCACCAAATTTTGGCGTCGTTGTCAGGAAATTTCTTAATGATTTTTCTAGTGATATTTTTTTTTGCTTTGTTGCCCTTGGTTTCCTTGTCTTCTGTTTGCTTTAGTTTCACAATTTTTTTCTAATTTTTTGATATTTTAGCGGCGTGGCTCACTATCAGTATGTTTTTTATTCTGATTTTTCATATTATCCTTGTGGGAATAGTTCATGCTTGAAGAAAAACCTTTGTAATAATAACTGCAGTGAAGTCATGCATGGACATGCATCTTACTTGTGGATTGTTTGGATCAACAACAAAAAAAATATGGATTGTTGCTTGTCAGGTGTACCTTGAACATGTGGGATGTTGGGGGCCAAAAAATGGTTAGATCGTATTGGAGGAATTATTTTGAGCAAACTGATGGCTTGGTTTGGGTAGTTGACAGCTCTAATCTTAGGAAGCTAGATGATTACAAGATCGAACTTGACAATTTTTTGAAAGAAGAGGTAGTTTTCTCAAGGTTTCTCCTTTTATGTAATTGTTAAAGCTTTATAACTTTTAATCTGCTACTATTTTCGATTATTCCACATGGTTGCTTGTTGGCTTTTGATTTATATATTCAATTGGCAGAGGTTATCTGTAATAGATAGAATTCCTAATTAGATAAGATTAGAATCGGTCTTAGTCTGTTATAACAAACTTTCCTATCTCCCATGTACAATCCTATCTTCCTCTATATACAATCCTAACTTACTCGACATCTCTGTACCTATAAATATACCATTGATGTATTGATTAAGATATACAAATATAGAAACAATTTCTGTTGTTAATCGTCTTTCTTATATGGTATCAGAGCAAACTATGACTGAACGTCACTGATCCAAACAGAAAAAAAAATGTCAACAGCCTCAAATGCCACAACACTGCCTACTGGAGAAGGAGAAGAAGTAGTTATCATACTACCCTCACCTGTTATGCCGAGGCTAACAAGAAACAATTTTCCAGCTTGGCGTATCCAAGTTGAAGCAATTCACATCAGCTACAGACTCACCAAATACATCGATGGAACTAAGGTCTGCCTGCCACAAGAAGCAGCCAGCCACACCACCTGGACAAGATAGGACAAACTGATCCTTTCTCATCTTATGGCTTCCGTTCATGAGACACTCCACGGAATGCTTGGCTCCATAAAAACCTCGAAGGATGCTTAGGACCTACTCACTAAAGCATACGCCAACAACTCTCGCTCAAGAGTCATGTCACTTAAAGAGCGACTTATCAATTTCTCAAAAGGAGATATGCAGATGCGTGATTACCTGTAACAAATAAAAGCAATCACCGATGAACTAGCAATAATCAACAGCCCTGTCGAAGAAACAGATCTAATAATCCATACATTAAATGGATTAGGACATGAATACCGAGAGATAAGTGCAGTAGTTCGTACACGAGAAACTCCTATCTCATTTGCTGATCTATATGACAAGTTGGTGGATCACGAAACATATCTAGCACGGCAAACCAACACTGCAATTCCCTCTGTTAATGCTGCAAACCGCATCTCCCAGACAAGGAAAACATGCTGAGGAGCACAGTTGGCATAGCCTGGAGCTCGCGCCTCTTTCCCGCAACAGCAGCACCACAATCGTGCCACTGCCCAGCACCAACAAAATCGCGCCCCTACACAGCCTAGGCAATGGACTCAACGTCCAATCACTCCAGGCACATCGATCTGCCAATTCTGCGACTTCCCTGGACATACGGCCAAAAATTGCCGCAAACTCAAGCGTGCCATGGCATCAGCTCATCATGTCACCACAGAACCAGTGCAACAAAACACAAATTGGCTGCTGGACCCAGGAGCTTCACATCACGTCACAAATGACTTTCGCAATCTGACTCTATGCTCTCCGTATGATGGCTGTGAGCAGCTACAAATAGGTGATGGTTCAAATCAGGATATAAGTCACACCGGTAAAATCATTACCTCTACCCAACCAAAACCATACTATCTCAATGATGTCTTATGTGTTCCTACCATTGCTCGTAACTTACTTTCTACCAAACTAATGACATTTCTGTTGAATTTTTTCTCGGAAAATTTCAAGTGAAGGACCTTCGGATGAGGCATCCTCTCTTTTAGGTTTCGTGTCGCAATGATCTCTATGACCTATCACTTCCAATCTCAAAACCGATTACACTCCATGCCAACATCCAAACTATCCCAGAAATCCTACATCATGTCTTAGGTCACCCATCCATAAGAGTAATGAGTCATCTATTTCCCAAACTTAAGATTCACCGTAATTCTTTTTCAAAAGTGTGTGTGTCGTGTCAATGTTCAAAGAGCCACAAGCTCCCTTTGTCAAGCTCTCATCTTACAAGTAAAAGACCTCTCCAAATCATCTACAGTGATGTGTGGGGACCTACTCCTGTAAATGCTTTAGATAAGAGTCGTTACTACATTGTTTTCGTTGATCACTATTCTAGATTTACTTAGCTAAATACACTTCGCAATAAATCTGATGTCTATGACATTTTTATCCAGTTTAAATCCATGGTTGAAAATTTTTTCAATCACAAAATCACAACTTTATATAGTGACAATGGCAGAGAATTTCAAAAACTTAAGACATTCTTATCTACCAATGGAATCTCTCATTTCACGACCCCACCTCATACACTCGAGCTAAATGGCATCTCTGAGTGTAAACTTTGACACATAGTCGAAACAGCTCGAACTCTTCTTCACCAATCCAACCTTCCCCATAAATTCTGGTCTTATGCAGTAACCACAGCAGTCTACTTAATTAACCGCTTACCATCCCAATCCCTCCAAATGAAAACACCATATGAGATACTTTTTCAGAAAACCCCATCATACCACCACCTACACTCCTTTGGTTGTCTATGTTTTCCCTGGCTAAAACCATACACACAAAACAAACTCGACAATCGATCCATTCCTTACATTTTTGTTGGGTACTCTCTTTCACAATTTGCTTATTACTGCCTTGATCCAACTACAAAAAGAGTCTACGTATCCTGACATATTACCTTTGTCAAAGATCAATTTCCCTACCATTCCCTATCTGCACCGCACACCCCACCCATACCACCCACATCCAACGACCATCACATACCTACTACCGCACCCATACTACTTCACCCTTCCCAACCCCTGCTCACTACTCCCCCAGTCCTCATACACCACTCGAACTCCTCATCTCAATCCACTACACCTCAACAGGTCATTGCGGCACCAACTACAAAGGCTGCCCCTTCCGACGATTCTGACTCGATCCCAGAAAACACTCAACCAATCACCTCTATCCAACCTCCAACTCAACCAACAAACACTCATCCAATGCTTACACGCTCCAAAAACAACATTCACAAACATAAACACATATACACAGTAACCAAACATCCCCTCCCTGACATGCTTGAACCAACTTGTATCTCTAAGACGAACAAACACCCACATTGGCGGCCAGCAGCAGTTAACGAATTCAATGCACTAATGGACAATCAGACATGGTCTTTAGTCCGACCAATGAAGCAAAAAATGAAGTAGGTTGCAAATGGATTTTTCGAACTAAACGTAATCCTGATGGTTCTATTTCTAGGTACAAAGCTTGGTTGGTGGCAGAAGGTTTTCATCAAAGTCCTGGAATTGACTTCAAGGAGACATTTGCGTCGGTCATAAAACATCCGACGATCAAGACAGTCCTTGCTATTGCCTTATCTAACCGTTGGGTGTTACATCACCTTGATGTTAACAATTCCTTCCTCCAAGGGAAATTGACTGAAATAGTTTATATGAAGCAGCCGTTGGGATTCGTTCATCCATAATATCCATCTCACGTCTGCAAACTCCAAAAGGCTATATATGGACTCCGTCAGGCTCCGCGGGCTTGGTACATTGAGCTGAAGTCCTACGTGTTGACAGTTGGATTCACTATGAGCAAGTTCGACTCATCACTCTTTATATATCAGAATGACAATGTCACCATCTATTTTTTGGTATATGTGGACGATCTACTCATTACTGCTAATTCACCATCGGTTGTCTCCAAACTTATCAATGATTTGTCACTTCGCTTCTCTCTAAAGAACTTGGGCACTCCGAACTTCTTTCTTGGTATTGAAATAATACCGACTACTGAGGGTCTCTTCCTATGCCAACATAAGTACATTCGCGATCTACTCACTCGTTTTGACATGGCAGGCGCAAAACCTACTACCACTCCGCTCGGCACTACTGCAACACTCAAGCTAAATGATGGGACGGCTTCCACTAACTCCACATTGTTCAAACAAATACTAGGTGCCCTACAGTACTTGACAATCACTCGACCGGATGTTGCATTCGCTGTTAACAAACTTTCCCAATTTATGCATAAACCAACGGAAGGTCATTTTCAACAGTTAAACAGAACTCTATGGTATCTCAAGCACACTGTCACGCATGGTCTCCTACTATGACGATCCCCGTCATTGTCGCTACGAGCATTCAATGATGCTGATTGGGCAGGAAATGCAGATGATCGTGTCTCGACTTCGGCCCATATCATTTACCTAGGTGACAATCCGATTACCTAGCACTCCAAACGACAACGCACAGTTGCCCGATCTTCCACTGAATTTGAGTACTGATCCGTTACCAACACTGCTTCTGATGTCTTATAGATGCTTAATCTTCTCACAGAATTATCTGTTCCGATGCACACTACTACTCAGATATTTTGTGACAACCTTGGTGCCACATATGTCTGCTCTAACCCAGCGTTCCATTCCAGGATGAAACACATTGCGCTCGACTATCATTTTGTACGAGAACTTGTCCAACAAGGAAAGCTGCGAGTCACTCATATCTCGACTCACGACCAAATAGCAGTATCCTCACCAAACCTCTACCAAGACGAAAAATGGAGTATTTTCGAGACAAGATGAATGTAATCGATGGTACCTTCATCTTGAGGGGGCGTAATAGATAGAATTCCTAATTAGATAAGATTAGAATCGGTCTTAGTCTGTTATAACAAACTTTCCTATCTCTGTACCTATAAATATACCATTGATGCATTGATTAAGATATACAAATACAGAAATAATTTCTGCTGTTAATCGTTTTTCTTATAATCTGGAGCATCTCTACTTATTCTAGCTAATAAGCAAAACATAAAAGGGGCTCTTACACCAGAAGAAATTGCTAAAGTATGTTCCTTTAGCTTAAGTTATACCCTATGATTATTCGTTTTCTTTATTTTGTCATGTTTATTCAAAATTCTAAGTTTATTCCAACATTCATACATCAGTATCATTGACCTTGATCTTTGAATGTGAAATTAAGGCTGGAACTTGACTACCAGCTTCATTGCCATAATCCATTCTTTAATAGAAATGTCGATCAAAGTTACGATTATGGCCTCACAATCACTATACTATTTCTCATAATGTTTAAGCTATTCTTTCTTCATATCAATACACTGTTGAAAGGATCTGTGTGAACGTCAAATGCACATCGATCTTTTCCTTTTTGATCGGAAGCGATGATTTTGTGGCGACTCACGTACTTGTATAATATGTTGAAATGATCTCTTTCTACTTATGCTGGTGCTGAATCTGGAAATTTTGGATAAAAGCCGTCACTGGAAAATTGTTGGTTGTAGTGCATACACTAGTTCAGGACTGTTTGAAGGATTTGACTAGATGGTTCAGGATATTGCCTCTAGAATCTATTTGTTGGATTAAACATAATTAAGTCATTTCACAGTTTTCATCTTTGCAAAAGTGATCGTGATTGTTGGATTCAAGCTCTGGATTTTCTTCGTCAAAATTCCCTATACAAAGTGGTGTATGTATGTGCATTATTGTATATCTCTATTGGAATTTGTCAAAACTACTTCAGCAATTTCAATATAAATAGAGAGATGCATGCGTAATTTCATATCTAAATTTTAAATTGTTGAATTATTTTAAATTTGAAAAATTATAATATAAATTATTCATCAAATTGGTTGTTAATAATTTTGAGTAAATGTGACAACTTTTAGAATATGACTTTTCATTATAAAAATAATAATCATATATAAAAAATTTGGTTCCTTTTAATAAATATATACTACTATAATAATCACTAGAAAAATACGGGACTTAAGTTTAATGCTTCAATTCAATTTTAGCTTGATATTATACGGAATAATATTTTTCGTTTAGCCTCATTTATTATCATTTTATTTATTAGTATTCTTTTTTAGATGAAAAATGAATTACATATTTAAATAAAATGTTCCAAATTCCTAATTTTTTCTATTATTCCTATTCTATGCATTGGTTACACATTGGTTACTTTTAATCCTCATAGAATTTTAGTAGAATGTCGAATAACATCTTTTATAATTTGAGTATAACAAATTTACACAATGATAAGTGCATATTTGTCTAGTTTTGTTGTTTTAATTATTCCTTTTTATTCCTCTTGTTGATTCAATTATTGGGACTTAATTTGATTTAATATTTTCATGAAGGGAATTAAGGGAAGAATAAAACGTAGTATATGCAAGGACAAAACACAGCAAATTGAATGCCATACAAATCAAATTAGCAACAAGGAAGAGTCACGCACGCAGAACAGAGGAAATAAGAGAGCAAATCACGCATAAGGAGGAGCACGACGTGACTGACCAAGCACGTGGAGAAAAATAAAAACAAGAAGGTTTTAAAGAACAATACACGTGCAGGGCAGGAGGCAATTAGAGGGACTGATTTTGGAAGCATTGACGTAACACTGAAGAGGGGGCATTCACGTAAAAATGGCAATTTTGGGCTGACACCTCACGCACGCAGCTGGAGGAAATTCCTTGGGCATGACGCACGTGAGCAGAAGGTGGAGCAGCGTCACTTTGGAAGGAGAATCACGCACAAAGGAGAAAAGCAAGTGAGCAATTTTTGGACTGGAGCAACAGAGGATGACGCACGCAACAGAGGATTTAAAAAGCAGAGAAAGAAATTCATGCAAGGCAAGAGGACAGCAAGGAGTAGCGTGGATTCAATTGTAATGGGCCTAAGCACTAATTGTTTAAGTGTCATGGGGCCCGCTTTTTATTAAAAACCTAGGAAGTGGGATTTAAAAGGGAGATGACGGCAACACTGGAGGGGACTTTTGTCTTGGATTTAAAATAATACAACAGTGACGATACCACCGCTAGCCGCCAAAGAGCAACATCCAGGATCAATTTCCAGATTTCTTGTAACATCCCGTTACTGGAGTGACGGGTATATTGATAAGTTGGATGAGGTTAGGATTTGGTACAGGCAAAGTGTTGCATTATATATGCATTAGTGTTTGTATAAATATTGGTAAATGATTATTGATTGCATAAGTAAATATATATGTAAGTACATGTATGACAATTCCCGACTTGATTGTGCAATTGGAAATTTGTTAAAATGGTTCGGATGAAAATTGGATTGTGAAAAGTGGAAATTGAGTCATCGTATTAATTAGGTTTTGAAAATAAAATTGAAATGAATTGGAATTTAGAGGAATGGAAATTAGAATATGAGTATAGGATTGTGTATTTGCTAATTTTTGTGAATTTACGAGAATTTTCCGAAATTTTTAAGGAATCGAGTCCGGACCGGAGAAATGGTATAATGACTGATAAATTGAATTCCGGGTCCGGGATTGATGGGTAATTGATGCGAAACAAATTGAGTTATGATTTTAGGATTTATTATTAATTGTTATTGTGAATTGGGAGAAATTAGAATCAGAAATTGGATTGAGGTGGTTCAGATATGGACATGTGGCACACAAGCCATAAGCCACATATATATATATATGCTAGAAGCTTCCACGATTCATTTGCTTTCTGAGAATTTGGGGTTTCTGTCGTGGGTATGTAAAGCATGGATCTGGAGCTTCTCAAGGAGTTTTTGAAGATTCAAAACGTGAATCAAGTAAGTTTCTATGTGTTTATGCCTTAAATCCTTTGGATGATCATTGATTAAGTATGAAAATGGTAGAAATTTGGAAAGAATCGATGATAGGGTTTTCGTGGGTTTTTATTTGGGTTTTGATGGAAAAATTGGTTTAAATGTTGGATTGAGGTTAGGGATTGTTGTATGATGAGCATGGATTTATTTAGGAGTGATTGGTAAGGAGAAAACTTGGATTTGGAACGATTATCAGTCGAAAATCTGGGAAAAATCTGGGTTTTCTGGTGATTTTTGGTTCGCACGCCGCAACGTGTGACGAACACGCCGCGGCGAGCGAATTGTTTTATTGCGCGCCGCGAGGCTTGCGAGTCGGGCCGCGGCGAAAGGAAGTTCGACGCACGCCGCGGCGAAACGGGACGCGCGCCGCGGCGAGCGAGCGTGTTGCGCCGCGGTGCGAGGAGTCGTGGCGAAGGGGAAGAGAAGCGGAGCGAGTCGCGGCGAAAGGGAGAAATGAAGGAGTGAGCCGCGGCGAGGATTGTTTAATTGGGGGAAAATTGGATTTTTAGGGCTTCGAAATTGGGAATTAGGAAATTGATCATTTAATTAATTGTGGATTGATTTTAAATTGAAGATTATGAAATTGAGAGTTTGAATTTCAATTTGAGAGAATTAGGTTTCGAAAATTTATTCGGTAATTCTTGAAATCGGAGGACAATTGAATAGGGAATTTGAATCTGATTCAACGGTAATTCCTATGTATTAGAAGTTGAATTTGGAGGATATAGAACTTAGCCAATTGAATTATGGTATTAGAAATTGAATTCGGGAATTTGAGTTTGAGATCGGGAATTCGGATTTAGGTCGGAAATGTCATAATTTGTATAGTATGTATATTATTTGATTCGTATGCATGATTTGAGCATCGGAACTGATTGTAAGGTGATTGTTACAAGTAATGAGTTTGAGGTTAAATTTCAATTGAATTGGTCCCTTGATGACTAATTGGATTTTAGAGACTAATTAATTGGAATTCAGAGGCTAAGAATTTGTAAATTGATAAGATGAGAATTTGGAATTTAATCAGATGATTATCAGAATCTAGTGGCAGTGAATAGTGAAAGTGATCAATTGAGAAATTTGGGAAATTAGATTTGGGAATGTCATAGCATGTATAGTATTTATCGCATTTGTTAAATATGCTTATTGATTATTGAATTTGGTATTATTAGTGATGTGCAATTATTTGATTATTATAGAGGCACCGATGGAACAATTCCACGGATATGCTGGGACTTCCAGGCTGTAGCTCGGAAGTGCAGGTGAGTAACCTAGTTGGTTTCTCAACCTTGTGTGTTTAGTAATTATATGCATTGATTGCCATGAGGAAGCAAGGATGGATATATGTGATTGAGTGATTTGATTGATTTCGAACCATGGGTGTTCGAAATATTGGATTGTGATATTGA
>JANITW010000005.1:50481262-50493742 GCA_027564335.1 Erythroxylum williamsii
GTGTTTTGGAACATGTACAGACTGAAAATACTGACAGTTTGTAGATTACTGAGTTTGATGAAATGAAATGAAATACAGTTTGGTTTTAAAAAGTTACCAATTTCTTATTACTGTTTTATTATTGTGATGCCATGGGGAGTTAGTGGTGGTTGTTAGTAGTGGTCTCTTATCGTAAGATATGTACCGAAATGACCTACGGGCGTTCTGGTGGGTACTCTATGGTGAGGGAGTGCTACAGGGAGAGTTGAGCATTTTGATTGGAAAGATTCCTAATCCACCAAGTTTCTTAGGGCTGCCTATCTCATACCATCTTACCTTGTAACTACCTCTACCATTTACATTCCATAGAAAGTTTTTGAAAGGTTTCTATATTTCTTTAGTCACTGCTTTAGGGAAAACAATATGTGAATCACAATAGTTGGTAAGTGAAGATAACATTGAGTTTATCAATTGGCATTCACTGCCATAGAGAGAGATTGGAAGTTCTAATTGTCTATGTTACTCTTGATTTTCTATATGAGAGGCTTTAAGTCTGAGAATACATGCTTGACAGATGAGATAGAAAATCCAAGATATTTGATAGGGAGATGAGATTCTTTAAAGCTAGTGCATCCAGAAATTCTTATAGATCAGCAGGAAGCATTTATAGAGAAAAAGAAGTTGGATTTCTCAATATTGATAACTAGGCCGGAGATTCTCTTAAACATTGTACAAACTTTGGTTATTATTAAGATTGGTTTGATATTTGTTTTGAAAAATATAACAACATAATCAAAAAAACTAAGACCAATATTGAGTTTCTTACATTTTGAATGAAATTTGAAGTTTGAATTTATAATGTTAGTTCTTTTGAGAATTTTGGTGAACACTTTTGATACTAAGGAGAATAAGTAAGGGGAACGAGATCTCTTTGCCTGATACCTCTAGCTGCATGAATTGACTTCGTAGATATTCGTTAACCAGAATGTTGTAGTAGATTGAAGTGATACATTGAGAAATCCAGTCAATGAAGATATCTTGGAAGTCAAATGCCCTTAAGTTGTTCAGGATAAGCTCTAATCAATAGGTTCATAAGCTTTCTAAAATCAATTTTGAAGCAAAACTTTGGCTACTATTTCTCCTATTATATTGCTTAAACAACTCTTGTTCTCAAGCTATGTTGTATTTAATATGTCTCTTTAGAATGTATGCACATTGCACGGGATCAATCAGATTAGGAAGGGATTTTAGTCTCTCTGCAATCGCCTTGGAGATGATCTTAGATATAAAAGAACAACATGAAATAGGTCTAAAGTCTTTTAAAGAGTTACGCTCCTTATCTTTGGGAGTTAGAGTGATGAATGTATTGCTAATTTTTTTGAATTGCTTCAACAATAGTTTTCCTCATGGTGCTCTAATTTTCTGTTAAAAAATAAGATGTTAAAGTTATCAAGATCATAAGCTTTACATTAAGCTAAAGATTTGGGGGCATTTTGAATTTCATTGATTGACATAGATAGATAGAGAGCTTTCTTTTCACTTGTATTTAGTTTATGTTGGAAAATCTACTCTATAAGTCTAACTGATGATGTAGCAGAGAAAGAAGTGCCTAGCAGTTAAGTGAAGTAATTTTCAACTTGAACCAAAAATCCAGTTTGAATATAAAGTGTTGATCCATTTTATTCCAAAGTGACTATTATGTTGGAGGACTTTCTCATTAACAAAGATCTATGAAAGAATGAAGTTCTTTTATCTCCATTATATAACCATTTGATCCTGGATCTTTGCTTCCAGAGTGAGTGATCAAAGTCAATAGCCTGTATGAAGTTGCTTAATGATTATTTTTCTGCTTCTTAGAAGGAGGGGTTGGTGGGGCTAAGGTATAGATCATTTTATGCTTTCTCAAGACTTGATTTTGCAGTATTCAAGAGATGAAGAAGATTATCAACATTGGCTTTATGGAATGCCTTAATTTCCTCTTGAATTGCTTGATACCTCATAAGTTAGAATTGAGCCCTCTATTAACTACTTATTTGAAGTTTGGAATTTTCATTAGGAATTTGATAAAGTGAAATGATGTCTAATATGAGATCACATTGTGCTAAAATAAATGATTACAAGAGAGTGATCAGATTTGCTAACATTAGGAAAGAAAGCAATTGAATTAGGAAATTGTAGCAGCCATGACAGGATGGAAAGGCCTCTGTCCAATTTCTTTCTTAAGAAGGTTTTTCCCTTATGCTTGTTACTCTAAGTGTAAAAATTACCCCTACTAGGTAAGTCAATTACCTCAATATTGTTCAAACAATTTTTCAGATTATCACATAATAGCTTTCTGAATAATAGCAAGCCTCATCAAGGTGAAATATGGAGTTGAGGTCTCCTAGCAATAGCTATGAAGTACTAAAGCCTTGTGAAATATCAAAAAGTTTCTTCCATAAAGATGCTCTTTGAAAGCTATAATTAAGGGGGCATAGATGATGGAAATGTCAAGTTCTACGTTCAAAATTTTGATTTTTACCTTCAAGTGAATCAACTGATCACATATAACTGTATTGATCACCCCTACTTTTTCATTATTGTACAAGACCAGAATTCTCCCATTCGGATAAGATTCTTGATTGGAGATAGCTTTCTAACTTGAAGGAAACATAAATACAATTCTACAGTGAGTTTATTCTAATAGAATGAGTTTCCAAAATCCCTAGCAGAATGAGTTTATTCTCTGCAACAAAGTTTTTGATTGTTTATTGCTTAGAGGGGGCATTCAAGCCCCTTATGTTCCATACGGAGATTATCATGATTTTAGAGCACATGAAGATTGGTTCTTTTTTTTCCTGATTTCCTTTTGGTGATAGCTTGGAGATTCTCTTCAGGGGTTGTATCTTTGTTAGTATAACTAGTTTCCTCTTTGTTGGAAGAGGCATCTTTGCCAAAAATGAGGTTCAATTTTGGTGTAGCAGGATGTTGTATTTGATCCACTATGCTAATATTGCAATTTAGAGGATTACCAAATGTGAGGTTCATTGGTTGAGTGTTGATTATGTTGTTAGAATCATTAATATAATTGCAGCACAATGATGTGATCTCTGAATAATGCTTTAAAGAAGAGGTATCAATACTTTTTGAGATTGGATTAGCTTCTAGAGGGATTGAATTGTACTTTTGGGGTACAGGAAGAGATCATTCTTCCTCTTGGTCTAAGCGTTCCCCCTCTTGTATAAGTTCCCAATAGCTAAAGATGTCAAAACCCACCTGACCTAACCTGATTTTGGCTCAGGTTGACCGAGCTACGAGTGGGCTAAGGGCTGACCATGGTTGGCCCAATTGTTACTTCAAAAACTTCATTCTCTGAAATCTAAAGTGTAGAATGTGTATAGAAGAGGTGGAGGCCCGATTGTTACTTCAAAAACTTCATTCTCTGAAATCTAAAGTGTAGAATGTGTATAGAAGAGGTGGAGTTTGGAAATGTAATTTTTAAAGTGTGATCCTTTTGTAACTTACTATCATTGTTTGTAATATATTTACAAGATTTTACTTTCTCAACAAAGATTTCAATCACTTAAATGTAATTTTCAATTATAAATACTATCTCTGGAATTATTCTAACATTCTTTTTTATTTTATTTTTCACACAAAAGGCACTTTTTCCTTACTAGAGATTATTTTTAATGGGAGGACACTCTACTATGGGAGGATACTCTACTAACATGTCTTGTGAGTAATATCACAAATCTGTTGTGGATATTTTGAATAGAAAAATAAAATTTTAATTTAATTCATATAACTTTCAATCAAACGCAATTATTCAATACTTAACATTGACTCTCTATCTATCCTATGTAATCGTTGCAGGTAAAGTGGTAATTATATTTTAAAATTCAAAGGCAAATGTTTCTTTATATAGACCTATTTAGATAATAGAGAGTGAATTACTACATAGCAATTGTTAGTATCTCTTTTTATGAATTATTTAAATCATTTTCTTGACTTTCCCTTTAAAGATTAAAGATTTATAGCACAGGAAATTTATAATTAAAGACTTTGGAGACAAAATTGAGATTTTTAGAAATGGAGAGCTAATGAGATTTAAGGACTATCTTTTTAGTGTCGTTTAGAAAAATAATTATAAATGTTTATTTTTATCGGAGAATCACATTTCTTACAAGTCACAATTAAATCTATAACTAGTTCAATTCGCGCCAAGTGTATTCAAAAAGAGTGTAATACTCTCTCAATATCTAATTGCTTCATTAACAAAATTCAAATAAGGATCTTAATAAGATGAGTCGGGTCGGGAACAAATTGACCAGTCTAGGTCACTAGTAGGTCGGGTATTTTTTTTTATTAAAAAATGATGTCACTTTTTATATTACGATCGAGTCACAGGCGAAGCTACCCTCAGCTCGTAACCTGATCAGGTCAACAATTTTGTCAAGTAACTCAGTCAACTAGGGCCAAAATCGGATTAAACCAACCAACCAAATTTGACACTCCTAAATTAGAACCCAAAACTTAGGTATTGGAAAAGTGTTTATTGATTAAGAAGTTATAATGATCTCGCTAACAATCTCATTTCAATGGCAGAAGTATTTAAATAATGAAATGTAAAGATATCGAAGCATTCAATTGGTGATTTTATAGGTATAGTAACCCAATCAAGTAAATAATAAATTCAAACAGTGACTAAAGTGTCATCTCATCTCTAATTTCTTTGCTCATTGAACTACTGCCCCTTTTAAGAAACCCAACCTCATGCTATGGCATGAGGACCTGGAGGCCTCAGCAGAACTCAGCGGTTATTACGTTTTTCACGTTTCCAAGCAAACAATCATGATCATCTTGCTTATAGGTTCACAGAGATTTGAGTGAAGGTGCAAAAGTTTTGTAAACCCTACTCAATTACATGAACTTACTTTCTAATTGCATGGAAGTAACCTAATGCTGAGTTACATAGCTAAAACTCTAAATTTCTTATACAGAAGAACCTATAAAAGGTACGAAATTACACAGTTTATGATTCCATCTTCACAAGAGCATTTGAAATTTCCGCATATCCATACTGAAACCAATCCTTGGCGCAAACTAGAGCTTCCAGTGTCTCTGGTCGCAAGGAACTCCGGTATGGATCTAGCTCTTTGGCCATGATATCGAATGCAGAGCTAGGTCCAACTGTAGAAACCGGAATAGTTAAAATGTCTCGAGCCATCTTAGAAAGTGTTGGGTACTTCAACTTATTCAGTTTCCACCAACCTAATACATCAAAATCTTGCACACGAGGCAACAAAGACTCGTCCAGATATTGATCCAGCTCTGATTTCATCTGTTGACTGGTTGTCTCCATGATATAGACATCAAAATCTGTAAGCCCATTGTCTGATAGAAGAGTCCTCTGGTGTTCATCAGTTTTCATACCATCAGGGTTTCCTTCTTCAGCGTAAGTTGGAGTAAGAGGCAAAGGAAGAGCCACATATTCAACGAAGAGCTCATGTATCCCATCATCAACAATCTTGATGTATGCAGGAGCATCTTCACCATAGATTTTTGAAAAACTAAATTCAACAAGCTTCATCTTAAAACGAGGATCCATAGCCACAGCAATTGCCAAAATCAGGCTGCAATCTTTCCAATATTTATCGATCTTTTCTTTCATTGCTTTAGCAAGACTTGTGACAAAAGGATCCTCACTTGTAACTGAAGAGGCCAGTTCTGTCTGAAGCTTCCAGACTTCATGAAAGCATGTTATTGCAGTAGGATTATTAGTAGATGCAAGCATGTTGACTGCATCATAGAGAGGCTTCAAGTATGTGCATATGGTCTCAACCTGCTTCCAGTCTTCCATAGATGGAGCCTGTTTGTAATGAGGATCGGAGGTGTCCAAGCATGAAAATACTTCTTTCAATTCTGAAGCAGCAACCAGCATATGGTATGTTGTGTTCCACTGTGTTTTATCATCAAGAGACAAGCTCTTTTCACTGGGGACTTGCAGCTGATTCTTAAGCTCCAGAAACTTTTCCTCATGAGATTCTGAGGTCTTCACATATTTTACACTATCACGAATTTTCTTGATGACCAGCCACCCTAGAGACAACACATCCTTTGCAGTGCTGCTCAAAGTGCGAGAAATGCAATTGCTGACCAGTATTTGACCATTTAGAATAAGGGTATTTTTTATGCAGAGTAGAGATCTAAGACTTTCAAGCCCATGTTCACCAACTGGATGATTATAGGTAACAGAAAATAGCTTGCCCTCCAAGCCCCAATCAGAAAGGCAACAAGCAACTGCATGGATGAGGGCACCATCTGAATCAGGATATGGTTCCATCACAACATTAAGAATTCGTTTATGTGGCTTCCAATCACCATCGATGAAGTGTCCTGTAACAAATACATAACCTAGGCTTTGGCTTGAAGTCCACATATCTAGCGTAAGACAAACACGCCCAGGCATCACTTCAACAAACTTCATAACATTTTGCTTTTCCCTCAAGTAAGTTGCAACGCAATCCCCTTGGACAGTATTGAAGCTTACCATGTCAAACTGAGGCTGAAGATTCTGGACAAAAGTTACAAATCCAGAATGTTCAACCATATGAAGTGGGTAATCATGCATGATAATCATCCTGGCAATTTCATGGCGGCATCGGTCTGAATCAAATGGAATGTATGGTATGCTAGGGGATCTGTATCGTCGCTTTGGAGGTTCAGAACTGTCATTTCCACCTGTGCCTGGAGTATATGGCACCATTGGACTCCCTCGACTGCGTAAAAGTGAAAGGCAGGTTCCTTTAGCAATGTGACGTTTGAGGTGGCTGGTACCAGCCACTTTGGAACCTGTACTGTATGCAAAACTTTGCTTGCACTGCTTACAGCATGCCCTTCTACATCCAGGACTCACAGTTTCTATGGTGAAGTGTTCCCACACTATGGACTTTTTCTTTCTCCGCTTGTTAGGCTGAATTTCAGGGGTAGAGAATGCATGGTTTTCTTCAGAGTTTGCCACAATCAGTGCATTGTTCTCTTCCATTTCAGCAAACATTGTGTTATCCTCCTCGGGGGTTGTGGCAATCATTGCATTATTCTCTTCAGAGGAAGCAGCAACCATTGCATTGATCTCTTCTTGGTTTCTCAGAGCCATAGCATTATTCTCTTCTGGGTTACCCAGAGTCATTCCATTGTGCTCTTCCGGGTTTCCCATTGTCAATTCGTTATTCTCTTCGATGTTTCCCATAGTCATTGCATCGTTCCCTTCTAGGTTTCCGAGAGTCATTGCATTGTTCTCTTCCAGGTTTCCCATAGTCATTGTGCTGTTCTCTTCCAGGTTTCCCATAGTCATTGTGCTGTTCTCTTCCGGCTTTCCCAAATTCATGGCATTGTTCTCTTCCAGGTTTCCCACATTAAGAGCACTGTTCTCCTCTGGGTTTCCCATATCCATTGCATTATTATCTTCCGGGTCTCCCATAACCATTGCACTGTTCTCTTCTGCGTTTCCCATAGTCATTGCGTTGTTCTCTTCCTGGTTTCCAGTAGACGTTGTCTTGCTCTCTTCCAGGTTTCCCATGATCAATGACTTGTTCTCTTCTAGGTTTCCCATAGTCACTGCATTGTTCTCTTCCAGGTTTCCAATAGTCACTGCATTGTTCTCTTCTGGGTTTCCAATAGGCATTGCGTTGTTCTCTTCTGAGTTTCTCATAGTTACTGAGCTGTTGTCTTCCGGATTTCCAATAGTCAGTATGTTGTTCTCCTCAGGGTTTGTAATAGTCATTGCCTTATTCTCTTCAGGGTTTCCCCCAGTAATTGTGTTGTTCTCATCTGGGTTAACTGCATTGTTCTCTTCTGGGTTTCCCATTGTCATTGAGTTGTTCTCTTCTGGCTTAGTCATTGAGTTGTTCTCTTCTGGGTTTCCAATAGTCATTACAGGATTCTCATCTGGCTTTCCCATAGCTAATGATTTGCTTTCGTCAGGAATTGCCACAGGTAATGTATCATTCTCTTCTAGGTATGCCATCCAGTTCTAAAAATTGAATCCTGTTTTGCACGTAAATGAACAAAACTGCAAATTTAGTAACAATTTGTTCCATGATTAAGCTAAAATGATAATACAAAAGCTCTAATGCCAGAGTATTATGATATAGACCAAGTGTAATTGGAAAAAAGACATGGTGGAATAGCATATGTTCATGATGGAGCAATAAGCAATCCTAAAAGTCAAATATTATAAACATGCCAGTAGAATTCAATGGTATGTGTACTTAAATCAACAAAAAAGAAAAAGAAAAAAAGTGGTCACAAAATAAGGAAAGACATACAAGAAAAAATAGGACTATTTCAAGGTAACAATCACCTTAAGGCTCTCAACTTCAAAAATCATTCAATTCATAACACAATATAGAACTTATGCGGGTATTAAGACAAAAGGCTAAGGGTTTATCTCCTTTTTCTCAATCATCCATCATACTGCGTATAACACAATGGCATGCAGAAGAGAAATACAACAGGGAACGGAATCACCACTCCTCAAGCATTTAGATGTTGAGCAAAAAAAAAATGTGAAAAAGAGAGAGAGAGAGAGAGAAAGAGTAGGCTTCAATCATAAAAGAACATAACCAGAGTAGGCCCAACCTTCATTCACATAAACAAAAAGACCTCAGCTTGACCGTGGTGGCTAAAGGCCTGAAAGTGAAGAAGAAAAAACGCAGCAGAGGAAAGGGTGGTTAATGAAGCAGCAGAGTAGAGCACAAGATCCATGGGCCAAAGGACCACAGTCGTCGAGCTGCGTTTCTAAGCTCTTCAACCCTTTTAGATCGACCACAGACCATTATCTAGACTAGGGGGACCCACATAGGTTGAGGGCCAAATTTGGAAATTTAGTCAGCCACACTCCATAAACAGGCTAATACAGGAGGACAAAAACAGATCTGGGGAGTTTGATGGACTTGCTTGGGCTTCTCTTAGAAATTCATGTCGAACCAAAAAAAAAAAAAGAGGGGGGAACATGAACGAGACTGAAACCAAATCCACAGAGAGAGATTTATATTAAACACAAATCAGCTTTGTCAACAATTCATATTCAAGACCTGGAACTATGCACAAGGAACAAGTACTCAACAAGCAAATCATAAAAATAAGTCTCAAATGAAGAAATAATTAAAATCAAAGGAATGTTATAGCAACAATTAGAACTAGAAACACCGAGAAAACAAAGAAAATCAACAGGATCAATCAGAAAACTAGTTGAATTAGGGCTAGGGTTAAGGAAAGAAACTTTACCGGGCAGTGAGAAGAGAGACAGAGATGAAATGTTCAGGGAAGCTCGGCGATGGAGCTCCGACGAGAAAGGGAAGATCCGTAGGGTTTTACGGGAAAGCGAGTGAGAGATTGGGCTTTGGAACCGAAGAACCAAAACCCGAGAAAAAAAGAGTAATTGGACCTGAAAAGAAAAGAGGGGGAGAAATAAAGATGGGTGATTTCGTGTTTTTAAGGTTCAAAGATATTAGAATAAACAAATAAAAGAAGAAACGGATAGATACATACACAGTAGTAACGAGGAGAAGTTCCATTCCATGGACCACAAAGCCCATTCCCATTTTGATATTACAAAGGATTACGCCATGCAGGCTATGATGCCCAACTCCTAACCAATGAATACATATGAAATACATGAACATCTTATACGACTATATTAACTTGATCAGTACTAGATTTCGCACATATTTGACAAATAGCTTATCAGCTATTTTTTAACTTGACTAAAAGTTAGCTTTTTAAACCATCTTTAAAACTATTGATGCATTTAGTGAATGAATTATTGGTTAGCTTATTTAATCTCAATAAGTTGATTTTTAAAAGCTCAATAAGAAGAGCTTTTAAAGTTAGCTGTTTGTCTAATAAGATTATTGTCCTTTACTTTATCCTTTACTTTTACTTTGCATATTTTCAAAGTTAACCTTTCTTATCGTATAATTATGTCGTAAATTTTGAAAAAATACAATAAAGGGGTTAATTAAACTTTTTAACCTTTATTTAATTTTATAATATTAGTTTACATTTAAAAATACTATAATATTAAGTTTTTAAACATAAAAGGACATATTAAATTAATATTTTAGTATATAACTACTATATATATCATATTTGTGTTATACAATAATTATAGATATTTTTAATTTATTAAATAATAAAATTCATACATATTATATGAAAAATACTAATATAATGTAGTTCGCTGCATCATTCACATTAATAGAGAATTTAACGTTAGATTATTATTATTATTATGTTTTATTAAAGTTATAAACTTAATTTTTGTAAAATTAAATATCTAAATCTAAATTCTTATAAAAATATTCAACGAAATACTAAGAAATATAATATTCATGCCCTTATAATTTTTTTAAATCATGCCCTCATAAGTCATTTTACATATCAATAGTTAATACTAAATAACTAAATTTACCAAATATCTTAATAAACATAAGATGTTATCCGTTAGTTAAATCAGCTGATAAAATCAGCTAATAGCTAATTCAATACTTTGTTTACCAAACAAGGCCTTCCCCTTATGTTTCTTCTCGAACTATTGTTTACCAAGCAAGGCCTTCGCCTTATGTTTCTTCTTGAACTAGTTTTGATTTTATTCTTAAAAAACATAATTATGTTCCACAATCGTTGGTTGAGATATTTAAATGTCAATCTTGTTTATTCATTTAGGACTTTTATTATTGATTATTGTATTTTTATTCTCATAAATTTCATGTTTTATATTAACTACTAAATAAAAAATAACAATACTATACCAAATTAAA
This sequence comes from Erythroxylum williamsii, assembly GCA_027564335.1. Lineage (NCBI taxonomy): Eukaryota > Viridiplantae > Streptophyta > Magnoliopsida > Malpighiales > Erythroxylaceae > Erythroxylum > Erythroxylum williamsii. The sequence goes on from JANITW010000005.1 coordinate 50,492,047, forward strand.
TATAATTGTGTCTCTAAGATGAATATTCCTGCAATGTGCATATACAACCTAATGTTCTCGGTAATAATGCAAATTTTTCTCACCATTTTTATATCAATTGTTTGTTAAATTATAGGAATGTAATATAATCCTACATACACAAACTAAATAATTTATTTGATTATTGAAATCTTAATATAATGTCATAAACTCAAATTAAAATACTTGTTTAATTTAACAAATTTTACTGTCATCTAATGTAAACAAAATTTAATAAATACTTAAACTAATTAATATAAATCCATACTTTTATTTAAACCTCATTAATTATAGCCTTAGTCTTGCTCTTTGTCACATCCTTTTTTACTTTTTTTCTTTAATAGCTTGAATCATCTTATTCTTTTAGTAAATTATGCTTAACACAAGTTCTTTACTTTTTAATATATATATATATATATATAATTCCAAAAAATTTTAGTTCTCTTCCTTCTTTTTCAGTTGCAATATTTTACAATCACTTTCAATCATTAAAACTCTCTAACCTTAAACGCATCTTACTTTTAACTTTTTATTTCCTTTTCTCTAAGTCATAATCCTCTTGTTATGCTTGGAGCTTGTGCACCAACATCTCTTTTCCCTCTTTAATTCACACATGTCTTAAGTTCAAACCTTTCGGAATTAAAAGTGCTTCAGGCATTTGTGCTCCCTCTCTTAGATCAAACCTACCTTAAAAGCATATAACTCCAAAAGGCCTTCTTCTTTAATAACCAAGCTAGTTTTTATCATATGCTATTGAAATATTGGTCCATAATAACAACAACAACAACTAAGTGAAAGTTTTGCTGATACATGAGTTTTAAGAAAGTTCAGTAATACGCAGCTTTACTCCTAACTAGTTAAGAGGATTTTTTTTGAACTACTCCACAATAAGGTTGATCTATTTAGCTAGTTACAAGGTAAATCTATTTGCTTGGATAAAACTACTACTACTACGAAAAAGTGCATGCATACAAAGGTGTGCATGAAGATTGAAATGAAAAAAGAATTATCTAACTCAATTTAAATCATAAAACTAAATAAAGATGACAACCTAATATAGGCCGAAGTAGTGATTAACTACCAGTGGAAATCATCCCTAAGCCAACAATAGAAGCAATGGAAATTTGCTGATAGGAAATTCCATAAACGAGATTGTAATTAACTGATGGAGATTACTAGAATTTATAAACTTCAACATTAAAGTGATTCCATAAAAGAGCTCATATGAGAGGACGATCATACAAACTAGGAGATTGCCTCAACCACTAAAATCATGTAGGAAGGTACTGAGACAATTTGAAAATCTATACGCTACAAGTGTTCAATAAGTTTTGTATACAAAATAGCATACCTACTTCTTCCAAGCCCTCTTAAGTTGCTACTTAGTCCAATTGTATAATTAACACCTTAGAGGAAGACTCTATTATTACGACTACAAAGAAACCTAAGAAAAGTCGAACCGGTCGAAGGAAAAGTTTAAGATTTAGAGGTTCAACCGGCAATGAACTGCTATTAAACCGGAATATAATAAATAAGATAAAAATTTTATAAAAATAAATAAAAATAAAATATTTTATTACACATATGCTAGCCTTGTCCATGTGACTTTAATTAAAGACTATCTTTAATTATCTTGTTCTTTTTGCATTAGTCTTTGACTGGATCCACCACTGTGCAT
>JANITW010000005.1:50493842-50517625 GCA_027564335.1 Erythroxylum williamsii
TTCTTGGGTTGGTAATCAATCTTCAACAAGACAAAATACACTCCTGCTCGATGTAGCATCAATTCTCCTAGATCCCCCTACACTGATAGATCATAAATGACTAGCTCCCATTTTAACAGACCGACTCCCTCTCTATAATGACTCTTTAGTAGCACATTTAGCTCTCCTTTCCTTCTGCCTTGTTCTATCACATCCTCTACTCTGAGTTCAATCTCTAATAACTTCTCAAAATCAAAAGTGGCAAATCCCAAAGCCAAATGAATCTTCATCTTCAAACACTACTTAAATCATCAATATATGTCCTCTGGATTTGTCACAATCTTGCCAATGCATACTTAGACAATGTCACAAAGCGAACCTTATACTTTACTACTGACATTTCCTTCGTTTGAATCAAATTCATAAACTCCATCTTCTTTCGATCCTGATACATTTGTAGAGTGTATTTGTCCCTAAACTCTCTCTAGAGCTCCTACCAAGTCATCTTTCATGCCTTATAAGATCTCTTTTTTTGGGCCCCGATTATGGAGCCCAACTATTCTTGAGTCCTAAAGCATGCGCGGGTTTATTTGTAGGGTTATGCCAATATACCCTAATTAGCCATCAACGGTTCCACATTGCTCATATAACATATCAAGCCACAAGGGTGATCCCACACAATGAATTCACAATAATCACAATTTGACTTCATCAAAATGGTAACTCTAAGTCTCTAGTTTATTTTGGAGCAAGAACTAACTAAATCGGAGTTCTAAAGATGAAGATAGGCTTAATAAATCAAAATATAATCATGCCCCCACATGCTCTCCCAACCTACTCCTTACTTTCTTCCAATAAATCTTTTTGAATTCAATACCAATGGCTATAAATTTTCATATGAAGGTAGAAAAACGTATTAGGAATCTATTGCTTCAAGAATCACCTCAATCGGAGGTCGGACGGAGAAGTTATGGCTAAACGAATCCAACATGTTCATGTCCTTATTCGAATTGTACATCCTTTGGCGCAAATGCCATAACTCTCACTACAAGTGTCGGATTGACTTCGTTTTTGGACTATTGATCTACAACTTTCATGAAGACTCTGTAATGAGATTCTATCATTTGGACACGGCCCATGTGATTTTACACGGGCAAGTCTTGTAACCTTCGGGTGGAATGTGCTCCTGCACAAGAAACACACGGCCCGTGTGATTTTACACAGGTAGGCCGTGTAACCTTTGGATGAAACTAAATTTCCACTCTCTAAGACCCCTCCATAGGGCACCAAACACATCCTATCATCCCTTTTACTCATAATCTTGCCAAATTAAATTCTTTCTAGTGCGGAATCACTTCTTATACTCTAATTGATTGGGATACACATCCTATGCAACATCACCTACTCAAACACTCATATCTCTCAACTCCGACATCCAAAAATCACATACTTTATATCGTTGGAAAGCTATGAGGACAAGCTACAACTTTTATGAAGACAACTTGATCAAATTCATCCTTGATTAGTGCAGTGTTTCTCCCAAAACTAGAACACAAATCCTACCCCTATGAAAACTTGAAATTTTTCCATGCAAAGACTTGAAATTGGACAAACAACCATAATGCATAAGTATTTCATTTACATCAAAATAAGAGTTTTCACAACCCTTTAATGGGCATTTCAAGCCACTTACATCATAATCCAAAAATACAAACTTTACAAAAACTGGAATCGCTCAAAATGTGACTAAAGCATTGTTTTACAAAAAAAAACTTAAAATACAAAATAAGCCAAGTCTGGAGTAATGCCTTTATGCTCAATCACTCGATCTTGTGCTCCTCACCTGGAGATGGGACGGAATGGGAGGGGGTGAGCTTAAAGCTCATGGATAACAGGCTTATAACTGAGAAACAAGAAAAAACCATTGAAATATTTATTTCGATTATAAAAATTCCCATTGAAACATCCATGTAACACATATTTTCCAAATTTACAACTTATCAAGCAATATATAAAACATCATGAATCATGCATTTATTAAACTTGTCACAACCATAAACATATAAGCACATCACAAATGGTTTGGGTAGATCCATAAACATGACGCATTACACATTTTCATATAATGGTCCTGTGTAGTCATAAACTTGAAGGAGTCCATGAAGGGGCTCCGTGCCACTAGCGGGCAGGCGGGAGAAGCCTATAACTTAGTCAACGTATACGTGACATTCTTGAGGGACTACCACAAACCCACATAACACATATTCATGACTTGAAAATAGATTACCCAAATGGCAACATTTTGAGAAAACTTGTCTTTTATGAACGTGACCTATTTCATATGCATACCTATTATCATTTCACAATTCAATAACCACATTCATATACTAAGCATCAAAGTCATTTCTCAACTCATTCAAAAGCAACAATTACAACAATTGAGAAGCAATTTGGATTCATTCCCAAAATTCACAAACAACCACATATGACACATTCTCAAGCATTTAGAGAGCAATAAATACACATTCATAGGGTAGTTGGAAAATCATTAAATTCTATTTAATTGAAAAACATTTATGGCTCATTAACTCAATTATAAGAATGAAACTCACCTTAATTCCTTGCTTGCAAACCTTGCCCAAAAAGCCTCTATTCTTTCTCCTCTTGCCTCACTTGGTTTTCTTCAATATGTACAAAAATCCCAAATCAGTAGACATCCAAATTGAAAAACCCAAAGAACTAAATGCATGAAATTGATCCTAGAATACTTAAACCCATGCATTTCCTAAGATCTTGAACCAAAAGCCCTTCCAAAATCTAAAAGATGAAACATACACTTACCTTAAATCTTCACCAAAATAATGATTTTCTTGGCCTTACTTAAAGCTTTAGCCTTCCTCTTCCTTTTTCCCTTCTTGCTCACTCTCAAAGTCCCCCTTAAAGGTTAAGAAAAATTAAAACCGAGTATAACTCTCCCTTTTTCTCCCAAACTCACGAAATTCTCCTTCTTTTTCCTTCAATTTTGTTTTCTCTCTCTTCTATGCAAGACAAGCCTTCTTTCTTCCTTTTTATACTCCTAAAGAAGCTAAAATGTCCAACTTACCCTTCACTTTAAGCCTTATTTCTTTACAACTTAAGTGATCTTCCCACAATGCCCCTTATACATTCTTACCACCCTAACACTTTAATTAAATTAACCTATGCCATATAGTCTCATTAACATTAACATGCTAATTGATTTCAACATAAATTTATCTATCAAGACCTCAAAATTCTTTAAATCATGCTTAATAAAATAAAAAAATTCTGGGGCTAACAAATTAAAACCTGATTTCTTCATACACTTTGTGTCCCTATGTCTCTAGTTTACTCCAAATAAAACATCATCTCATTCGGATCACTACAAAAAAAGTTATACCCAAAATATCAAAATATGTTTAGTGTAGAGAAAAGTTCGCCGCGGCAAACTCCTCCAGAGAGGAATTCTCGTGAAAAAATCACAAGGTCGTTACGGCGAAACCTAGAGTTGGCTGCAGCGAACTTTACCTGAAAGGAATCCTAGCCATCCTTCAAGTTCGCCGCAGCGAAGCAAGGAGTTTGCCGCGACGAATTTTCACAGAAGCAACCCAGTGTTTCAACTTCAGGTCAGATTTTGAGACTCTTAAAGACATAGTTTGAATTCGACATCCTCGTGAAAAATGTAACCATACCTCTCTAGTTTAATCCAATTTAAGAATCATCATGTTTGGATAACTAGAGAAAAAGTTATAGCTAAAAGGCTGAAGCATACTCAGTAAACATGTTACTGCTACATTTTCCAGATCATCTTCCAAAATTTGGTTCCAGTTTTTATCCTTACCCATCTTATACTAAGATCACCTCTTCTACTTCATTTACTCCTCATTCTCAACTCCATTTCAACTCAATATCATCCATAAATAAATTATAGTCCATGATTGATCATGAATACTAATAACAGAACATACACACATATACCCACTCATCATCAACTTACTACATTCACTACCTTAATCTTGTCTATCTTTTCAAATTCAAGAATTCTCCTTTTTCTTTACTCATGACTAATCACTAAAAATTTCTTATTTAATAGTTCTAACTTTCAAGAAAAGTACGGGATCCAAAATCAAGATAGAGAATTTTGGTGGCAATGTCAATTTATTATCCGAGTTTGTGAGCTTTTAGTGAGGGTGTTTCGCTTGGCTGATAGTAAAGAAAAGCCAACAATAAGTTATATTTTTTATGCCACGGAGAGAGTGATGGAAGCAATCAAGACCAATATGAAAAATAGGCCTTCTTTATACACCCCATATCTCTCAATCATTAATGAGAGAAGGGAAAGACAACTTTATTCTCCAATGTTTGTAGCTGGGGTATTTTTGAATCCTAGTGTGTATTTTAGATTGGATCTTATAAAGTAAACTGAAGTTAATAGAGGAATGCTTTTAACAATTACAGCAATTGTTAGACTTGACGCGAAGCAAGATCTTTTAAGCTCACAAATGAAGCTTTACAAATTGTCTTACGAGAATTTTGGAATGCTAATTGTTATTCAACAAAGAGGAAAACTTTCTCCAGGTATTCGTTATTTCCTATTTCTTATTTGTTGAAAATTAATTATCACTTTAGTTTGTTTATAACACTACTTTTATTATCTTATAACTTGCAGTTTCTTAGTGGGATCAATTCGAAAATGGTATTACAGAATTGAAAAGGTTTGTGATTCAAATTTTAGGTCAATGTGTGAATGCCATAGACTGTGAACAAAACTGGAGCACATTTGAATTTATCCACTCAATGAAAAAGAAAAGATTGGAGTATAAGAGGTTGAATGACTTGGTTTTTGTTCGTTACAATTTAAAACTTCGAGAAAGGTAAGCATTTTCATTATTATCATTATTAATTTCGATATAATTTCTTATAATTTTCTAATAATTAAATTTAATTATTTACTATGAGTCTTAATAGCACAAATAGTTCAACTGATCTAATTGCCATTGATAATATTGATCTTATGGTGGATTAGGTTTCTGAAGAACTCAATTTGGTTGATGTGAATGATTTAGATTTGGAAGATAATCTTGGATGAGAAAGCATTGACATGTCATTTAGTGAATTAAATTTGAATGATAATGATGATGAAGCTCCTCCCGATGATAGAGATGCTGTACCAAATGATCAATGTAGTCAGTACAGTTCTAGCGGGTATCCTCCCATTGATGATTGAATTCTAGGTTTTTGTTTTTCTCTTCTATTAATTTTACTTGTATTTGATGTTTATGTTAAATTCTATATATGTAATATAACTGTAATATTTTTGTTTCAGGTTTAACTTCTACTTGATTATTTCTTCATCATCAACTCTTTTTGTAAATTATTTAAGAATATTTATTGTTCTTTTTATTGGATGTTTTGAATCGTTTGATGTAATATTATTTATTAAAATGATGAGATTGTATTATTGTAATATTTTAAATACTTTGTATTATTCTTAATTTTATATTTGTATGATGATGATTGTTTTTTATATTAATTGTGGTTATTATTTATATGTGAAATATTTAAAAATTATTGTTATTTTATATTAATTGTCATTATTATTTATTATTATAATTTTTGCAAACAGGGTTGATATAAACAATAAATCAATAAAGTATACAGTACAACTGTATAATATACTAATGAACTATTTTGCAAATTTTAAAAATTTTAGAGAATATTTTATAAATTTAAAAAATTACCTGAAACGACATCCAGTACTGACTGATACCGATATAATACCATACTAGAACTCAATTTAGTACCAAGTCCCGTGCATTATTCGAAACTTTGATTTTCTCCAATCTTCTTCGTAATGCTTGCCAATTTCACAATTAGGTGGCGTTACAATGCGGCTCTCTCGTCCTAATTAGGGACAGAAGATTGCAAGTTTTTCCCAGTTTAATCAAGCAACCAAATAACAAAGAATGGGCAATCTTCTTCCTGGTCCATGCATACGTCACCCAAAATACATTAAGCAAAAAGATCCGCTTGCCTTTCAAGGCTTATCAGATCGAAAGATAACATATAGAATTGCCATGAATGCCACGAATGGATGGAGCTTAAAGCTTTTGGGTTAACCACACTTTCATAACAAGTATACTCGAGAAAGACAAGAGACAAACATATTTATTAACAAGACTTTGGGAACTGCGGAACCGAGATTGATGCACCAAACTCCATCATAGCCCATTATCCCTTGCAAGGAAAGTACTTGCTTATATATAGATGTTTCTATGTAGACTGAAAATAGAAATGTTTTCTCTACTTGAACAACAAAAACAAAAAATGATGTAATTGTAGATGACAAGTGTTCGCAGAAAGGAATTGATAAGCTTTAGTAATGGACAAACTAGTAAGAAGCTTGTTTTGTTTATATTTTGTTATTGTTTTCATTCATCGACCTAAAGAGCAAGCAGGAGGAGGTTAGCTGGTTGGCTGTTTCTTCAAACATTAAAAAGTGAAAAACAGATTTATAATAAACTCTAATTAGAAATGTTGCAGTCATTTAACAATTATCGACCGCAATGCATGAAATTATAATCATCTGTCCATTCTTTTTTTTGATGAATCAGAAATTGAACATGTAATGAAAGGTTGGAGGATCTCGACACAAAAAGCGAGATAAAATATAGTAGACCGAAATGGAACATGGCAATGAGAAATTGAGAACCGTTAATAAACATTACCAACTAATTATAAAAGGAAGTCGTTTCTTTTTCTTTTCCACTTATCCCCCTGTCTCGCCTGTTCTTCTTCATCGCCATTCGTAACCAGTAACTAACAAGTAACTCAGTAATGGTTAATCACCAGTCCACAGTGCAAGAACAAAGAAACAAATTAAAAACCCGAAAAGAAAAGATTCTCCACGTCTTCTATCTCCAGTTTCCCTCCTCGTCAAAGTTTCAATCTTCATGCTCTGACGATGAAGGTGAAGACCCATCATTAGGATCATGAACATCATCCACTTTTGTCCGAATCTGGAACCTATCAAAGCTGTCATCATAGCTACTGCTGTTCACATTATTGTCATTGTCCTTGTCGCCATTGGTAACTTTGGTCTCAAACCCAACCCCACCATTAGCACCATTTATATTAAACTCGCTGCTGTGGAAATCATAGCTTTGACCATTTTGTCTTCTGTGCTTATTGTTGTGCATCCACACCTTGAAAACATTCCTCTTGACGCCCACTTCATTGCAGAAATCTTCGACCATTCTCTCGTCATTGCCTCTCAGCATCTTCCACCCCATTTTTTCTGCAAAAGTTTGCATCTTTTCTTTCTGTTCTTTGGTAAACTTGGTTCTTGCTCGCTTTCTGACTTGTGGGTTCGTCGCCGTTGGTGTGAAACTTGTGTGATGATGACGATTCTCATCCAACGGTGTGGATAAAGCCAACAACATGTGGGGTGTTGACGGGAAGAAGGTATTTTGTGGGGTTGGTGAAGCAGGTGAGGATGGGCTTGGGCTTCGTCCTGAGCTTAAGGGACTTGGGCTCGAGATCCAGGGAAACATTTGCGGTGGGAGATGGCCGGAGTACGACTCACGGCGGTGGAAGTTGCGGTGGCATCCACAGGCAGCGCATTTGAGGGAGGTGGGTTCAAAAGCAGGCATGAACTCACCACAACCATCAAGAGCTAGACCACCAAGAGTTGCGGCATGGTTCTTGAGACATTCCTTGTAGGACACCACCATTTGGTGGTGGTCGGTTGGCAGCGAAGACAGGGGTTGTGTCGGAGGTGGTGCTGGGAGGTGGTGGCTTTTTAAGGAGGCACTGGTAAGAGATAAGGCTTTGGAGAGGTGGGTTCGCAGTGGGGTTTCAGCATCTGTATCAGACTCGTGAGGAGGAGATTTGGTGGGAGCTTTGTGTGTGGTTAAGTCCATGGCTTAAATCATACGTTGTTGGGAAGCACGTTGAGGGATGTATTTGGTCGTTTTGTGATAGGTGAAAAGAGATGGGAGAATCAAAGAACAAGAATGTTGATAGATATGGTAGGATATGAGGGGAAGGTATTATGATGTTGAAGATGATAATTAAATGAACACAACCATTACATATAGGTATAGATGGAGAGATACAACAGTGGAAAGGTGCCAACCCACCTCAAATCCCAACAAACCTTTGCCTCACTTACTCCTCCAATGAAATCTCTCATGGCAATTAATATGGTCAGTCTTTGTGCGTGATTTCATCCCCCTCTCCTCCACATCTTCTTAAGTTGTGGCTTGTGAAGCCAAAAATGTTTGTTTGCTAAAAAGAAGCAGATTTAGCACAGTAATTGGGTGGATTGAAACATTATGTCATCACATACGATACATATTTGATAGAAAATAGCAAAATTATATCTAATTTAACAAAAGTAATGCTCAACTTAGAAGAAATTTCCAATTTCATGTTTAAGACATGAAATTAGATGATTTATCCACAGAAGAAACATATTAATGCACGAGAAGGAGACTGATCTTAAAGATTAAGGAGATATTAAAAAAAAAAACAATAAAATTTTTGTTAGTGTTGGAATGTCTGTTTAAGAATAGAATATAACCAATGGGAGGTCATGACTCCTGGGACATCGGCCTAAAGGGAGGGAGTCCTGAAGAGACACGTGGCTCCAACACAGTGTAACATAGTACCCCAAAAGGACACAAATCACACCTCACGCACCCTACAGTGCACATGTGATTTCCACGACAAGGCAGGCATGTTGGAGCTCTCTCTCTCCTCACAGCATTTGCCTCCACCATCACAGTATCTCTCCTCCTCCCACCGTTCACTCTTTCATCAATTTTGCAAAATACAATTCCTATGCTTGCATCACAAGAAACCACAGGTTTTGTCTGACACACAAAGGTGAAAGATTTCATCATTTTCACAGATTCTGAAAATCAATCTTGTATTTTCTCATCAGACCAATATTGTTGTTAGCATTCTTTGGAATCATATTTACGGAGCCGAATTGTTGTTTTCACTTTGCAGACAATGGAATTTGTTCTCAAATCTACGTAGGACTCAATTACTCCATGATCAGTCAATTTACGTATCCTTTCAGGACAGGAAATTACTTCTCGATATCTTTTGTTTTCACTAGATCGAGACTAAGTTCCTTTTATGAATGATTTTAAGGGTATAAATTGTTACATCAACCATATATATATATATATATTTTAAAAGCACACGTTCCTTCTTATAAAAAAAATGATGATGCTTTAGTTCTAATATTAATATATATGTACAAAATCAATCTAGAACTATTACGTAAATAAATTATTATTAGTTATACCTAATTTGTATAATACTACATTCAACTTAGTAAAAGCTTTATTTAATTTAGCAATAACAATAAATTTGCTATTCATTTTTTAGAAAATTTACATATATATTAGGTTATAACATGCAAAAGAGAAATAATTTCCTAAAGACAAAATTTAATGATCCATTCTAAATAAAAGTTTTAGATAACTATATGAACTACTAATTTATTTTATAAGTAATACTAGAGGATAATCTTATAAGTGTAGTTCTCTCCAGCCTAATAAAGTAATGGAAGAAAAATGTACACGTAAAATAAACAATTATTCTCTTTGCTAACTAAGCCTTTAGATTAAGGTAGAAAATTAATGTTGATACATAGGTTAAATTAAACACAAATCTATTATTGAACTTTTCTATTAATTAAAGATTAGAAATTACGCATCAAACTTGCAAAGGCATTACTAGATAGACCATTTTTATATTTAGCTGAAACAACATCTTTACTAATTAGGGTAAGATTGCATACTACTGGATCTCTTTAGATTTTGCATCTCAACGAGATTTTTACTTAATGTTGTTATAAATTTTCAGCTAGTTGCATAAATAAATGAAATTGTAGATAGCAATGTTTTAAAAATCGGATCGGACATCGAACCGGTCGAAGGAAATGTTTAAGGTTTAGAGGTTCAACCGGTAATGAACCGCTATTAAACCAGAATATAATAAATAAGATAAAAATTTATAAAAATAAATAAAAATAAAATATTTTATTGAACATATGATAGCCTTGTCCACGTGACTTTAATTAAAGACTATCTTTAATTATCTTGTTCTTTTTGCATTAGTCTTTGACTGGATCCACCACTGTGCATGTGCTTACCTTTCAAGTGACTTCATTTACCTTTGTATAATTGAACTTAATGAAGTGCAGCGTTTAATTCATGAAGTTCCCTTGTGCTATGCGTTTTTATACCTCACTTGTGTCTGAACAAAAGTGTCTTAGGTGAGTTTATGACTTCAGAATTCAGACAGACAGCTTCTTTAGAACTTTCAAGAGTCACCCATTTCATGTCTATGCTATTCTTCTTTCTCTTTTGCTTCGACTTATCATTTGTAGTGTTTTAGTGTTGATTTTTTGAAGAATCATGTGTTTTTTTTTCACACCTTGAAAATGGAGGCTCCCCACCCCAATTCCAAGCGACCCATGTGCCCATCTTACTCCAAACCCTCACGCCTCTCCCTCTGCACTCAGATTCGGTCCGGTTTTTAAAACATTGCCTTTTAAGAGACAATATTCCCCATCCTAATGTTTATTATTTGCTAGAGTGTAAAGGCTTTAATTGCCCTTTGAAACAATAAATGATAGGTGACTACCTTGTCAAGAAAATTTTGTATTGATCTCCTGGAGAAGAAAATAATATACGCTAGGATTAATGAAGGACCCAGTTTTTTTTCGTAAGGATTAAAATACCATAAGTATCCATTAAGGCCACAACAATTGTAGGATGATGGTTGTATATCACTCGCTCGATAATTCCACATATCATTAGTAAATAATATAGTGGTAAGTAGGAGTTTAATCCCTCAAAGAATCAACTTGGATTGAAAGCCTAACATTACTAACTAGTTTAAAGATAATAAATAGAAAGATAATGTTTATGATTTTTTTTAAATAAAGAAACATAAAATGAAACTAAACTAACTTTGAAAATATCTAAGGAAATAAATGATAAGAAAATTAATTAAAAAATGTAGTCAAATAGTTATATCTAGATGAGTACATTCCCCAATACCACTTTTATCTTCATGATTTAATCAATCTAGAATGGATATATCTTTTAGACCAACAGGACTTCTTAGATGTTGAAATTATACTCTTTTGATCAGTTACAACCATCTACTCTCTTGTTAGTTAACCCACATCTCTGCCATTGTTAACACCCATTTGAATGCACTAAGTTTTGTGAAATCCTATGAAATGTTTCACCTTAACTTAGGAAGATCATGTATATCTCCCTTAAGCACCTCATTTAACATCCACTACCTAAATCACGACCTACTTATAAGCAGACTCTCTTGAGTCATCTATAAATGAATTAAAATCATATTTAGATGACAATATGAATAAATCAATATTAAGACTAACAAAGATAGCCTATAGAAATATATCTCATATCATACATCAATTTAAATCAATCTAAACACACAAAAAATGTTTAGCCATAAAAATATTCAAAATAATGAAATTAAATGGCAAAAATGTAGAAGTCATGGTAGAAATAAATATAGACACACTCACAAACTCTATTGACAGTTTGATTGTTTTTTAAATTAAGAAAAAATTCATTAACAAACCTAACCAAGGTCGTTAATACAAAGGATCACTATTGATTGTAGTTGAATCTAGGTCGAATTCCTAAACATAATATTAAAGAATATAACTTCCATTTGAAGTTTAAGAGCTAATGACATAGTTCACCCAAGATTCCATCTTTGTTTCGTTGAAGAGCTTATTCCATCACTGGGATTGTGAGCAACTAGTATTTGTCTAATCCAGTAGGAAACATTGTTATGTATATTTTATTGGACTTGTCAATATTGGATACCGGTATAGATATTTTTTAAATTATATAATAAATTTTAAAATTTTAAAATTGCAAATTAATCCTTAAATATATTATATTACACAAGTTTTTATTTACTTTAATCATATCTTAAGAAATCGTAACAATATAAATTTGATATAAAAATATTTTTTAATTTTTATTAAATTTATTTTCACATATTTCTTATAAATTAAAATAAATTAAATTTCAAATATTTTCTTTACACATTTCAAAATTTATTATAATATTTTCACAATTATATATTAAAATATATATTATCGATATAAAATATCTAAAATTTGAAAATATTAAATATGATTATATTAAACTAATATATTTAGTTACAATCTATAATCACTTAGTATAAGTTTAATGACATGAAAATTTTATTTAATACATTATTATTATTTGTATTTCACTATTTATTAAATAAATTATAGACAATTTTATTATATTATTTTTTATTTATAAGTCATTATTATTTTATATAGATGAAATTTTAATTTTTTCAATTTAATCCTAAAATTTTTTAAATTTATAATTCTTATTAGTATTCTAGTTACGGACCAAAACTAGAGTTTTGTGTGATATTTTTGATTCGATACTACTATTTAGTTGATATGGCCGATACAGATATGTAAGAAACAATATTCTAAACAATGACAACAAATTATATGAGCCAATGCATACTATTCTGTTGAAGTGCTTCTAGAAAATCTACAATTCCCCTCATGCCAAATGAAGTAAATAATGTAGTTGAAGGACATACTTATGCAAACATAGTCCATCCCCATTCCTACATTACTCATCGACCCAACTTAAGATCCTTTTCCATTTTATCTTCGGACAGCTAAGGTCCAAAATATGTTAAATCCTTGACCAAATTGCACTAGTGTACTAGTATTGGAAAAAAAAAAAAGATGAGAAGTTGTTTGAGGAGCTTGATTGCATAGAGTGTGCTATGAATCTTGTCCCTGATTCTCAATCTACCCTTTGATCCAAGCCGAATAAAAAAAAAAGAAGCTTTAGGTGTCAAGGTTGTCCTCCATATTATGTTATACCATTGAATATTAGAGTTATATGGTTTGAAAAGATTAAGATGTTGCTGAACACTCTACTATTGTCAAATAACCAAATGGATCTATCCATCACATTAAAATTGGGAAGATAGATAAAGAGGTAGTTCTCTATTTTGTTTGAGCCCCGAAAATTGCCAACCATCTATCCTCATGAATTACCTGCTTAACTTGAGCACTGCTTGGAATTCTTGTAATAAATTGAGTCAGCTCATCTCTAAGGATTAATGGACTTTGGTTTGCCCAATTATCAAATCAAAACTAAGAATCCTTACCATTTCCCACCATAGATTTAATGTGTAGATAATTAAATCCCTTTTTTTTAGCATCTGAATAAAAATCCAAGATTGCTTTTTCTTTTCTACAATCTGCCAAAAACTGTGTTCGTTGAGATAATACTCATTCACTTATTTGGACTATAATGTTTCTTTTTCATTGTGTAATATCTAAATCCATTTGACAACTAGAACTAGCTGAATCAACTGTAAGGATAACAATCCAAGTACTCCCTTTTACTATTTGTAGCATAGTTATTCCCATTTATCTTAGCACATTTAGAGTTTTCTGTTTTTCCTAACCATAAAAAGTTGTTGATGCACTTATTTAGCTGCTGATTGATCTTCGTAGACAAGAAAAGATGAGAGCTTCAGTGAATATGTAGGTTTCTTAGGATTGAGATTATGAGTTGCAATGTTCCATCCAGGGATAGAAATATATTATACTAAGAACATATTCTCTTATTAAACATCTTCAAAAGGGGTAAGCAGTCTTAATGTCTTGGTTTTCTAGAGGTTATTGAAACCCCTAGGTAGTTGAAAGGTAGTTCATGGGAATTCAATCTAGAGATATCTCTCAATCTGCTTAGATCATTCACATTAGATGAGCAATATATTTTTCTCTCTAGTGATTTATTCTCAATCCTGATATCCTACACAAGAGTTAAGAGAACTGATTATTAAAGCCAATGTATTTTGTTCAGCTCCACAAAACATAATGAAATCATCTGTAAAAGGAAGTTGAGTAATTTTTAACTTGTTGCATTTTTTATGATAATTAAAGCTGGGATAGTGGTGAATATTCCTCTGAATCATTCTAAATAACACTTATATTGAGATAGTGTATAGGTAGGATGATAATGGATTCCCCTACCTTATTCCTTTACCATTGATTAATACACTATAAATAGTAGTGGATATGAAGGCTTTAATCTAACCTGTGAACTTAATGTGAAAGCCAAACCATTCAAGATTGGCGAGAATGAAGTTTGACTACAAGGTATCAAAGGTCTTTGAGAAATTTACCTTAACTGTACAACTCTTGATAGGCCTATTATTCTCATAATCCTTCATCAATTCCTATACCATCAAGATGTTGTAAGAAATTAATCTACCAGGTATAAATGCTCCCTGTGTAAAGTGAATTATATGCTTTAAAGTGTCCCTCAATTTACTTTTCATGATCTTTGAGGTCACTGTATACAAAATGTTGTAACATTAAATATGACAAAATTCCTTTAATATGTTTACATTTGAAGTCTTAAGGATTAAACAAAGGTGAGTGGAATTTAATTCTCTCATCATTTTATTCCTGGAAAAGAAATTCCTGAATCACCTTAACTAGTAATTCACCTATGATAGACCAAGTAGCTTAAAAGAAATGGGCATTAAACCTAGCAAGACCTGGAGATTTCCTTAGATTGAGGCTGAATAAGACTTGTTTGATTTTCTGAGAAAAAGCTGGTTTTACAAGACTCTCCTTAGCCTCTTAAGAAAAAACATTTGAATTCCGAATGAGCATATCTAAGTCCCCTTTACACAATGAACTTGTTGAGTTTGATCCCATGAGATCCTTATAATATTTAACAACCATATCTTCTATTTTGCTTTTATTAGTGCAAGTATAGTGTTCTTTATCAAGTAAACATTTTATTTTATTAGAATTCCTCCTAGTAAGTAAACATTTGATTTTATTAGCTTAAGCTAGTATATCAAAACATGAAAACATTCCATAAATCAGAAGGCCTTCTAACAACCTGTAGAAAGTAAAGTGCCTTCTAACAACCTGTAGAATGTAAAGTGTAAAAGAAAGCCTTAAAAAAAACTAGGATGAATGTTATCAGGGCCCTAAAAACTAGGTGCCCAAATTATTGGAGATTAAGAAGCTAGAGGAGTACAACTATGTATTACAAGATCATAATTATCTATTGTTACAAAAGGCTAGAATCAATTGGACAACATGATTTGCTAATGTATAAAGTAAACATACATGATCAAGATGTTTAAAATTTTAAATATTCTAATAACCAAAAATAACATAAATTAAATTAGAGTTTAAATTAAATGCTTAAGAAGCGTTAAAATCTTTTTAAACATGTTGAAATGCCTAATTTAAATTGAATTATGATGAAAATGTTAAGATCTAATTTGATCCTTTTGTCTTTGGCATTCAAAATTTGATTTTTTAAAAAATAAAATAAGATATCTGTTAGACTATTCTTTTTAAAAAGTCTAGACCAAATCGGCTTTTCAATAAATGGCCTTGGTTTTCAAATTTTGATTTTTAAGAATAGAATAAGATATCAGTTAGACTATTCCTTTTAAAAAGTCTAGACCAAATAGACTTTTCTATAATTTGGCCTCCATGCTTAGAGTCCAACTGTCCAAGTGCTTAATTGTTATAAGTTTAGACTTAAAAAAAATATTTTCTTTCTTAATTTTCAGTGTATGTTTGTTTAAATCATTGTTGAGAATGTACTTCCTTTAAATTGTATGAGTGGAAAGTAAGAGAAATTAACAAATTCGTTTAATAAAAAGTAATCTTTTGAAAAAATTAAGTTCTTTATTAGCCCAATCTCCCTTTTGTTTAGAAGTTATTTTACTCTTGCCAACAACGTTCCTCGTTATTAAAATTCCATTTTTAATTAATAAATAAGCTTATAAAATTGTTATCCTTACTGGCCCATTATCATTATTTTTTTGTTTTTTTACTTAGTTTATGTTTAAAAAATTAGTTAATTCTATAAACCTATTAATAATAAAATTTTGCCTCCTTCCCTTTGTTTAAGCTTAGGATTTAAGGCCCATTAAAACCATTATCTTTGTTTTTACGTTTTGTTTTAAGCTAAAAATTATTAGCAATTTAAGTTTGAACCATTTAAATATTTAGTTCTATACCTCACACTTTAAAGCAATAAACATATATATCCATTTCCCTTTTCTTTAAATAATTTAGAGACCAAAATCTTTTGGAATAAAAAAATAAATTCAATCATTTTGTTTTTAATTTAATATTTAAAATCCTTCCAAAAAATGTCCAATTTTTTTATTAAAGCCCTTTTAAAAAAGCCTTCACATAATTTTTCATCAAAAGTTCTTTTCATTTCATTTCTTTCATCATCATTTTGTTCAAATTGCAATTTATATGAATTGAACTTATACTTTCAAGTTACCATACAAATTTTGTTTATCTTTAAAGCTTTATTACTCGGTCTAGGCATTTTTAAGCATTTTATTTTAAGCCTTAGGTCAATTCACAAACCCTTAGGCATTCATTTACCTGTTTTAAATTTATTTCCATCCCTTGATATCACTCTAGATATTTCATTTTAAGCCCTGGGTCAGACCATAAACTCTTAGGCATTCATCTAAATGTTTTGCATTTCATTTGAAATATTTTTTATATACCAACCAAAGCATTTTATTTCAAACTTTAGGTAGAAAGTCAAACTCCTATGCGGACACCTATATGTTTTATTTCCTTTATTTAGTCTATTTCTATTAACCTTACACCCAAATTCAATTTTCTAAAATATCAAATTTAAAAATTATTTTTCAAACTTAAGTAACCAATTAGCCAGGTAAAATAGGGTGCATAACATTTTTCCTATTTTACAATTTGACTTTAAACTTAATTCTCTAGTTAGGATATTTTAGTTCATTTCTCTTATGTTTTTCTCCATTTTTCTTTAGTAAGGTAGGATGATGACTCCATTGTACATATTTTTGATATTTGGTCACATATTTATTTAAGGAATTTGAAAAATGTCAGCGACATGTATGTTATTTTAATTCCAAACGTTAAACTACATCTTTAGGAATTCAATTTTGAGTTAATTACACTAGTCGTCCCTTTCGTTGATATTTATTCAAGGAATTTGAAAAATGTTAGCGACATGTATGTTATTTTAATTCCAAACCTTAAACTACATCTTTAGGAATTTAATTTTGAGTTAATTACACTAGTCGTCCCTTTAGTTTGACATTCTTTGTTATTTCAATATTTTTGAATTTATTTTGTAGTCCCTCTTATTTGTTTTAGCTATCATTTGCGCCCATAGCATCAATTTTTATTAATGGATGGCTCACAAAATCGACAAAATAATGATGTATCAAAGCTCTAAAGTTTCATAAAATATCATTGTTTAGTCATCTACCAACAAATATTGATGTTATAATTACAAGTGATAGCCAAAATATTTCATATGACATAAACTATAGTTTCTAAAATACAAGGACTAAAGTAAGAATGGATTTCCTTGTTTATAACTCCAAAACAGATTATTTCCTCGAGGTGTTGGAGAAAAGGTCAAACAAAAGGCTCAATGCAATTAAAACTTTTATTTTCATTTTAAAAAACATGATACCTCTCTAGGAGCAACACATTTATTTTTATGACACCTTTTCAATTCTAGACATTTTAGAAAAAATTACACCTTAGATAGAAAACTTAACTCTTAGGCATCTATCTATATGTTTTCATTTTTTATGCCCTAGGTAAATTTATATTTCTAACTCATATGCAAGTCTTTATTTTCCTTAAGACACACCCAAGTTCTCTATTTTTTTAATTCGAAATACTTCCCAAATTATAATACCATTTTAAGATCTAGGTAGCTATTTAGGCTAATGAAATAGGGTGTTACCACTTCCCTTACTTGAAAAATTGACCCTTGAATTCATTTATTTGGCTAAGACTCTTAGATCCTTTCTTTAGGTTTTGTTAATAAGGTAGGGTATCTCTATTTAGCCTTTTTTTTTTTAATTTTTGAGTGTGATTTAAATCAACTTTGGCATATTAGTGATGATAAATCAATATTTTGACATTAAATATAAGAAATGTATTCATATAATACTTATAGATGAAACCATTGAGGAATGTATAGGAAGTTTATTTGATGCACACTTAAAGTTTTTTTTTCTTTTAAACATATCACCTAGTTATGAAGGGAAATCTTTTCCTTATTAAAGGTGGAATAAGATGAGTATATAATTAATCTATAAATATTGAACCTACAAAGTCCTATATAATTGCACTAGAGGTTAATATTTTCTTAAGGAGAACTAATAATTAAGGATTAAAATAAAATAAATAGAATATAGTTTAAGATGATGTCATTAGTGTTAGGAAGTAGGTGGTTTAGATTCGTGAGTTAGTGGAGTTGCTCTTGTGACATGCATGACAGTTTGAATTGGTTAAAATGAAGTCATTAAAAGTAATTCTCCTTATAGACCTCGCGGATTTAGAAATTAATTTTTCTACATATAAGATCGAAAGATCACTTTACATTTAGTTAGAAAGAGTGAAAACCATACAAAAAAAAGCGTTTGAAAAGGTATAAAAGAACTCATCTTTTATAATATTAATTAATGAGGTTAATGACATTGTCTTCAAGCAGGATATACTGCAAGGAGAAGTTAATAAGAGGGTTATCTTAAAATTCTTGACTACATATGTTATTGTTGAGAAATCAAGACATGATCATTGATATACGTAAAATGTATATATAATTTACTCATATTTTGCTATATTTTCATGTCCAAATTACCTTGGCAATCACTTTATGTTATAATTTTAGGTAATCGAGAAGATATTTCCTTATAGTTGAACTTTATCAAGAATTGAAGGATTTTATAAAGAAAACCAAGAAGAAATCTCAATTTGTCAAAAAAAAAACAATGTCTAGTACATGCTCATGGTTTAGCTTGTGTTCTTCTTAACACTTTAAAATTGAAAACATAGTTAAGTAGACAGGTGGATGGAAATCATGTCATATAGAGCTAAAGAAATAGAGAGAAACTAGTTGAGAAATATTGAAAAAAATTGAACACATGAATGTTTCAATGTTTATGTCAATGTGTGAAATAGATAAAATAAAAATACAACTTAGGGCACAATTAAGTGTGTGTTGTTGAAATTCTTTATAAACACACGTAGAAATACTAAAAATAAAAGATTTTGCAATCTTTTAGTTTATAATTAGGGTTAGTAGTTAGGAAAAGAAAGACTCAATAGGGAGATGTCTAGTAGTTGTTTTCAAGGAAGAAGAAGAATGAAATTCATCCCAATTGAGTATATCATATTAGAATACCAAGGTCATCTCTATAACTTTTTCTACATTTTATTTATTTTATTCTTTTTTAATCTTTGTTGGTTTAAACATTATGATTGAGTACATTTTTCATAGTCTAGATATGAAAATACTAATTATTATCTTTGTTATAGATTGATTCAATTATTTATGAAGTGATTTTAATTTATGATAAATATATTTAATTATTCTTAATGCTGATTTGATTAAAGTTAATGGTTATATTACATCAATATTTTCATGTGGATGATTTAAGAGAATTGGTATATAAGTTGACCATAACATTGATATTAGGAGTTGTACAGGATACCAGAAGTAGGCTTACGTAAATATTCTAACGATAAAGTCAATCCTTTCATGGAATTTCATAAATATTAATGCATTCTAGGTGGTTCTAGTTGGATAGAGATATTGCTTAATCAACTTAAGCAAATAAGTGGTTATAACTTAAGAGAGAGTGACTTCATATGTTAAGAAAATTTACTTGTCCAGTTAATAAAACTTTCTCAGTAAATTGAATCATAACTAAAAAGATAATGTTAAAAGGAGTCTTATTAAGATGTTAGTTCATATATGTTTTCTTCCTAGATGAATTAATTTATGTTGCTTTTAGTAGTTATTCATTCTTTATAGGTATTATTTTATTTTATTTAAATTCAGTTGATCAAAATACATTCCTTTTTATTTAATTAGCTTATTAATAATGGGGGACTATATTAACTCTCCATCGCTCCCTTGTAGGATTGACTCTTTATTTATCTTTATAGTACTATTAAATGTTAAATGTAGTTGCCTTAGGTTGTGAGTTATATTACTATGAAAAAAAAGCAATTGAATTATAAAATAACGCAATAAGGTTTTTGGAATCATTAATGGGGAAGTAATTGGTGTTCAATAAACTCAATAATTATTAGTTTAGTTGTTTAATTTCTTTTTTATTTAATTTGAACTCTTTTATTTTCTATGCTTGGTTTTTATTAATTTTAAATTTGATCTTAATCTATGATAACGAGTAGAATATCTAAACTATTTGAAGAGGATCTAGAAATCAATTAGATGTTTTATTGAATGCTTTAACAATAAAAAAGGTTAACAACCTCATGCCTACAATATGACACAATGAAAGAGGAGCATAAGTGCTACAACGATCTCTTCTCCTGCTTCCCTGCTCTGCCTCGTCTTGGCGTGGATTTTGGCCACCTACCCAGGTATTGCCGGAACCAAGGTTCTCTATCACTCTCGGCCTCAGATCTACGGGATCCAGCGGTGCTAACCCATCTACAGTCTGTCAGAGCATTGACTGGTGGCTAATCCATCCTTGCTGGAGCTCGTTCCTCGCTGTCTTAAGAGTTCTCTATCCAGTGTTTGCTCTCCACTTGCGATTTGTTTTCATTTTGGCTACTTGGTCTTGTTTGGATATATAGTTAGGTTGTCTCTCTTATAAATAAAAAACAAAAAACAAAAAACCAGCTTTATGGCCACTCCTTTGGGGAACCTCGAACTGCAGGTCATGGAAGAAGATAGAGCCACTAAGAAGGTAAAACACCGAGACCCCGGTGTTGCCTCTCCTGGATATAGGGATTGTTTGCTGGCTGGTGCTGTGGTAGAATCGACCATGGAAGACGTTATGACAGCAAAGAAGATTACAATTGAGGAGGGCGATATTCTGATTGATAAAACAGGTTCTATACCTAAAGTTACCCTCTCTATGACACTCACTAACAAGCTTAATAAAAATCTAGATAATGCAGTGATTGTTCGTCTTCTTGGGAGAGACATTGGTTACAAGGTTCTCTGTTCTAGGCTTGGTGCTATTTGGAACTTAAGTGAGGCTAAAATTCTTGATGTTGGTCGGGGCTTTTTTATGATCCAGTTTAATAAAGAGTCGGATTACAATCATGCTCTCTTAGGAGGTCCCTGGGTTATTATGGGTAGGTATCTACTTGTCTAGCCTTGGACCCCTAATTTTCGAGTGAAGAACCCTTATATAGGCAAGACTGTCATCTGGATTCGTCTCCCAAAACTTCCTTTGCAATATTATCCTGAAGACATGATCAAAACCATTTCAACGGTGGTAGGTCTTGTTCTTAGAATAGACTTCAATACTAGTGACTTTGAAAGAGCAAGGTTTGTAAGGGTGGCAGTATCAGTTGACCTTATGGAACCTCTTGTCTCGAAGTTTGAGATAGCTGGTGAAGTTCAATTAGTTGAATATGAAAATCTCCCTGAAATTTGTTTCTTCTGTGGTCGATATGGTCATTTTAATACTCATTGCTCCTTTAAGGGATTGACAGATAACGAGAAAAACTCTTCAATGCCGACCTCAAAGGCAGGGAATGACACTTTTGGTCCATGGCCGACCTCAAAGGCAGGGAATGACACTTTTGGTCCATGGATGGTAGTTAAGAAGCAGAAGAGGAAACCGAGTTACCAAGGCGAAACTCATGGGTTAAGGTCTCAATATGGAAAATAGGGCTTCAGATATTCAGTTTTAGCTGAAAAGGATGTCGAGATTCCAGGAGGAACTGAAGAACCTGCTCAAGGTCTTACTATCACCACTATTCCAACACAGGATTCTTCACGAGAAGGGAATTTTACTCTCCCACGTGGGCAACGGGGTTCGTCTAACTGAGGAAGAAGTTTGGGCCGTAAGTATGGAAACAACAGGGAACCATCCCACTCCTATAACAAAGAAAATGTCAGACCATCCACTAAAGAGAAAATTCCTAGGACCACCTTCGGCGATTTCTTTGATTTTAAAACTCAGCATGCCTTGGAACAAGACATTGTTAACCTTCCTTCTACTTTGAACACGGAAAATCATTCTGTTGTGGGAAAGGCTGACTCTATTTCTTCTAGAGTTATGGGATCCACGATCGGCATTATCAAGGACGCTGTTTCTATGTTTTCCAATTTAGGCGTTGCCTGTGCTGATGATCATCTAGGTGAGCAGCTTCTAGGACGACCACCGGATGATTTCATGATTGTGGATGTTCCCATTTCGGAAGTAGATACTAACACTCGAGTTGCCAATGCATTGTCTTTAGATGAGGATATTGAGGAATTTATGCTTTGCGAGAATGATGATGTTGATCCTTACTTGAGAGATTAATGAGGTACACCTTCTTCCTTTTCTTCCTTTTAATGACTATTTTCTCTTGGAATTGTCAAGGGGCAGGTAAGCCTCAATTTGTGCGAAATCTGAAGTGTTTCATTAAGAAACATAATAGCCATGTTGTTATTATCCTTAAGCTAAGAATCAGTGGTCTTAAAGCTGATAGATGTATTATTAGAATTGGTCTCCCATTTTCTCATCGGGTTGAAGCAACGCGTTTTTCTGGGGGCATATGAATTCTCTGGGATGATTTTTATGAAATTGAGATGGTGCTCAGTAATCAACAATTTGTTCTCTTCTCCGTCTATCATAACAATAAGTTTATGTTTTTCCTATCTGCTGTTTATAGGCATCCTACTCCATCTTGTCGTGCTAAGTTATGGGAGCAGCTTCATCAGCTCAATACTGCTATTTCTTTCCCTTCGTTCTGATTGGTGATTTTAATGCCATTCTTTATTCTCATGAGAAGAAAGGGGGTCTCCTAATCAAACTGGGGTATGTCGGCAATTTTCTAATTGGTTTCAAGACACTAATATGATTGACTTGGGGTACAAAGGTTCTGATTACACTTGGCATAGAGGTTGTATTTGGGAGAGACTGGATAGAGGTATTTGTAATTCTCGCTGGAGGTTGGCATTTCCAGAAGCTGCTGTGACCCATCTTCCTCATATTCACTCTGATCATTGCCCCTTACTATTACAGACTTGTAGCTTTTCGCTCGCTTTAGCAAACAGACCTTTCCGATTTCTTGTAGCTTGGTTAACTCATGCTGAGTTTAGTGAATTTGTGAAGAATAGTTGGGAGCCCCATTCTCATCTTTCTTATTCTCTCTCAAAATTGACTGATAAACTGAAAGCTTGGAATTCTGAAGTGTTTGGGAACATTTTCCGAATTAAAAACAAGTTGTTAAACAGGATTGCTTCTGTGGAACGTGCGCTAGATACACGCCCATCAATTGTTCTTATGAACACTTATAATCAGCTCAAGGCTGAACTAGATATCATTCTTCACAGGGAGGAACTCCTTTGGATGCAAAAATCTCGCAGCGAGTGGATTAAATGGGGAGATCGTAGCACTACCTTCTTTCACATGAAAACTGTTAAAAGGAGGAAGTGAAATCAGATTGAATTACTCAAGGATGAGGAAGGAAATTGGGTAAGTGACCAGGCGACTCTTCAGAATATGACTTTGCAGTTCTTTAGTAGATTGTATAGAGATGATGTAGCCCTCTAGCCCACTTATCCTATCAGAGGATTTTTTCCTGTTTGTGACCATACTACTGTGGAACTTCTTACCAAACCTTTTGGTGATGGGGATATTAGACAAGCACT
>JANITW010000005.1:50530757-50540929 GCA_027564335.1 Erythroxylum williamsii
ACAAATCCTAACAAAAACACTAAGGAATTTCGAAAACCCTAACCCAATGAAATCTGATTTTTCAACCTCCATTAATCCTTCTTCTTTTTTTATCAATCATCTTCCAATACCCATTTAAAACAAGAAAGGAAACATTCTAGCTACAAAAATCACAAAATTTCGAAATCCTTACCTTTGGAAAGTGACCCACGAAATCTTCTCTCTTGACTCTAATGGAGGATAATCTCTTCCTCTTCCTTTTTCTTCTAAGAAAACTCTCTCAATCACCTTCCTAAACCAAGAAAAACCAAAGCTCTCACCTTTTCTTCTTCTTCTTCTTCTCCAATGGCCGAATCCCACTCTTCATCTTTCTCCCTTTGAAATTTTCGAATCCACTCATTCTCTCTTATTTTCTAAGCAAAACGACATCACCTCACATTAGCTTCCCTTGCATTTTCGTTGGCTTCTTTGGCTTCTTCTAATTCCTAAGCTTTCTTAACATAAACCCTAACTCTTCATTAAACCTAACTCCTACTCTTTAACTTAAACCTAACTCTTTAACCTAAGCCCAACCTTCAAGCCCAAGTTCCTTCTTTCCCTCCTAAACACTTAAAAGTTTACCAAATTTTAATCTTTCCCTCCTTCAAACTTCAAAATTCGTGGGCTCCCACTTAAAAGCCCAAATGCCCCCTTTCTTTTTCATTTAATACATAATCAACTACTAGCTAATGGACCTAGCCCAATTACTTCATTCTCATTCATTTAACTACAATTTAAAAGGGCTAAAAGATATATAACCATATATCATCATCCAAATTTATCCTAACACCATTTTATTCTTTTCAAGTCTAGTACCAAAATCAAATGCTAATTTAACTCAATTCCTTCAATTAATAATTCTTACTTAAGCACTAAAATCCCAAATTCATTAATCTAAACCTCAAAATAAGAGCCCAATTCTTCTTCATTCCTTAATATAAAAATAATTACAAGGCCCATCTTTATAAACCAATACCATCTTATTCTAATTAAATTCCAATAACTCTTAACACTCTTAATGCATATAATTCTTTTTATTACTCACAATACATCATAAAATAATAATTCTCAATAAATCTAATTTCCCTAATTTCTTCATTTAATAATCATAACTTAAGCAATAAAATCCTCAATTTATTCCACTCAAGTTAAAATTATCAAACTAAAACCTCAAAATAATTTAAACATGCCTCAACATAATTTAAGCATGCTTATTACGAGTCGGGGCCCAACAACAACAAATTTGAAGGCTTTCAACCTAATTACTTAGCTTAAAATTTATCGAATCGCTTTACCGATTTATGAATTCTGCTATTAGGTTTAACCCTAATCTAGAGAATTTATGCCATTCTATCTCTAGGGTTGTAATTAACTCCTTTAATTATGGTAGATCTATTCATACAAGGATTTTTCAATCTCTATAATACGAAATCATATGATGATCTGATATTCCGAATCTATTAGAGCATAAATTAAACACATAATTGAATCAAAATATATCAATCTAACTAATTGCATTAATAAAAGAATAAAAAATGTTATTGTACAAAACTATGGTTCATCTAGCCTAGACACTAAAATAATTTAGTTACATATAATAGAAAACAAAATCAAACATCAATATAAAGAAAAACGAATTGAAAACAATGGATTTTTAATTTTAAATCTTCCTGTTTATCTTCTATCGAATATTATTGCAAGATACAGGTTTGATTTTGTATTTTAATGGATCTTTTGTGATTTCTTTATGTTTTCCGTTTCTCTAAATCAAAATCACCCTTGGAGAAAAATCTAAGCCTTTTGTAATCACATCCAAATTTTTGTTCTCCTTTTTGCCTCTGAACACATCTTTTTATAGTAAAATTTAAGGTTTTAGGCAATACATGGGATGATATACGGGCATGCACTAGACTATGTATAACCTAAAATACCATAATTCATGATTTTGCGTTACTTGAGAGAAGTATACAGGCTAATGTATGACTGTGTATCCTTTTATAATTCAAATCTTCATTTTATATCCTTCTTTCATCCAAATTCATAAGCTTTGTGAGGGTGAAGAGACTTTATAGTTTAAAGAATCTCCTGAATGGTGATAGGTTAGGTTAGCATTTTAGTTTCTTAAGAAGAGATATTTCCCTGGATTATTTGTTTAAAAAGATGGAAATTATAGTGAGCATCAGAAGGCATGTCCATCAAATTAAAGAAGTAGCTATAGGCTCCATTTATTAACTCAGATTAAGAGTTTAATTGACTTTTATTGAAATTAAGTGACACAATTCTGTTCCTAACCTTCTTGGAAACAATTTGCTTGTGGAAGAAGGATGCATTCTTGTCACCACTACTCAACCATTATATTCTAGACCTTTTTCTCATGATAGAATATTCAAACAATAAGGCTCAGGAGTAATTATGCAAAACCGTTTTCTCCTTATCTTACAGAGAGGAATTAAGGACTTTGTAAATTTTTTGCTAGATGCTCTTTAAATCCATCCTGGTAGTGTTAAAAAAAGAGCTAAGAACTACCAAAATTTCTTTAAACAGATGCTTCATTTCCATCTTGATAAGATGCATTTTCTTGGTGTAAATAAACTATTTAGGTCCATATATCTTTGTTGTTAATGCTTTCTAAATGCCCTTTTAAAAGCCTACTTGGTCAGCTAGGAAATTTTTGAACCTAAATGGTTTCTTAGGATTGGCTACTATAGTTTGGTAAGAACTGGTGTATGATCAAACATTTTGCAACGAGAGTTAGTGGAGAAACAACTGGGGAAGTCCATCATCCAATGAGAGTTTGCAAGATTGCGATCCAACTTTTTCCTAATCAAATTCACTCTAGTTGTCTATTATTCCAAGTGAAAAAATCACCCCTACTAGAATGTTAGTTAATTGAGCTTCTTCAATACATTTCCTAAAATTTGTGTAAGGATTTCCAATATCTCTATAACCTTTTGCTTCTTTAGAGCTAAGTATGAAGTTAAAATCACTTGTGAATATCCAGGGTTTATGAATGGATGCTACATCAATTTTGATTTGATTCCATAGAAAGCCTCATTGGTATATGAGCTATTTTGGGCATATATAAAAAATATAAACATTGATTGAACTGAATACCTCATTAAAACTTCCAAATAAATGAGTTGCTTTGAGATGATTATGGTGTGAGGAGTTATAAATGTGGAGTCAAATAGAACAATGATTCTACCATTAAGGTGAGCACTGATAATTGAAATTTTTTTCCAATGAGTAAGTAAGTAAGACAACAAGTTGATACTATTTTGTTTCATTCGAGTTTCTAAGATACTAGCTATTACCACCTTAATCTGAAAAATTATATTTCTAACTAGGATATGATATATGCTAATTTGACTATAACTATACATCCATATTTGATTATTTTGCTTTATATTTTAAAATTTTAATATATTTGGTAAATAATTTGGTCCAAGTGCATCCATAGGTGATAATTGCCTTTATGGACCAAAAGGAGAGGAATTTGGGTGAAATCATGGCACAAAATGATTTGAAGCAATTAAGAGATAAATAGTTGTCTAAGTCTCTCAAAATGTGTAAAGTCACGATTTTAAATATTTTTGGAGATACATAGTCTCTTAAACAGCCATGTAAGTGACTGTGTATGTTCCAGAAATCCTAAATTTTGCTATAAAAGGACATGAATGGAGGCAAATAAAAAGGAACAAACTTTTGGAGTAGATTCCATATGTGAGAACCTCTCAGAGGCAATGATAAAGCAACAAAGAAAAGGAAATCATGATGTTAACATCAAAGGAGATCCGATCGAAGGATACATCAATCCAAACTTACAAGAAGAATCAATAGAATAAAAAGAAGATTTAGAATTATGAACTTTTATTTTCTAATCATCTTTTTGCATGTTTATATTTGATTTCACTTTTTATTAACTGTAACTAAACATTTTTTAGTGTCTAGGCTAGAGGAACCCTAGTTTGTGTTACAATATGTTTTGATTCTTTTTATTTAACACAATTGTATTGTTTAATTTATTGTGATTCAATTATGTGTTATATATATGTTCTAATAGATCTAGAATATTAATACATAATCTAATTTCATAATAGAGAGATTGAGAAATCTTATGTGTGAATATATTTACCATAATTAAAAGGATTGGATTGTAAACATAGAGATAGGGCTACATAAATCCTTTAGATTAGGGTCAAACCTAATAGCAAAATTCACAAATTCAAAAAGAAATCTTGGCAACTTTAACCTGAATGATTTTGGTTAATAAACCTAGAGATTAGTTATTAGTAATCTTGAGAGAGTTATTAACATAATATACATAATATAGGAATTTTCATAGTCTGATAGTCAATAAAACAATTGCACGATAAAAGATTATTTATCTAATGGTTTTAGGGGGATCCAATACCTAGACACTAACTCTTGATATTGATTTTTTTCTAAGTAACTTCCTTTATTTTTATGTTCATTATTTTTCCTACTTTATTTTAATTATTTAAGTTTTATTTTTAATTAAAAACCAAAATCGAATTTATAGGCTAGATAATAAAAGAAAGGCAATTACTAGTAATCATTGAATTTATAGGATCAACTCGTATTTTCTTGTGTTAGCTATAGCTACGCCTTAAACTTGCCCTTAAGTTTAGACCAATCAGGATCTTATTACAGGGAGCATTTGCTCCCCTCACATTCTAGGCTACGATATCTATGAGGTAGGATCCAAAAATGTAGTCTTTTTTATTATATTTTTTCTTGTGAAAATTTCATACTCATGCTTGGAGTTTCGTGGTTGTTCACAACTTGCAACTGGAGTTTTAGATATACTATCTTGCAAGGTTATTTGCTCAAAGTTCTTGTTTTTGCATATTAGAGTTGAGGGATCTATATTTCCCTTAGCTTCTTAGAGTTGTGAAGTGTTTTCAATTAAATTGTTTACTTATGCCCTTGTTGATGTGTCCTTATCCACAGGTGAGTAGTTAACGTGTTTTGTATTACTGTTGGTTTGCTCTTGAGAATGATAATATGAACCCTTAACTCTTGGTAACTACCAGTTGAAAAGTTCTTTTTAATAGGTTTCCAAACTCTCTTCTCAATAGTTAAGGCTTCCATATGTAAAATACTTTAAATTAATTCACAATAGATTCAAGATCCTTATTCATTCTAATAAATGGGATCACTTTAGGCAAATTAGCCAAGGATGCAACCAAAATACATCTTATATTGTTAGCTCTTTTTCACCTCAACAGTGGCGTGGTCCATAGAGATAGGTTTTCCAACGTACTAACAAAGTGGCTAAGACCACTTGTGGTCCAATGCTCTAAAGGAAAGTCATGTATGCAAATCCAGGTAGAAATGTTCTCTTGTTTAATCTCCTCGGGCTTTAGTCCAGGCCTTAATAGTTGTAGTAGTAATGGCTTATTATAAACATGTCGTGGAACATCTTGGATTACTCTTTTTGTATCTTCAGAACATGCAAATTTAAAGAGCATACATCCTTATTATTCACCAATACTTCTTACAAATCATGATGTTTCCAATTTTTGAGGTCCATTCCTTCATAAATGGAAAGGCAATGCTTTTGTTAAGAAAAAAACCAAGGATGGTGGACTTCCAACTCTCTACACCAGTTCTAAGAAGTTCTAAATATGGAGAAATTATTATGTGTTCAGATGCTTCATTTAGTGGCAATAACTAAACTTTAGTACAGATCTAAGATCACCAGTCACCTGTACACAAGATTCTTAAATTGGTGGTGGATTTAATTTCGAGGATTATGTATTGTTCAAAGAGTGTCTCGAAGTTCTTTTATGGAAGGAGCTTAAGATTGTATAGCAGTTTAATTTGATTTTAATGGCGTGAAAGAAGTAATGTTTATAGGAAAATGCTAGTGATTGTTGGGTAAAGAACAGTTAGGAGAAGAAAGGAGGAGAAGGTTGTAAAGTGATAAATGATAACCACGTAGTAAAGGTGATAAGTAGACTATGAATCATGAAGAATAATAGGTTCAGGTTAGATGAAGAGAGGAATAAGCAAATCAGATGAAGAAGGAGAGTGTGGAGAAGAGGTAAATAAGTTGACTTGAGAAACAAAGGAGAGGTATTGAGTGACATTAAGAAACATAGGTTATGGAGGCTAGAAATAAACTACACAAAATCATCCATTACATCTGAGAATGGAAGATGCACAGCAACATGCACAATAGCTAGTGATAAAGAACTTCATAGAGAACTTTATGTATTGAGGAGGGTTTTAGGCAATGCCAATTATTGTATAACTCAATATAAAGGAAAACAGGGTATTAAAACAATATTTTTTTTACTTTGTCAGTAGGTTACATCTCATACTTTCTATTCTAAATAATCTCCATATCTACTAGTCTTCTTATCTCATGTTATCTAAGAAAATGTCTAACATTATAGAGAAGCATTTACAGAAATTTTTATGGACTGGTGATGCTTATATACAACTATATTAAAAAATTTATTGGAAGAAAGCATGTTTACCTAATAATGAAGGGGATAGAAATCTTACCTTTTCATTTAATGAACGAAATGATGATTACAAAAATATTATGGATAATTCTCATTAATAAAGAGTCTTTATGATATAAATGGTTGTGTGGACACTATCTAAAGAACAAGAAACTCTAGAGAGATAAACTAAGAAGTTGTTCCTCTTAGATAATGATGTAACTACTTAAAATGAAGGGAAAATGCAAAAGGAAATAAAGTTTAAAACAGGGAATAAGTATAGTTTTGGTTTGATAATTGGATTGAGATAGAGCTCCTTCTTGAAAGGCCACAAGTCAAAGAATTAATCAATGGGAATAAGCGGTGTTACAATACTACAAGTTATGCTCCTTAGCTCCTTACATTCTTAATCCTCATCTGTTTGAAAGGATATTTTAAAGGCGACATTCTTCAAGGTACTTTATTAATAGATTATGTAAGGACCTTTTCACAGTTCATGCTCCTAGACTTAGTTAATATTAACTTGTTTAGTCTAAATGTAACTCCCTAAAAGCTTCCCTTATTTAATAGCTTGTAATAAGGAAAAAAAATCAACACTTTGGATTTGATCATCTGCTTAAGTAACTTTAGTCTAACATGTAGGCTTTGTAAATTAGAACTTGAAACCATTAATCATTTCCTCTTTAAGTGTAGTATGATGGAGTTCTTTGGTTGATCATTTAACAAGCTTGTAACCATTACTATTATGAAAATAATAGGAGAATTGTTGAATGGGTTTTATATCCTCACCACCTTTCCATAGATGACTATACCTTCTTTAAATTTGCTTTAAGTTATATCATTTACTCCGTATAGAGGGAAAGGTATCCAAAAGTATTCAAAATTCAATCATAAAAAGATTAAATCAACATATAAAGGAAATCATAAAAAGCTTAAGTTACCACATAATGGAATCCACCATTGATAAGGGAGACAACTATTATTAGATTTGAGGCTTAAGCCTCTTTATAAGTAATAGATGGAAAATTTAAGAGTAATTTGTTTTTTCTTCCTTTTACGAATTCTAATTATTATACCAGTGCCAGATATAGTCTAAAGTAGGAGTTAAGTTGTCACTGCTTATAGTATAATTCCTTGTTTATTACTTATGTTTGTGATTATTTATTACTGGTGTTGGCTAATTATTTCCTTTAGTTCTTAAAATTGTTCTTATTGGCTATTGGTAAATTTTAATGGCTTTACCACTTTCCCTATTATAAATTCTATATATTATTTAATTTCTAAAAAAAAATTACAACTTAAGTGTGGGGGAGTGATTACCTTGTGCCTTAGTTTATTTATAAGCACTCAATTCACTAGAATTTAACTTAGTAAGTGAAAACTCTAAGAAATTAGTTAAGAAGATTAATGTAATTGAGTCGATATATGAGAAGTTATGATATCTTGAGAGTTGATTGCATTAGGTTAATAAATATGAATATTGATGAGTGATCGGGCTATTGAAGCCCTTAAATTAACTCTAGCTTCTTGTAAATTAATTTAAATAATTCGAGCTTATGTGATTATTGCTTAGATTGGACTATTTTTTCTCAATTGTATTATAGTTGTTCGATTAAAATTAGAAAGCTATTTCTAGATTATCTAATAGTTAAGGTTAATTAACAAGCTCTTCTTAATTAACTACAACCTAAGGAAAAACAAGAATTAGTAAAACTTGTTATTAATTGATGATCAATAATTTAAAGAGAGGTGTAAAGATAATTCAATGACATATGTGAATTTATGCTTAGGCTGAGATTAACTCAAAGAATTAGATTTCAAATCATTAGTTAATTTTATCTCCTTATTATTGTTCAATATAGATTCAATTTTATTTTATTTTCTAATTTGCATTAAACCAAACCCCCTGTTTTACTAATAAAGAGAATTTAAGAAAGTAATTGGAATTAATCTTTATAGGATCAACCTAGACTAACCACTGCCATAGTAGTAGGTCTAGTTTATTTTGGGTAGTGTTATAACACACTACCTTTTTTTAGCGTCATTACTAGGGGTTAATGTCCTTTTCTTTTTTGAATTTTATTTGTTATATTTTAATTTTATTTGTGGTTAATTTCTTTTCTTGTTTGATTAGTTACAGTGCATGACACGATCTTCTCACTCTAGTGAATTGAAATTTGATCAAGAACTTGAAAGAACATTATGTAAAGCAAGAAGACAAGTTGCACAAAGTTCTAAGGATTCTTCATCATTTGATAGGCAACTTGATTCATCACCAGGAATTCAAATGGTTTTAGATTTGCTTTCTAATTCCTCTAGTGATTCCATTTCTGAAACTGATTCTAACATAGCAGGTCAAAACAATGATCACACTCTTAAGCACTTAGTTGCTCCTGATTTTAATCATCAACCTTTATACATTGATTTTCCTGCTATTGACGTTGCTTTTGAGATTAAATATGGTCTAATTAATCTTTTGCCTTCTTTTTGTCACATGTTAGGTTATGATCCTCATAAGCACCTTAAGGAGTTCCACGTGGTCTTTTCTAGCATGAAGCGATCCGGGGTATAAGAAGAGCAGATTAAGTTGAGGGCATTCCCATTCTCGTTGGGAGAAACCGTTAAAGATTGGGTTTACTACTTGCCATCTGGATCAATCACTAATTGGAATGAGAAGCAGAGATTTGTTCTGGATAAATACTTCCCTGCTTCTCGAGCTACGAATATTCAAAAAGAAATCTGTGCAATTCGACAACATCATGTGGATACATTATATGAGTATTAATAGCGTTTTAAGAGGTTATATACTAGCTGCCTATACCATCAAATTAGTGAGCGAATTTTGATCCAATACTTCTATGAAGGGCTTCTACTGTTGGGACCCGATCCAGAGACCGGATCCCAACCGGAAAAGCAGAAACAAAAACAGAAACAAAGAGGCGGAAAGAACAAAAGCGGAGCGAAGAACAAATTAGATTACGAAGCGAACGTAGAAAAACGGAATCATACATCTCAAAACAAAGCAGAGCAAAACAGAAAGCAAAAGTAGCGAAGCGAATCGAATACGAATCAAACAAACGAAATCAGAAAGCGAATTGGATCAAAACAAACAAATTGCTTAATCGAACTCAAACGAGTTCCGACATCCGGGCACATACACTTACCTCGTTGGAAACCTTAAGACATTCTAAATCCGGTATAAATTTTTTTTCTTTTTCTTATATTCATCTTTATTCGTACTTAAGCAAATCAAAATACAATGAATTTCCACTTTTGGAAATTCATTCTCATGTAAATCTCAATACTTGAATCATATTCTTATATATCCATACAAATCCCAAATCTCATTTTTATACCCATTTTACCAAAATTTCAGTAGCATAACGGCTGCCTTTCATAAAACCCAAAACCTGTAAGGGTCCAAAATACACTTCTATATTCTCACAAATAGCCAGTATCATTGGACTCCCCTTCTGGAATCCAACACAACAAACACAATCCTATATCTACATATCCATATCCAAACACATTATACAACTCTAATTTTTATTAAGTCCTCAATTCAATGGACAAATCATAATTTATTTTACACAATTTCATAATCCAAACACATTATACAACTCTAATTTTTATTAAGTCCTCAATTCAATGGACAAATCATAATTTATTTTACACAAT
>JANITW010000005.1:50562967-50578654 GCA_027564335.1 Erythroxylum williamsii
AGAAAAAGGAGTATCTATAGCCAGTATCAGGAGTGATCATGGTGGAGAGTTCGAGAATGAGAAGTTTAGGTTATTCTATGAGGAGAATGGAATTTTCCACAATTTCTCTGCCCCTAGGACTCCTCAACATAATGGAGTTGTTGAAAGGAAGAACAGGACAATTCAAAAGATGGCAAGGACTATGCTGTGTGAGATGAATCTTCCTAAGTACTTCTGGGCAAAAGCTGTGAATACAGCATGTTATATTCAGAATAGAATACTGTTGCGACCACTGCTGAAAAAGACTCCATATGAGTTATGGAATGGAAGGAGACCAAACATATCTTATTTTCATCCATTTAGTTGCAAGTGCTCTATTCTGAATACAAAGGAATTGTTGGATAAGTTTGATTCAAAGACCTATTAAGGAATTTTTCTAGGCTACTCATCATCATCTAAGGCGTTTCGGGTATATAAACCTATTTCAAGGACAGTTGAGGAAACCATCCATGTCAAGTTTGATTATCGTTCTCAACCCCATAGGGAAGATGACATGGAGAGTGAAGGCCCTTCAAAGAACTTAGATGATACAACAGAAACTCCATCATCAAGAACTCAAGTAGATAAGGTTGAGGATATTCCAAAAACTATAGGTTTGAAAAGAGATTGGAGATATAGGAGTTCTCATCCAGAAGAGCTGATTATCGGAGAAACCTCAGAAGGAGTTAGGACAAGGTCCAAATTCAGAAGAGAAGCTTATGTGGCTTTCATCTCTGAAATAGAGCCTAAAAAGATTAAAGAAGCTCTTCAAGAGGAAGCTTGGGTTTTAGCCATGCAAGAGGAGCTGAATCAGTTTACTAGGAATAATGTTTGGTCCTTAGTTCCAAAGCCTTCGAAGAAATCCATTATAGGAACCAGATGGGTCTTTAAGAATAAGCTAGACGAATCAGGGAGAGTAAGTCGGAATAAAGCTAGATTAGTAGCACAAGGCTATAATCAGCAAGAAGGAATAGACTACAATGAGACATATGCTCCAGTAGCAAGACTTGAAGCTATTAGGATATTGCTGGCATATGCTGTTTGTCATGATATAAAGCTTTTTCAGATGGATGTGAAGAGCGCTTTTCTGAATGGTTTTATAGACGAAGAGGTGTATGTTAAGCAACCTCCTGGTTTTGAGGATGTTAGGAATCCAGATCATGTCTATAGACTTCATAAAGCTTTATACGGCCTGAAGCAAGCTCCTAGAGCTTGGTATGATCGTCTAAGTAATTTTCTCTTGGAGAGTGGGTTTACTAGAGGTCAAGTTGATAAGACGCTTTTTAGAAAGAATTATGAGGGTGAGTTTATCTTAGTACAAATTTATGTTGATGATATCATATTTGGTGCTACTTCAAAAAAGTTGTGTATGAGTTTTGAGAGTCTAATGAAAAATGAGTTCGAGATGAGTATGATGGGTGAGTTAAAGTTCTTTCTTGGGTTGCAAGTTAAGCAAACCGAAGAAAAAATCTTTATTCATCAACAAAAGTATATCAAAGAATTGCTGTGTAAATTTGATATGAATAAGGTAAAGCCTATGGAGACTCCGATGCATCCTTTGAACCTTTTGTTGAAAGATGAACTTAGTAAGAAGGTGGATCAAACCCTGTATAGAGGGATGATCGGCTCTTTACTGTATCTTACGGCAAGCAGACGCAGATGCAGATTGAAAAGCAGATAGAGAAGTAGAAAAGCAGATACAAATGCAGACGGAAAATGAAAAGCAGACGCAGACCCAAAATGAAAAGCAGAAGAAGAAGTAGAAAAGCAGACGCAGATGCAAACGCAAAATGAAAAGCAGAAGTAGACGCAAAATGAAAAATAGACGTAGAAACATAGACACAGAAACACAGACGCAGAGACACAGATGCAGAAACACAGACGCAAAAACACAGACGCAGAAACACAGACGTAGAAATACAGACACAGAAACACAGACGTAGAAACACAGACGCAGAAAAGTAGACGCAAGAGTCAGTTCGAGTTAGTTACAGAACTCAACTGATTAACCGTTTCTTTCAAAATTCAACAAACAAAGAAACAAGATTCAAGAAGTAAGAATCAAGAAGCAGTTACAGATGGAGACTATAAATATAAGTCGAAGTCGAAGATTGCAAAGTTAGTTGAAAGTGAGTTGATTTATGCATACGCGAACGAAAAAGCTTATCTGTGAGGTTATTGTGCAAATTAGCTGAGAGCTAATATTACTGTAACAAAGTTCAAATACTTTTGTAAAAAAAATAGTATAGATAGCCTGCAGAGGCTAAGAGTGAAAGAATACTGAGTGTAGAGACCTGAAGAGGCTCGGAAAGAATACTTGTAAACGTTGAAGAGATAGTGAAATCTCAGAAAGACTTCTGAGGACTGGACGTAGCCCACGGTTTGGGGTGAACCAGTATAAAATCGCTTTGTCGACTTCTCTCTACTCTATCTTTCTTTAAAGTTCAAAGTTTTGTTATTACTGTTATTTCGAAACAAGTTTTCAAAGTTTTGATTAATTCGAACTCACTTAAGTTTCTGTAAAAGGACTTGTTTTTAACAAAACGTTCTTTGAAAGAGTTTTCAAAAAAAGAGGAATAGACAATTCAACCCCCCTTCTCGTGTATTCGTTATCGTATTATAAGCATTATACTAACGTGTGATTCACTTCACTATTCTGACCACTAAGGAAGTCTTGGCACAAAAATGTTTAGAGTACATACAAAATTAAAACACAAAGAAAGTCAACTTTGTCGTTCTAAATATGCAGAAGTACTACAACAATATGGATGCGATTTCTCAACTTATAAACATCCTAGACAAAAACATCCACAATTTAAACATCAAAAATATAAATGGAAAAAATATCCTAAAAACTATAAATGCAATAAGCAATATAGAAAACAACCATATAGAAAAAAATTTTGACGCAAAAATTATAGACAATACAAACCTAAACAAAAAATATTGTCCTAAAAAAAAAGACATGTAGATGTTGATTATATCAAGAAGAAGGACATTATGCTGATAACTGTCAAAAGAAAACTCAAGGTAAATATGAAGAAAAAATAAATATACTAAATTTAGCTTTTTAAGAAGACTTAGAGCCAACTGAATCTGATTATGAAACAAATTCAACCATCTCATCTCTTTATCTTTATGAATCCCAAAACTCAGAATCATCAACTAAATTCGATAACAACTTTTATTCAATTAATTATTCAGACTAAGAAAATAAATGCATATATAAATACAGGGCTACTATCTGTATAGCTTCGAAGCAATTACTAACTACATGGAAAAAATTAGATAAACCACTTCATATAAGAATAGCAGATGGAAGTAGAAAATCTATTTGGTATGTAAGTTATTATAACAATATCTTAATTGAAAATTATACATCCATAGTCCCATCTATTTACATGTAAGAATCAGAGTTACCATTAATATTAGGTAATAATTTCCTAAAATTATACAATCCCTTCTGTTAATATTTACGCTTTATAACATTAAAACACCAATAATAAAATCTTTAAACCAAAAATCAATTATTCTCAAAATTATCATACTACTTATTATCAAAAATTAAAACTTTTAACTGACAAATTAGATTATTTACAATTCTATCCTCTCAACAATATGTCTCTTCAAACCGAAATTGACATATTATTAGAAAATGTTTGTAGTGAAAATACATTAGATCCAATAAAACATAATAATAATCTTCGTATTGAAATTAAATTAAAGGATCCCACACAAGAAGTAAACATTCGAAATAACATTCCATATACCCAACAAGATGTTCAAGAATTTATTTCTAAATGCACTGATTTATTAGCAAAATAATTAATTTCCCCAAGTACTAGTAAACATTCAGCTCCTGCTTTTTATGTAAACAATCATTCTGAACAAAAAAGAAGAAAACAACAAATGGTAATTAACTATAGAAAACTAAACGAAGCAACTATCGGAGATGCATATACATTACCCGGCAAATATTATATTATAAACAAATTAAAAGGACATAATTGGTTTATAACATTAGATGAGAAATCCAGATATTGGCAGTTAAGATTACACAAAAATACAAAACCACTTACAACATTCACTTGTCCACCGCAAAAATATTTTCAATGGAACGTATTACCTTTTGAATTAAAACAAGCCCCTAGTATTTATCAAAGATTTATGGATTAAAAGAATTTATGC
This sequence comes from Erythroxylum williamsii, assembly GCA_027564335.1. Lineage (NCBI taxonomy): Eukaryota > Viridiplantae > Streptophyta > Magnoliopsida > Malpighiales > Erythroxylaceae > Erythroxylum > Erythroxylum williamsii. The sequence continues at coordinate 50,567,174 of JANITW010000005.1, forward strand.
TTGCATATATAGATGATATTATAATTTTCTCGAATACAGATAAAGACGATCTTCTAAAAAAGGTACAAATCGCACTTCAACGATGTAAGGAAAAAGGCTTAATCTTAAGCAGAAAGAAAGTTAAACTAGCTCAACAAAATATAGAATATCTAGCTGTTGAATTTCATAATGGATTTCTAAAATTACAACCAAATATTCTTCAAAAAATACAACAATTTCTCGATGTTTTGAATAACCGAACTCATGTGCAATAGTTTCTCGAAATACTCAACTATATTTCTAATCAAGGATTCTTTAAAAATTTAGCAAAAGAACAAAAAAGATTACAATTAAAATATAGCATAAAATCACAATGGAGTTGGACTAAGACGACACAAAAACGGTACATAATCTGAAGGATTTATGCAAGGATCTACCCATTTTATATAATTATCTTCCCAAGGATACACTTTTGGTACAAATTGATGCCGGTATAGATATATGGGCAGGTTGCTTTTTAGCACAATCTCCTAACGAAAAGAAATATTTATTATGCAAGTATATAAATGGGACTTTTAATCCCACTGAACTCAAGTATCCAATACATGAAAAAGAAACACTAACCTGTCTCAAGACATTGAGAAAGTGGAAAATGGACTTATTACTTGTTGAATTTACAATTCAAACAGATTCCAAGTATTTATGTGGATTTACCAAATATACAATTAAAGCCAATTATAATCAAGGAAGGCTAATTCGATGGCAGTTGGAATTAAATCAGTACAATTTTCATATTCATTATAATTCGATGGCAGTTGGAATTAAATCAGTACAATTTTCATATTCATTATATCAAATCTGCTGATAACAGTCTTGCAGATGTTCTAACTAGAGAATGGAAGCAGTCATTATAAGTTTAACAGAATCATTATTTAAAGAGGAAGCAGCATTGATTGAGCTAAAACAAATGACTTCTGAACCTCCAACTTCTCAGCCTTCTACCACCACGCCTTCCATTCAACCTATTACTCCCCAACAAATAACTCAACTCTCCATATCATATACCTCACCTATCCCACCTACTGCTTAACGCAAAGAAGACTTTAAGGAAGAAAAGGTGTATGTTATTTTTAATGGACCCATAGTAGGAATTTATGAAGAATGGCACCAAGTAGCTGTACACATTATAGGAAAATAATCCATCTTACACAAGAGCTTTCCCTCTAGACAAGAAGCAAAAAAAAGCCCTATCAGACTTCAAAAATCTGCCTTTGAAACCTCAATATAAATAGGTCTTGGAACAACCACCACTAGAATCAAGAATGAAGACATTGGGAAAACCAATCAATATGGACAAAATCAATGCTATACCCAACAGAGCATTTAAGGAAGAAGTACGTAAAATTACGTCTAAAATGTTCTGTGAGTGTTTTTAAGTGCTAAACTAATGGAAGGAGGAAAGAAAATATTCCAGTATTATCCACAAAATAGAGGCAAATATGGACCTTTTCCTGAGGCAAATCCACTCACAACTTGTTTATTCTTTCAAAGTGGACTCATAGATACCATCTATCTAACCCATTTAAACATTTCTCAAAATTTCCTACAGGATTTCTACAAGCAGTCAAGACCTATAAGGATCGATTTGCCAAAGATAGAGAAAGATTTCTCAAATTCTTCATCAATTATCCTATCTTCAAGGAATCAAATAATATTAAGGACGTTGAAATTAAAGTCTCTAAAATATCTTTTATTCAGGTTGGAATCAGTAATGGAATATATCCACCAGTAGACGAACCTCCTCGTCATAGCTTCGAATGGGAAACTATCAATTAGTTCAACCTTAATTATTGGAAGGAGTGTATCAACAATGCATACAGATCAATCCCGAATCATTGGTGAAGGTCAATTATAAAGGATCCAATATGTTCCTAATATCTGCTTATAAAACACCAAGTACCACCGAAGCACTTCGAATAATTAGACAATTTGAGCAACCATTCTCAGTACTTAATGGCATTTTTGAAGAATTGTCCGAACAATGGAAGTATGGCCTTTGTCAACAACTCAACAAGCATGAACCACATAAATGTATCTACATCCCTACTACATCCAAAAACAACAAAGAAGAATACTCTGGATCTATTGAAGCAATAATTGAGGAGTAAGAAGACAAATCTTAAAGGAAGAATGTAGGCCCTAGTGTCTACCACCAAACAAAGCAGATTCTTCTGTTTTTTTCTTTTCTTTATGTAAATTATTAGCTTTACTTTACTTTAGCTTTTACTTTATTCCTTTTGTCGGACACATTTATTTTTGGCCTTTTCTCCTCCTCTACTTCTATATTATGTAGGCTTCGAGCATTTGCTCAGGTTTGCAATAATAAATTACTTCCATCTTCCATACCTTCTCTTCAAACTCCGATCATTGCCTAAGGTTGGCCTCTAAAAGGAAACGAGAACAAGTATGAGTCTGTTAGTTTTTTATTGTTTCATCATCACTAAATAAGTAGTTTACATATGATTTCTCTTATGTTTTTATTTCATCAATCATTATATATGTTCATTTATTTAATCCTTATCTTTTGCCAGACTCGATGTAATTCAACCTTCTTTAGTTCTCTTTTACTCTTAACTCTATATATCTTCATCTATCTTTATCTATCTAAATACTTCATTATTTTCTAGATCTATCAATATGCCATCATTCCCTTGTAACCGGTGTCAAGCAATTTGGAATTATATTGACTTAACCACTCAGAAAATCAATTTGAGCAAACACATCCTTAAAGTAAGAAAAAATATGCACCTAATTATATATTTCTGTAATATTCCAAACCCTCCTACAAGTCAAATGAAAAAAATGTTATGAAAGCATTCAAGAATATCAAACCATCTTAGCACAAGAAGAAGCAGAACTTAAGCAATTTCATTTACTCTTCTCAGAACATTATCACATTCATCTAGAATTAGGATCTGAAATTTGAATTACTTTATTTGTACTCCTTTAATAATAATAAACTACCAATGTGTTTAATCTTTCTTCAATTCATTTTATTTATCATTATGCATCTGTATTTAGTTATAAATTATTTATGCTTTCTCATTATGGTTTTCTTATCTACTAGCTATATCTTTATTAACCCTTCTCATCAATTATCTACTTTTCTATGCAATTGTTTGATATATAAATTTCCTAGACTTTTATTTCAAAATTTGTTAGTTCTTATAGAAAATCCAAACGTTTCATATTATAATCTAGAAGAGGAACCATATCAATGAATAATAACATTTGTACCACTTGCAAACAACTAGAAAATCATATACAATATATTGAACAATTAATCACAAAATATCAAGAAGAAAAAACATATTTTGAAAATCGCTACAATTATTTACAATTTGTCATCAGTAACCCTAATGGAATTAAACCTATATAAAAAAGCTAGAATTAGCTCAAAATCTTCATCAATTTTATACTCAAGAATCAATTTATTTGAAAAATAAATTGTGAAATCATCAAAATATACTCCATATCATCATTAAAAATGACTGAACAAAATCAGTAACAAAATATATTAGAAACATACAATTTAGAATTAGCTTAATCAACTGGCACTTTTCATATAAATACTTTATTATCCAATGAAAACCAAAAACAAATAGCTAGAGCCTAATTAAACTTAAAAGTTGGACAAGATATTCAACATTCCTTATTTAAATAGTTTGTTCATCGCAAAAATGTCATATTTTGGAAAAATTGTTCATGAAACACCTATTAGGATAGATTAGCGTAATGGCCATATTCGAATTAATTTAATTGACCAAAAGCAAATTTCTAGACAATTACAAAAAAATACCAGAAGACAAAAGACAAAATAGGTTATATTCATTTATTGACAATCCAAGTTTTATTAAAATCAACTTTTCAAGAAGGAATAGATTCACCAATAAGGATGGCCATAATTAACGAAAGAACGACCAAGTTAAATGACCAAATCATAGGAATAATGAGCGAAAATTTAGCTTATGGTAAAATCAAATTTAATACTAGTTTAAAATTAGGTATTCCTTTGAAATCACATAATCTAGATTAAACCATAACCATTGCATATAAATTTACAAAGAAAATATAATGAATTTAGGACAATATCCATTTTCTATCATGTATCAAATTAGTTATGCTTTAACCAATTCTCATCATAGCATTGAATTTAGAAATACAGATAAAATTTATATTGATCAACTATTCAATGATGTAGCTAAAGTAGGAACTAACATATGAACAAAAATACGAACTTTATTTGAAATTCAATATCCAATTCAAATAAATCCAAGTACAAATGCTAGACTCTCCTTTTCTGCATCTAGTTCTACAAGTAGACCCAAGCTTTTTCATTCACAATCTTTGCTTTTACAAAGACCTTTAAGATCTACAGTACCTGGACAACATTTAGAACAATCTGTTAGAATTATTGATCCTATTAGTCCTTGTCAAAATCTAGAACAAATTGTTTCTAAAGAATTAACTACAATTAAAACACAACTATAATAACTAACTATACATATTAAAAATACTCTATGAGCATTACTCAATATATTTCTAAAGTACCAAATAAACAAATACAATTAGAACTTCAAGTAGATGAACTATTAAAAAATCAAATGGAAATTACTAAAGTAATACAACAATTAGTAAAGGAAACTATTAAACATAAAGAAGCAATAAGCAAGATTCAAGAAAATGTAGAAAAACTTGAACGCTTGTAGTTATGGTACTTCGAACCCTCTATAACCACCAAGCTTCACAACATTATTTTTCATATGCTTGATTGGAACCAGTGGTTATGTTGGGACTCGAACACAAGACGTGGGGCTACACCAGGCCCATACTTGGAGCTCTGATACCACTTGAACTAAAAACTATAGCTTGTAGTTAGGGTACTCTTTTGCGCCATTAAGTAATGCAATATGAAGATGGATGCAGTGGGTGAACAGAGGAAACTACAACTATAAGAATTGGAAGAGCTTAGGCTTTAATCTTATGAGAATGTAGAAATTTACAAGGAAAAGGTGAAACAATTTCATGATAAGATGATTGTTAGGAAGAATTTTGTGATTGGACAAAAACCATTCATGGCTTACACTTTTCCTAGGTAAAATGCCTTCCTATGGATTGGACCTTTTGTTGTTACCAATGTGTTTTTCACACTACGCAACTGAAATTGAAAACTTACAAAAAAATAAGAAATTTAAAGTCAATGGTCATCGACTGAAACCCTTCTATGAAGGATCCCAAGTGGAGGATGTGCAAGTGATAGGGTTAGAAAACCCTTATTTGTTAAGACTGAGCAATGTGGAGTGGAGCCAACGATGTGCTACTTGGGAGGCAACCTAAAGGAAGTTAATTTCTATCTTTTTTACATTTTTGCAATTGTTATTTTCCTTAAATGCTCCATTTCTTGCATTTGATGTTACATTGGGGACAATGTAAGTTTTAAGTGTAGCAGAGGCTCTTAGTTTGATATGAACATTTATATATGTTTGTGAGCTTAATTGTTGCTTATGTGACTTCTTAGGCGGTTTTCAAAATCAAACTAACAAAATAAAAAATTTTCTCATTTTCTATTGCTTTTAAGACTATGTAGTCATAATTAGAGTGTTAATTGACCCAAAAAATCCTTAGCAAATTTGCTCTTCTGATTGGTTAATTTGGATTATCTTTAGAAGAGTAGTGACTAGTGGTAGACAAAAGCCTGTGAGATTTTAAGCCTTATTAGACTAACACATCCATATAAGTCTTATTGTTTTTTTTAATGAGTAACCTTCATGACATGTTCATCCTGATTTTATTTGATTTGCTACTCAAGACCACATTTTTATCACATGCATTAATATGGAAATGATTAGGCATCAGTTTATATGAATTTTCATTTTTAACCCCTTTTGAGCTTTATTAGCTTTTCTTTTCGTATTAACCACATTACATGCTTTAAACCTATCAAAATGTCTCACCGAAACCTTATAGCTAGTGAAGAAATTGTTGATTGTTGAGTTTGTAGGTGTAAAAAATTAAAGTGTGAGGTATGTATATATGTGGTTTGCTATGGTTTTCTGATAGTCATTCATCTTTGTTTATAATTATGTATTCTTGAAAAAATAGGAATTGAGTAAATGTTTTTGTGTCTATGAGCTTAATTTTGATGTCTTACCCGTAGATGACCAAAGGCTAAGTGTAGGGGAAATTGATATGTGGTTAATTGATTATGAATTTATTCCATAACACTTAGTGATTATTACTATGAAATGGTTAAGGTACTCACTTTAACTCATTTGTGATTTTAGGCATAATTCAGAAATAAAGAAGTTAAAGTGAGTTGAAAGCACAATAATTAGGCCATTTTTAAAAGATTAATATTCTCTTGTCTTTATGGAGTAAGAAGAAGAAAATTAGAGTAAGAATACAAGAAAAGCTGTTCAAAATAACCTTCGTTTGACTAGAAGGAAATATGGAAAATTCAGTCCAAAGCAAGTAGAAAACCCACGAATGTGCATGTTCCATGTCTGTTAGCTTATCCATTATTTTGTCTAATTTGGAATCCCATGAACTGGACTCATTTTGTTGAAATTCAAGTAGGTCCTTATGTCCCATGTGAATACTTGCATTGTTGGACCAATAGAAATTTGGGCGGTTCTACCACCCTAAAGTGTATTGGTTCATACAAGGATGATGATTTCCCTAACTAAATTGGGGCTCATTGAAATCTGCATGAGTCATTTGCTCCCTATAACATACATCCTCCATGATCATTCTTTTTTTTTAATCTCTTTTTATCATTTAACTCTTGAGATTCCCTATTATTGTTTGGTGATATCCAAGTTGATGTGTCGTCTACTTTATGCCCAATTTTTTAAAGGTGAAAAAGCCTTAGACTAAGAACTAATCACCTCCCTAGCAACAACGTCAAACAATGAGGGATAATCTAATCCTAAAATCTAAGGCCAGAAACAAGTCACAGAAATTCAAAATGTACGAAACTAAAAACGAGAATTTAACCCAATCAATCAAATTAAGAATCAAATATGAAAATATTAATTATTCATTAGTTGCAATACACACCTAAGAATCAACCTAAGGAAATTTCCAATTGAGATAAAGGGAATTTACCTATCCTTAATGCTAGCCTAATTGATTATGAATTAACAGATTGTTAGTTCTAGACGATCCTAGGGTTGATTACTTTCTCTCAAGTTATAACTATTAACCCTAAATCATAAACCCTAATTAGATTATGGAAATTGCAATCTCTCAATTAACAACCTATCCAAACCCTAATTAGTTCTGAAGTTCTCTAATAAACTGTCACAAACCTATGTAAAATCTCTCTTGCACAAAATAACGACTTGATTTGATTCTTGTTCTATTAAATTACCTAACTCTTGTTAGCCCAATTTAATCATTTTTCATTTGACTTACCCTCTTAGTTTATTATCAAATTATGCACTCGTAGAATTAAACCACAACAAATCCAATAACCACATAAACAATCAAATTTCATAATTTAAAGATAAAACTCCAAAGGCAAGTTTAGAACATCCTCATCATTCAAGATCTATCATCAACTAATCCATATCTATACAATAGTAAAACTAAACATAAATAGGAAATAAGATTTGAATGGACGGTAAGAGGCAGTGACATCGGGAAACTCCTGAGCCAGAAAGTACGTCGAGTCTACTTCTTCTCCTCATCTCTCTTTTTTTTTCTCTTCCTCTATCTCTCGATGATTTCTCTGAAGGGTTTCTTCAAGGTGGCTGATGCCAAAAGCTCCCTTATTCATCTTTGTCTTGTTCTTTAAATATCTTTTATGTTCTAAGCAGCCCTAGGATTTTTTTGAGGTTAGAAAGGTTCAAAAAATCCCTTAAAACTTGAGGTTTTTAGGTATCTGCACATTTGCCTGATATAGGCCATGATCTTGGGTCACATCTGAGCCTTCTATCATGATCGTGGCCTATGATGCCACAATTGTGGGCCATTGTTTCAACCTGAATGTCTCCAAAACTTCTCCGTTCTTCTATGTTGAACTTGAAATACTAATAAATAAATCAAAGTATCTTAAAAATATAATATTTAAGCTTAAAGATTTGTACTAACCCATAAAACACTTAAAACACAAATACTTACCAAAATATCACAATTCTAAGCTAAACACATACTAAATGATTAAATTGATAGCTAAACACATATTAAACTGAGCCCTAAAATATGATACAATTTATACATATCAATCGTGAATGGTGTTGAGTGTACCTATGGATATATCTTATTTGAACACATTTTCCAAGACTACCTATAGATTGCTCAATTTATAACGATGTTGAATGTTGATTGATCATGAGTAAAAGAGTTGAATGTTAATTTCTTGCTATGGTTTTCTTAAGTCATTCATCTTTACTTATGATTATCTATTCTTAGTAAATATGGAAAATGAGTAACTGTTTTAGTTTGTGACTTTGATTTTGATGATTTACCCAAGAATGGTCAAAAACTAAGTATGGTGGAACTTGATACATCCTTACTTGTTGATACATTTAATCCATTACACTTGGTGACTAATGCTTTAAAATGCTTAGGATACTCACTTTAGCTTATATTTGATTTTAGACACATTTCAGAAGTGAAGGAGCTAAAGTGACCCAAAAGTATACTTATTGAGCCACCTTCTCAATGTTCACACTCTATTGTCTTCATGGAGCAAGAAGAAGACAAAGATTAAAAGAAAAAGAGACAAGATAGAGCATAAAAATGGAGGTATGTGTAACATTTTGATTTAAAAAAGACCATAGACGTTGGACCCCTAATTTTTCTTGGAATTTTGAATTATAGATTGACATTAAATGAGGAATTTGTGGTGACTTATTCATGTGCAAAAAAAAAAAGAAAATTCAAGAATGTAAATTGTTATATGAGATTAAGATAGGTGAAATATGCTTTTGTTATTGATGTTTTTAATTAATTATGGCCTAAAATGGTGTTTTAAGTTTAAATGGAATTGATAGTGAATGAATTGCTTTAAATGAAGTTGAAAAGCAAGAAATGAATAGTAAAAGTGTTAGATTTTGGAGAATTGAAAATCTGAAATTTTGAGGATGAATAGTTGCAGAAAATGGCAATTTGGATCTGAAACTTTGTGAATTTTTCTGGCTTGATCTAGGCAGATTTTGATAAAATGATCTTCATGAAACTTGTAGCTTCTGTTGAGAGTTTTCTATTTCCATAAAGTATGATGTTTTTCAATATCAGGATTGAAAGTTATGATCATTCGAATTTAAGTCATTTTGCTTTGTGTTTGGAAAATGCTCATAAGTGTAGATTTGTGTGTACTGTGTTTTGAGGCCAATTTTGTACTGATGTGGTTTAAAATGAGACTAAGTGGTTTACATGAAAGTTATATAGAACTTGCACAGCTTTACAATGATGTATAATATGTTATTTTTGGTTGTGGAAATTAGAAGATATGAAATTTGAAAGTTTGGATGTGATATAGGATGATAAATTTTTGGCAGAAACTTTGATTGAAAAATTGACCTAGTTAGAGGTTAAAATTGCCTTTAAGTGCTTCATGAAAGTCTTATATTATGTTTTGATCTTTCTATTGATGCAAAGTATGGAAATTTTGGACCATGGAATGTGAAGTTATAATTTTTAGAAGTTTTCTATTACTGTTTGGGATGATCATTAGTGGACAGAAACTTTGAAGTAGTTTTTGACTCCCTTAGAGGCCAAATTGATTTTTCTGTCCTTCATAAAAGTTGTAGGTTGCTTTTTGATCTTTTTATTGATATAAATTATGACATTTTTGGACCTTGGAGTTGAAAGATAGAAATTTTAGAAGTTGTGTTACTGTTTTAGGATGGCATTTTTGGGCAAAAAATGTGAGTGGATTTTTGACCTCTTTAGAGATGGATTTGGCTTTTGTTTCCTTCATGGAAGTGGTAGAGTTTCCTTTCAGCTTTCCATTGATACCAAATTTTTTCAATTTGGAGCTCTGGATCAAAAGTTGTGAATTTTAGAAAATCAGATATATATATATATATATATGAAAAAAGAGAATAGACGTAGTTCACGATCGCTACGAGCTTGCGATTGCGAACTCGTCAGAGTGCAACGCCCTCGTGAGGGCGAGCGGGCGAGCGAAGGGGCTCTCGCGCCCACGCTGCGACGCCGTTTTGCAATTTCCTTTCCTTCTCTTTTAAGAATCCGACCCTTTTTAATATTTTGCTTATATCTTCTCCGTCCGACATCCGATTGACTAGATTTTTGAAGCGTTAGATTCCTAAGACATCCCTCTATCTCTAAATAGAAAATTGTAGATTTTTGAGGTTAAATTGAAAGAGAATGATTAAATCAAAGTGAGTTGGATAATTTTCTGAATATATTTCAGTATTTTGGTAAATTCTTGATGTGTAGAGATCCAATTGAGTTGATTGTTGCTTCTAGATAAACTAGAGATATGGGACTACAAGTTATCTGAAGGCATTGAATTTCAATTTAGCCCCTAAGATTTTCAATTTCTGAATTGAAGTTGGGTTTAGTGTTCAATCTTGGATTAGTAAGAGCTGAAAGTATTTTGGCCATAAGTTTTGCTCTAGTCATTCAAATGAGGTGATTCTTGATTTGGATTAAACTAGAGAAATAGGGCTACAAATGTTCTGAAGGACTGGAATTTCAATTTAGTCTCTAAGACTATCAATTTTTAGATGTAAGTAAATCGCAGGAAATTATTTTAGCATAAGAATAGTCTGAAATATTTGGAGTATAACTTTTGGAATAATGAACCAAATTAAGTGATTTTAGTGGCGTTATGAAATTAAGACAATGAGGAACATTTCTGTTAGCCCCAATTTTTTTTAAAAAAAAATTTAAGCATGATTAGATTAAATTGAGTAAGTTAGATTAGCATTAATTAAGTTGTCATTAATTAGTATGGGTTAGCATTAAAGAGTTAGGTGGTTAGTTAATGAAATTTAATGTGTTAGTTGGGTTTAATGAAGTAGGAAAAGAAAAGAAATTAAGTTGGGCTTAAAAGACAAGTGGGCCTTGAGAAGTTTAAAGAGGAAAGTAAGAAAGGAGAAGAAGGGAGTTGGATATTGGGCTTATGGGCTTAAGTTAACTATGAAGAAGTATAAAAGAAGAGAAGTTAAATGAGTTAGTAGGAAAGAAGAGGAAAAAAACGAAAATTGAGAGGGAGAAAGAGAGGTGTCGTGGAAGGAGGGAGAAAGAAGGAGAAAAGAAGAGTTCTTGCCTAGGTTTTGATTCTCCAAGAGTTTGAGTGGGTTTTTGAAGAAAGTTCAAGAGGAAAAAGTGTGGAGGAAGGTTCAAGCTACATTTTGAACCAAGAAATCACTTGGTTAGCTAAAGATTCAAGGTAAGCTTCTTGATTAAGGTTAAGCTTTTGTTGGTTTTATGGTTTAGATAGCTTAGAAAGAAGATGGGTTTAGT
>JANITW010000005.1:50824005-50836442 GCA_027564335.1 Erythroxylum williamsii
TATTCATATTGTTTTAATTCTAATCTTTTGCATATGGAAAGCAAAGATAATCAAGCTACTCCAGATTTCAAGTACCTTCAGACAAGTTTATTCCATCACATAAATCACTAACTCGGTCTTTGGGCTTGCTAATCTATTCTTTTTCTTTTCTTTTTCTAAGATTAAGCTTTTGACTGTATAAAAGTCAACTTTCAAGAATGACCTTGTTGTGAGATGATAAATTTTCTTTGTGTGCTCAACTCTCCGAAATCTGAGCAGGTAAGGTAATATGGTTTTTTTAATCCCTTAAATATTGGATTTCCTTGCTTGCCTATATTTATTTAGGGCCTATTATTAGGTCCTCTTGAGAAAGTATCATCCATAATGGGAACTCATTCCATGTTAAATTCATAGAAAACAGTTGATTCCATCATTCCAAGTACAAATATTAAGAGGATCACTTATCAAAACCCTTAGTATAATGTTGATATTGAAAAGATTAAAGGGACAAATTCCTCCTTACGTTTATGAACCCTTAATGTTAACATTTGCTATATTATTAAGTTTCATATAAATAAAGATTGTTTTTATAATAGCTTGTTAAGTATTTATTTAAATTTAATAACAATCTAAAAGTTCAACTCATAAATTTTGTTGTGAGTTTGAAAATAATGTCAGTATTATCAATTATTCTTAATACAAAAATGTATAATAAGATATGTAGACAAAGAAATCAAATTAGATAAGACTTTTGATAGTAAATTGAAACCACATTTAAAAAAGATAATAGTATTAGGTGCAAAGTAATTCACTCTCCCCAAAAACTGAATTAAATTCTCTCCATATGCATTCTTTCCTATAAGCTTACAAAACATTCTAGGTTGGTATCTTCTTTATAAACTCACAAAACATTCTGAGTTGGATTTTGTTTGAACCTGTGATATGACATAATGATGGATGATGGGCTTTAGGATGATAATCTAATCATAATTGGAGCTCATGAACTTGATTTTAGTCTCCATGAAAGGAATTAAAAGAGAAAAAAAACTATTAATATCAATTTTAAAGTAGTTTTAATAACCAATTTTACATCTATAAGTGAATTATGACACTAAAACTTATAAAATAATTAAAAGTTTTGAGTTTTAATAAATTTAATACTTAAATGAATTTATTTAATATTTTAAAAATTTTCCATAGATAATTTATCAATAATATAACAAAATAATAAGAATTCAGTCTCACAAATTAATTACAATTTGAGGAATATGATATTTGAACAAAATATATTAACGTAAAGAAAATAGTGAGCCAAAGTTCGTTTATATTTTTAAGGGTGTCTCAATTATTTCTGAAATGGGAAAACTTTATTCCTCCATGAAACCATTTGTGTTACTTTCTTAGCGCTCCTTCTAGAGTTAAAATTTGAAGAAAGTTAACCTCTCCTCTATTTTGTTTTATTTGTTTGCATCTTGCAATGTTTTGGTATCTTGAAGAGGTTCATCAGAAAGGGAAGCTAGTTATACAAAAGTTCGTTGACTTTTGATAGAGTGCAATAGGGTGCGTAATGCAATCAACAATATATATATTTTTAATTTTTGTACTAAGTTGTGATATAGTTGAGTATTTTAATTTTCTCATTATTATGTATATATTTACGTCCAACCAAAACAACTCTAATTTTAAGAATGCTGGAAATGCAGCTGAATTGTGAGAGAAGTGTAATGTACGGCTGAATATTCTACATAAATAGCACAGCTGCAAAGAAGTTGATCCTTTGTTTATTATATGATAAACTGTAGCATTTTGTTTGTACTCATTTTCTTCGTACTTCTGCTTGCACATGATCAGCTAGACAGTCAGTTTCCATTATCTTATACTTCTTGGATGCGTGTGAGTAACTGAGGATTGGCAAATTGTAATGTATGTCCGAAGTTGGCATCTCATTAACTCATGTAAACATCATTTTCTCATCACCAGGCAGCAGGAGGGTGTAAGAGAATGTCTCGTGACATCGATGTCTTTGTTTCCTTTCTTTCCAAAGCAAAAGTAACTGGCATGCAAAAACTGATTTGATTAGACAAATAACCAACACTTATTTTGCGTCCTTTTTTCCTACATTCTATATTTCCTTTTCAAACCTTTTGCACTCTTTAGATTGGAAAGCTGAGCATATGCCTACTTACATTGCAACAATACGAATCATTTAGGGAGCAAACAAATGGTGGGCACTTTTTGACCTCAACACATGATAAATGTTGCAAAACCAAGGACCCTGCTGCCAAATGTCTTGAATACAACAATAGCAGCTTCAGAGGGGATTAAATATGTCAAACTTCCTGCTATTAAAGCAGTATGGCTTTTGTTTCTGTTAGTGACTTATTTCTGTCTCTTTCTTTTGGAGCCAGGAAAAAATACGTGTTGCCCTTTATGTTAAAAAGGCTGCTCTGAAGTTTGTTGATGGTACTCACTCAATTTATATTTCATGCAGAGTTCAAATTTCTGTTTGCTTTCTTTTCTCACTTAATCTTTATATGGTGCAGCTGGTGCTGCAGTTGGTTTAGACGTTGAACACAAGGTTTCAGAAGCGGTGAAAAAAGAAGGCTTTCAAATTGACCCGGATGTCCTGGCCCCTATTGCTCGTGAACATGATCTTAAGACTTTGAAATTCTATGGTGGGGCTGAAGGAATTGCAAGGACAGTTTGTGTCTCATTGAATGAAGGTGTCCAAAGTAGTGATGTATCTAAAAGGCAAAACATTTATGGCTATAACCGTTATCCAGAAAAACCTCCAAGAACCTTCTTTAAGTTCGTGTTGGAAGCACTGCAAGACTTGACACTGATCATTCTTATGATTTGTGCTGCTGTTTCTATAGGTGTAGGAATTGCCACTGAAGGATGGCCAAAGGGCATGTATGATGGACTAGGAATCATATTAAGTATCTTTTTAGTTGTCATGGTTACTGCAATTAGTGACTACAGGCAGTCGTTGCAGTTCAGAGACTTGGATACGGAGAAGAAAAAGATTTTTATGCAGGTGACGAGGGATGGACGCAAACAAGTAGTCTCCATTTATGATTTGGTCGTTGGAGATGTAGTCCAACTGTCTGTTGGTGACATAGTTCCAGCTGATGGGATTTATGTGTCAGGATATGGTTTACTTATAGATGAATCAAGTTTGTCTGGAGAGAGCGAACCTGTCAATGTGAATGAAGACAAGCCTTTTCTTCTTTCGGGGACCCAAGTACAAGATGGGTCTGCAAACATGCTAGTTACAGCAGTTGGCATGAAAACTGAATGGGGAAAGTTGATGGAAACTATAAATGAAGGTGGAGAGGATGAGACGCCATTGCAGGTAAAATTGAATGGTGTTGCCACGATTATTGGAAAAATTGGTTTGGCTTTTGCTGTGCTAACATTCCTCGTGTTAACTGCAAGATTTCTGATAGATAAAGCAAAACACAACAAAATCACGCATTGGTCTTCAAGTGATGCTTTAACGCTTCTGAACTATTTTGCTATTGCCGTTACCATAATCGTTGTTGCTGTCCCTGAAGGCTTGCCGTTGGCAGTGACTTTGAGTCTTGCCTTTGCAATGAAAAAGCTAATGAATGAGAAGGCACTTGTTAGGCACCTGTCTGCTTGTGAGACAATGGGATCTGCTAGTTGCATTTGCACCGATAAAACAGGGACCCTAACCACGAATCACATGGTAGTTGACAGGATATGGATATGTGGAGAAGCTAAAGTTACAAACAGGAAAAACGGCATGGGGAATTTAGATATCAAAGCTTCAAAAGAAGTGTTAAACTTCCTTTTTCAGGTTGTTTATCGCAATACTGGTTGTGAAATGACTAAGGATGAAGATGGATTTGACAAAATTTTGGGAACACCAACAGACAAAGCATTGTTTGAGTTTGGCTTGCATTTGGGTGGTGTTTACCATTTATATCAGAGAGATTTTCAAATACTAAAAGTTGAGCCTTTCAATTCAATTAGAAAGAAGATGTCCACACTTGTGCTTTGTCCTGAAGGGGGACAACGAGCTTTCTGCAAAGGTGCATCAGAAATAGTGCTACAAATGTGTGACAAGGTCCTTGATGACAGTGGGGAACCTGTTCCTCTGTCTATAGAAGAGGTAAGAAATATCTCAGATGTCATAAATGGTTTTGCTTCTGAGGCTTTGAGAACTCTTTGCTTGGCTTATAAAGACATAGATGGCACTTTCAATGGACATGACATCCCTGATTCTGGCTACACATTAATAGCAGTGGTTGGAATTAAAGATCCTGTTCGCCCTGAAGTTAAAGATGCTGTTCGGACTTGTTTAGAGGCTGGAATTACTGTTCGTATGGTTACTGGTGATAACATAAATACTGCTAAAGCTATTGCAAAGGAATGCGGCATACTTGCTGAGGATGGCTTGGCCATAGAAGGACCAGAGTTTCGTAATAAGACATATGAGGAGATGAGGGAAGTTATTCCAAAAATTCAGGTATTTGTATGAATTCCCAGGAAAGTGATCCTTTTGCACTTTAAGATTTGTAACTTGTATCAATTGCTTGTGACAAATAGGTTATGGCTCGTTCTTTGCCTTTGGACAAACACACCTTGGTAACAAATTTGAGGAATATGTTTAAGGAGGGGGTTGTGGCAGTTACTGGGGATGGAACCAACGATGCTCCTGCTTTGCATGAAGCAGATATTGGACTTGCTATGGGCATAGCTGGGACAGAGGTTTGCATATGTTTCTTACTTTCATGCAGTTCTAGTTGATTATTTGTCTATCTCTTGGGTGTCTGCATTTATGGTTTGGTATCATAATAATTGTGACATTTTAGCCCACAATAATTTTTTTACTTCCACGAACAATGTAAAACACTGATGAATTTGTTTCTAATACTTGTATCTTCAAATTTGATTGAGATGTGAAAGTCGTAAATTTCAAACGCAAAGCATTCGGGAAACTCGAGGACAATCAATTTGTTCCTAGACCCCTTATAGTATCAGGATATTCCACAAGCAAAGCACTTAAAGCCAAGTTTTATCCATGCTAATGATGTTGCTATAATTTTGATAATGCCTATTGCATTTCCTTATTTTAGGATTTCTGACTTTAGAACTTTCCATGAAATATTAAAATTGGAATAAATATTTCTGGTTGTATATAATCTCTCTAATATGTTACTGGTTCGAGTGTTCGGGTCTTTGAGAATACAAAATTAATGACTGCAATATCAACTTTTAACATTTTACTTCAAATGATTTGATCTTAACAATTATATTTTTGAAATACAAATTTTGGAGTATGTCCAACAAAAATTTTTGTGATGTTAAAATTGGTATTCATTTATTTGAAGTTCTATTCAAGTTCCTTGGCCTTATTATAGAATATGAGAAAGGAGGTTAGCAGGTTTAATTGTAAAGTAGTCAGATAATAAAATTGATAGTCATTTCTTTTTAGTCAATTTCCTTGACATTATTATAGTATATGTGAAAGGAGGCTAGCAGGTTAATTGGAAAGTAGTTGGCAAAGCTCTTTTCTCCTTGAGCTTTGGCTCAAAGGTTGACTTCTTGCATATATTTTCAATTTGTCAACCCATGATATTACCGCCACAAATATGTATTTTGCAGGTTGCTAAAGAAAATGCTGATGTAATTATAATGGATGACAACTTTTCAACTATTGTTAATGTTGCTAAATGGGGTCGTGCAGTTTATATCAACATTCAAAAGTTTGTCCAGTTCCAGCTTACAGTTAATGTTGTTGCTCTTATGATCAACTTTGTTTCCGCTTGCATCACAGGTACTTTGACTTTTCAAGCTTGCTGTTAGCTTTGTTACATTATTTTCTAATGCAGAATATTATGTTACCTAGTGTCATTTTCATCTTGCACATGATGTTTTCAGGTTCTGCTCCTTTAACTGCTGTGCAGTTGCTTTGGGTCAACATGATCATGGACACTCTTGGTGCATTGGCATTGGCTACAGAACCTCCAAATGATGGATTGATGAAAAGGCCTCCCGTGGGGAGGGGCACAAGTTTCATTACAATGGCCATGTGGAGAAACATACTTGGTCAGAGTGTGTATCAACTAATTGTGCTTGGAGTTCTCAATTTTAGTGGGAAGCGCCTGTTAGGATTAAGTGGCTCAGATGCTACCAGTGTTTTGAAAACTTTGATATTTAACTCTTTTGTTTTCTGCCAGGTAAGATCTATAGTGATTGAGCCTACTGTTTTGATAGCTGTCTCATCTTCATCCATATGATTGCATCATGCTGCTAGAATATCTGTATAAAAAAGTTCTTGTAATATTACTTTCTACAACAAAATCTGCAGCCAAAAATTCTACAAGTTTTCTAACGACTCTCTTACGTATCCTTAACGATGAAGTATTTAATTTGCACTACGAAGTATATCTTTTATTGGATGAAGGTTAGAAACAAAAATGTTTACAGTCATCTTTTATAAGTTGTTGATGAGGTTAGCCCTTTCCTTTCAGGTGTTTAATGAAGTAAACAGTCGTGATATAGAGAAGATAAACGTATTCCGAGGAATGTTTGACAGCTGGGTGTTCTTAGGTGTTATGGTAACAACTGTGACGTTTCAAGTGATCATAGTCGAATTCCTGGGGACCTTTGCAAACACCGTCCCATTAAGCTGGGAATTATGGGTGCTAAGCATTGCAATAGGAGCAGTAAGCCTGCCAATAGGAGCCGTGTTGAAGTGCATCCCCGTGGAAAAAGGTACACCAAAGCAACATGACGGGTATGATGCTCTCCCAGGTGATCCAGAAATTTCTTGAGAGGTAAAATTGCATACTTACACCAATCGCAGAACATATAAGATAGGGAAAGGCCTTTTTTGCTTCTTTGTTTTTCCCCGAATTTGAAGGAAGCCTCAATTGGTGTGGTTGATTTTTCAGAATGTAACCTCAAACCTTTTGAAGGGAGCTGAAAACCACTGATTTTGATGCTAAGACAATTTCACGTGTCTCTTTAAGTGTTAGGCAGCAGCTGGAGTTAGTAATCCTGTGGAATCAAACCTTTCGCCCTAAGAACTTAATAACTCAGGAGGTTTCAAGTTTTCATCACAAATTTCAGCTTTAAAGAATAAAAATACTAACCAATTTGGTTCTGTACATGCAATTAGGAGAATTTTATTTGTCCATTTCTGTTATTCCTTTTTGTTCTGTAAGACTGTTTTTTTTTTAAAGTTTAGGATCTTCGCACCATGAATCGTACCAAAAGTTTGGACTCGTCTTTTCCTCTGTTTTGCCGATGTGCTTGAAATTACTGGAAGGAAAATTAGGTGTGTAGCAATTATGTGAATTAAAGTAAGTATTTGCTAAGCCAAGAAGGTCGAACGTGTTCTTCTTCAGCAGAATCCGAAGTTCTTAATGTGATTAACATGCAGAGTACATGGGAGCTGTTGGGATTATGTGCTGGCATAGTCTAGTTGAGTACGTGGGAGATGGTGGTGTGCTGATTGTTAGCTAATTGAATAGGTCTTAGCTATTTATTTGCTAGTAGTTGTTGGAGTCCTTATTTTTAGCAGTTAAAGGTCATGAGCTTAGGAGATGGTAGTTTTCCTTCTGTATTCAAGCTATTCCAGTATGTAGCAATAAAAATAAGTTCATTCACAAATCCAAATAGTTTGATTCATTCCTACCCAAAGAAAAATTCAAATTATTATCATTGTTAGCTTCGATTGGGACCCTATCATTGGTATAGAGCTAGGTTATAATGGGAACTAACAAGGAAAGAATCGAGCAATTGGAGGCTGGGCTAGGAGCACTTCAAAACGGTATAAGCCAGATGGAACTTGGGTTAAATGACAAGTTGCATCAAATGCAGGAAACCATTAACACGTTATCAGAAGCTTAACTATCTAACAAGGAAGTATCAATTCCAGCAGCAACGCCAGTGACCATAATAGATGTTTTCGCAATTATATTGACGACTGCAAAGATCACAAAGCTTGAATTTCCAAGGTATTCAAGAGACGATCGATCCAACGTACTGGTTCATTCTTTGAATTCCACAACACCCGGATAGCACAAAAAGTGTCATTGGTGGTCATTCCACCTTGAGAGTGAAGCTAATCAAAGCGATCCTACAAACAAGAAGGGAGATAAGTGATGTGGGTAGATTTTGAAGAACTCTGGGCTTGTTTTGAACCTACGAAGAGCGAAGATTTTGATGAGGCTTTATCAAAGCCGAAACAGGAGAGCTCACTACGAGACTATCAGAGAGAGTTTGAAAAAGCTAGGAAATCGAGTGCAAGGATGGACGCAAAAGGTGTTGGTTGGAACGTTTATAGGAGGGCTTAAATCAGAAATTGCAGATGACATTTGGATGTTCAAACCAAAATCATTAAAAGAAACAATCAGTCTAGCGCGAATGAGAAATGACCAGCTAAATTGTCAATAAAGATTGACACAGCCACAATAACTCAGTCGGTCGCAACTTGACTTGTCTACCCAGACGAAATCCAAATCAACACCACCTATGAATCACCTTACTGGGGAAGAAATGCAAAAAAGGCGAGAACAAGGCTTTTGTTTCAATTGTTTTTTTCCTCTTTCTTTCTCTCCCTTATTCACGTTTTTCTCCTTCTTAAGAACAAGATTGCACTTTCTTTTTTCAATTATACCTTTAATAAGTGTGAAATGTCAACTTTGCCCTTCCTTTATCCTTTATGACTTTTATACTTAAGTGACATGCTAAAATTGTCCTTTATACATTCTTACTATTTTAATTCAACTAATCAATATAATAAAATCCTACTAATATTGGCATAATAATTAACTCCAAAAATTAATCTATCAATACCTCATAATTTATTTAAATCGTGTTTAACTCAACAAGAAGAAAAAAATTCAGGGGCCAACAGGATAAATCCCTCTCTCATAATTTGGTAAATTCTCTTGTGTGATTTTCCATTATTAAATTGTTGGTGCTCAATATTTGTTTTTGTTAAGTTAAAACTTCAAATTAATATCTTGACAATCATCCGTGTTAACTTTCCTGTCCCATTTTATTTTCATTTAATTAATTTTCTAGCTTTAGATAACTTAGGATTATATTAGTCCACAGATCTTCGTAGGATTGACCCTTCATACACTACAATTCACGACCCACGCACTTGCAACATTTTGAGGGCTATAAATAGTAAAGCTTGCCACTGTAATAAGTTTTTGGTGTTGTTGTTGAAGAGTTAGTATGATTAGTTTAATTCTTTTAGTATAAGGAATTTTCACTATCTCTTGTGATTGAGGTACCCAATCACAAATATATATATATATATACATATACATCAATTTGGACATTATAAGGCAACTATGAGGAGTCCAAAAAGCTAAATGATGGTGGAAATATATTATAGGGAGTAAAAGACTCTTGCGGACTTCAACGAGGCACATTTTGGTTGGGGAAGTCGTCATTCTTATTATAACACGTACACTTCGGGGTGGTATAACCACCCAGATTTCTATTGATCTAACAATGTAAGGACTCATTTGGGGCATCAAAACCTTTTAGGATTTTAGTAAGAAGAGTCTGGTTCATGGGATTCAAAATCATACAAGATCATAGATAAGCTTATGAACATGGAAGAGGCCGAGAAAAGACTAGAAGAGAGGTTTAAGCAACGGAAGATCATGCCTATCTATTCATAACCTAGATGTTCAAATGGGTTAGCTTTCCAGGGAGTTTTGTAAGAGAAGTGTGGAAAACTGTTTGCGCAACATGAAAGTAAATTCAATATAGCAATGTAAGACTATCACACGTAGGAGTGAGAAAGAGCTAAGAGAATCAACGGATAGACAAGCTGAAACCCACCTTGTAGATGACCAAAAGAAGCATAAAAAGGATGAAGAAAAGAATGAGAACCCCCCTACAATTCTCCTCCACTTTATACACCAAAATTACCATTTCCATAAAGACTTCAAAAGAACAAATTGGATACCCAATTTGCAAGGTTTGGAGAAAAGGCGAAGAAAGTGAAAATTACTTTGCCCTTTGTGGAAGCTTTGAAGAGCACACCTACGTATGCAACAGTTCTCAAAGACATATTCTCAAATAAGAGGACTTGGGATGATAATCAAATGGTATCCCTAACGGAAACAACCACATGCCTTTACAATTGACAGATCCAAGGAGTTTTACGATACCTTTTAGTTGGTAACTTAATGATTTCAAAATTTTTATGTGACTTAGGTATAAATATTAACCTTATGTGTTTGTCAATTTTTAGGAGATTGAGGGATGGGAGATATGAAACCAACTTCTATGCTTATTCAGTTGGCAGACCAATCAATGAAGAAATCATTAGGGTTGGTGGAGGATGTACCTGCAAAAGTGGATAAGCTTATCATCCCTGTGGATTTTATCGTGCTAGACTTTGAAGATGATTAAAACTATCTGCTAATCTTAGGCTTACCATTTTTTACCATAGGAAAAACTTTGATCGATGTCCATGAAAACAAACTTATCCTTCGAATTGGTGATGAACAAGTGAAGTTCAATATGAATAAGGTATTAAAGAATCTGAAGGAGGGTGACTCATTCAGAAGAATTGATGTGGTAGAATCTTTTAAGGAGTAAGAAGAAAAAGAATAGATGACAACAAACATAAAGCTTGAAGCAGATAAGAAGGTCTCTGTTCACAAAATGGAAGAGGAAGAAGAGATGAGGGTGGTTGAATAAGAATAAGAATAGATCACCTTCTTATAAGACAAACTACTGGGTTTAATAGAAGATTCAGGGAGTTTTATTATTCCCTATTTTATTGACAGTTTAATAGTAAAAAGGACATTACTGCACTTAATTGGTTTCATTAATTTCATTAATATTGTCCTTTTGATTATCTTCCAACATGTAGCTTATCTACAAGCTACAAAGCTGAAGTTAGGAAACATGGGTGGAAGCAAGCCATCATAATTGATCCCAGTTGAGCTTTCAAGGATCAAGGTCAAGCTAATGACCATAACTTAGCACGTTTAGGAGTTAAATTTAAATTATGTGTAGTTAGATTTGTTTTACATTCTGAAAAATAAGTTTTTATGATTTGGAATGGTTGATGATTGCTAACTTTCTTTCTCTCTTTGAATCAAGTATAAGATAGGAAAGTAGGCTCAAAGCATTCAACTTCCACCTCCGACACCATCGCAATCACCTTGATAGTTTTGTGTTTTAACCCTTTCTATTTTCAATATTGTCTTTATGATGTTCTTATGTTTTCATGTTATTTTATGTTATGTTTATTCCTACCTTAAGTGTTTTGGTTGTTCTTCTCACATTGAGGACAATGTGTTGTCCAAGTGTGGGGAGGGCTACGCTGTGTGTTGATGCTTTTATTTTGAATGTGAAATTTGCATATCGTATCTTAGTTTGTCTTAGGTCACATGATATGATTCGTATGAATGTGTCAATGGCTAGGATTTAATGGAGTCGATTTAACTTTGAACATAGTTTTTTAGGTTACGAAGACTTATTAGCTCGTGAAATTAGTTACCTAGGTTACTTTGGTTAAATATATAGGTTAATTAGGATACGATGTTAGTTTATTCACTCTAGGAAGTTGTCACATTCACTTATAATTTTAGGATAATCAAATAAGTAGCATGGCTAGTATATTTTCATGAGAACGATTAGTTAAAGTGATAAGGTAGGCATTAAAAAGAAAAAAAATGTTGTAAATCTTAAATAAATAACTATTTCACTAGCCTGCAGGTTATGAAAAAAATGTTGTAAATCTTAAATAAATAACTATTTCGCTAGCCTTCAGGTTATGAATATAGCTAGTAGCCAGTTGGTAAATGTGATGTAGCTGAGTAATCGGATCGACACGCATCACAAATGTGTGCCTTCACGTCAAAAGACTATGATGACATTCCATCCAAACTGCTTAATAAAAACATGACCTAGTTGAGTAATCAGGTTGATATTCATGACAAACGTTTGCCTTCGCGTAAAAGGCTAGGTTCACGTATATAAAAATTAACAAAAACAATGTTTTGTCAAATAAAACCTACTAACCTTATGAACAACTTAAATTTTTATGAAAACTTACTTACGGATAAGTACATTTTTTATTGACCGAATGATTATCAATGTGTGTGTGTAAGTGAAAGGGGTGAACAAATTTTGACATTAATGTTTTGGTTAATATGTATATTTAGTCCAAGGTACCTAGACTTGGATTTTGCAAGTTAATAAGTTAGAACAATTTGAGGGATAATGTTTATAGTTAAATTAGTTTCGTCAAGTTGAATGTCACTGCCTCATTATTGCATTTACATGTTTTGTCCTTTGATATGTTATGTGTTTTTCTTGTTTTGTTTGTGCTTGAGGACAAGTAAACATTTAAGTGTGGGGATGTTGATAGTTGTAGATTGCATCATGTTTTGTGGGTAGTTTAGGATGTGTTTAGCGGTTAAATTTAATTGATTAGT
>JANITW010000005.1:51005026-51016798 GCA_027564335.1 Erythroxylum williamsii
TTTCTTATCACTTTAGTCTTTTGTTTTGATGAAGAAGGAGTTAAGACAAATGTTTACAAGTGATAAGTGGGTTGCATATCAGCATCTTAGGTCTAATGCTGGAGTGGAGGTTTGTAATATTATTTTGGAAGATAGAGAATTTTAGTCTCAATGTCAATTTGTTATCCGAATTTGTGAGCCTTTAGTGAGGGTACTTTGCTTGGCTGATAGTGAAGAAAAGCCAACAATGTGTTATATTTTTGATGCCATGGAGAAAGTGATGGAAGCAATCAAGACCAATCTGAAAATAGGCCTTATTTATACACACTATATCTTTCAATCATTAAAGAGGGAAGGGAAAGACAACTTTCTTCTCCATTGTTTATGGCTAGGAAATTTTTGAATCTTAGTGTATTTTAGACTGAATTTTACAAAAACAAGCTGAAGTTAATAGAGGAATACTTTTAACAATTACAACAATTGTTAGAGTTGACGCAATGCAAGATTTAAGCTCAGAAATGGAGCTTTACAAGTTATCTTATGGAGATTTTGGAATACTGATTGCTATTCAACAAAGAGGAAAGCTTTCTCCAGGTATTAGTTATTTCCTTCTTCTTATTTGTTGAAAATTAATTATCACTTTATTTTGTTTATAACACTACTTTTTTAATCTTATAACTTACAATTTCTTGATGGGATCAATTCGGAAATGGTGTTCCAGAATTGAAAAGGTTTGTGATTCGAATTTTAAGTCAATATGTGAGTATAATAGGATGTGAATGAAACTGAATCACATTTGAATTTATCTACTCAAAGAAAAGAAATAAATTGGAGTATAAGAGGTTGAATGACTTGGTTTTTGTTCGTTACAATTTAAAGCTTTGAGAAAGGTATCATTATTAATTTCAATATAATTTCTTATAATTTTCTAATAATTAAATTTAGTTGTTTACTAGGAGTCTTAATAGCACAAATAGTTCAACTGATCTAATTGCCATTAATAGTAGTGATCTTTTGGCGGATTGGGTTTCTGAAGAACCCAATTTGGTTTATGTGAATGATTTAGATTTGGAAGATAATCTTGGATAAGAAAGTATTGATATGTAATTTGATGCATTAAAATTGAATGATAATAATGATGAATCTTCTCTCAATTATAAGGATTTTGCACCAAATGATCACTAAGGTCAATGTAATTTTAGTGGGTATTCTCCTATTGACGATTGAATTTTAGATTTTTGTTTTTCCTTTTCTTTTAATTTTACTTATGTTTGATGTTTATGTCAAATTCTATATATATAATATAACTGTAATGTTTTGTTTCATGTTTAACTTCTATTTGATTATTTCTTCGTCATTAACTCTTTTTGTAAATTGTTTAAGGATATTTATTGTTCTTTTTATTGTATGTTTTGAATCTGTTAATGTAATATTATTTATTAAAATGATGATATTATATTATTGTAATATTTTAAATACTCTGTATTATTCTTAATTTTATATTTGTATGATGATGATTGTCCTTATTTATATTAATTGTGGTTAATATTTATATGTGAAATATTTAAAAATTATTGATATTTCATATTAATTGTCATCATTATTTATTATTATGATTTTTGAAAACATGGTTGATGTAAACAGTAAACTAGTAAAGTATATAGTACAACTGTACAATATACCAATGAATTATTTTGCAAATTTTATGAACTATTTTATATATTTAAAAAATTACCCAACACAGTTACCGATACTGGCCAGTACTAGTGTAGTATCGTATCAGAACTCAATCCGATACCGAATTCGATATGATATTCATAACATTAGCTGGCAATGGTAGAGATATAATTATAATTCGAGAGTATAATTTCAATTCCTAAAAGATCCTACTGATGTAGAGAATATATCAAGTCTAGGTTAATTGAGTCATAAGATTAAAAAAAAATACTACTAAAGTAGGACTGATATAAATATAACTATTTGATTGAATTCTTTTTTGGTAAACTGTTTTATCCTTAATCTTCTTGACTATTTTATAGGTTTAAAGTTTAATTTTATATTTCGTTATTCAAAAACCATAAAAATTATTTTTTTAGATTTTTTTTATCTTTATACTAATTAATAACTAGGCTTTCTAATCTACACTGCTTTTTCGTAGGATATTACTTCTTCTTACTATTATATTGCTTGCCAATACTAGATTAACAATAAGAAAAATTTTAATGGTATTAATGTATATACGCATAGCACACTCGCTACTAACTTCAGTACATTACAATTGGAGATATGACATACTATTTAAATAGATAACTGTAGTATTCGGCTACTAACAAATTGAAATATTAAAACATGTTACACTAGATTGCCCAAGAGGTCGGACTATTTGGCTACTAAGTCTAATAGCTTTGAGAAACTCGGCACGTCAAGATTTTCATGTTAATATCTGATTCAAGAAGTTAAAACGAGAAGGTTCATTGTTTGGTTAATCTGTTTCAATCGCAACAAAAAAAATGTCAAAGAAAAGGAGTTACAAGATTCTAAGTTGGTAAAAAGTTACAAATTTATAGAGAGGTTATCAAATGCTAAACGATATTGAGCCTTCTGAAAAGCGTAATATAGATGAGTTTTCTTGGAAAGCACCGCCTACAGAAGTGATTCAAAGTGAATAAAATAAGTTTGTAATGAGTAAAGCAAAGGCAATACAGTAGATACACAAATTTTCAGCAGAATGTGTTCTTTTCTGGTGAAGAAGAACGAAATGTCAATTGCATTAGTAAACGTCCCAAGGGCCAGCATAATTTATTTTATTAATATAGTATGAAGATTACAGGAGCATATGATTCTGTGTTCAGTAATAACATAGAGGTGGAATTTATCACTTTGAGAATGTGATAAATGGTATTCAAACAAGCAATTGTGAGTGTGAATGTTATTGATGAGGAGAATTACCACAGCTACAGGCTGCATCATCCGTAATTGCAGCCATATGAATATTTGAGCCCTATTTGCAAATGATCTCACAGTCGCAGGTTAGAACCTTGGACTATACTCATAAATTGGTCTTCCACCCAAAAGCTGAGAGGGTCTTGCATTGACCTCGAATCCCTGGAACAGAGCAGACCAGCAGGCATTTGTTCTCAACAAATAAAGCATGGTACACAATAGAATTTTATTGTTAGTTTTGCATATACCATACTGGAATTACTTACATCATGAACAGCGTCCCTCAATGCCCTAACTTGTTCCCTTGAAACTGTCCTCACCTATTGACAGACCAAACGGTGTTTTCATGCATGTTAGTTAATAATCATGTGTGAAGTCCCAAAGTTGAGAATCTTCTAACC
The DNA here is from genome assembly GCA_027564335.1 of Erythroxylum williamsii. Lineage (NCBI taxonomy): Eukaryota > Viridiplantae > Streptophyta > Magnoliopsida > Malpighiales > Erythroxylaceae > Erythroxylum > Erythroxylum williamsii. Next base: position 51,008,350 of record JANITW010000005.1, read on the forward strand.
CATTAGTATTGGCATCAACGATCATTTATTAGATATGAATTAACCCATTTTCTCACATGAAGTATATTTTCCTTTTTAATGGAGAGAAAGATGACTAGAACCTTCTTGACTATTGTCCAAACAACACCCTCAGTGCATGGAGGAACTGTAAGAGAACCAATGTATCTGTAATACTTTCGACTTCCAAATTTAATGTCTCCAGGATTAACAAAACCCAAATCCTTCTCTTCTTTCCCTACTGACTTTATATGGTGAAAGAGCTGTCAAAAACAGGGCATATGGTCAATGTAGGATAGAATCATCTACGACTTTATATTTATTCATGCATACATCTTTATTATACTGTGCCAATTAAAAGCAACACCATTCTCTTCAGTGTTATGGAGCCCGTACTACCAATATAAACATGCGTAAGTCATTTAGATCTGCGAAAATGGATTATCCTATTGAAATATAATATATATAGCAAAGAAGAGAGGAATTTAAAGAAGAAAAATGTAAAAATCATTTTAGTTACTTTTTGAAGAAAGCGATCAGGATGTCCATATTTGTAAGTGATTCCAACCACAGCAATACCTCCCTGAGAGCTTTTATGGACAACGTGAAGCTCCAAGGCATACCTAATGAAGAAATTATAAACAAAAAATTTGAGTTGGTCTTGGATATGCGTATGGAAATCAGAAAGGAGGAAAGTTGGTTAGCTAACTAGTCAGTGTATCAAAAAAGAAGAAAAGAAAGTAAATGACCTTGAACCGTTGAATATATGCTCTGAAGGTGAGTGCCAGTGACATTGCAGCAATTTGTACTCAGTTCCATTGATAATAATTTTTCCCGCATCTTCTTTCCAAAACACCTGGTGAAACATTCATTTTGAGGGAAAACCTCATCACTGTTGAATTGATTTGTGAAATGGGGTAAATCCACTTGTTAATTAATTACTTATTGCTAGAACTGAGATGCTCCACAATGGAACAGAATTTTGTGCAAGGATAACAACCAACTTACTGCAATGTCATGTCCTCTGTTCTTCACAACAGCAGGAGCCGACTGGTAGTCCCTCTGCAATTTTCCTAGATTCGGAAAAACTTGGACTCTATTATCAAGAAGGTCAATAGGTGACTGTAATTTTCCCTTCCTACAAACTTGCCAATGTGGGTTAATATTACCCCAATCTTTTGGCCCTTTTCCAGTGCCTTCGATGTATGTAAATGGAGTTTCATCGACTGTCAGAGAAAATAATTATGCTTTCAAAATAATCCAGCTACATTGCAAAGATATAAGGCCTTCAAGAAATATTTAAAATTAAGACCGTCCCATTAGTTATGGATGAGAATGAATTAGTTTCCCTGCCTTGATTTGAAACATTATCTACTTCATTAACTCTGACGAGTATCAAACTTCAAGTACTAGTGTTGGAATTTAGAGGAATTTAAAGCAAGATGCAGTTAGGCACAAGAAGAAAGAACAGGATTTCCGGAATAACTTGATAGTGAAAGCATAAATAATGTTGAAGAAAGAACAGATTTTATGGAATGACTTGATACCGAAAGCTTAAAGAATGTTGCAGCCACAGAAGATTGTGCTCATGTAAAGGAGATTTGGCCAGGTAATCTTGGACAAAAGTCAAGTACAATGACATAGAAAACGAGAAGCAAGATTTACCTTCTGGAAAGCAAGAAAAGCTTCATCAACATAGTATCTCTAAGCAAGCAAAGAATCTAATGTCATATCTTCATTTGCTCAAAAAAAGCACAAAACCCCAACATACAAAACCAGAAAAACTGATCAATTAGAAAAACCCGTAAATTTCCATGACTGCATTTTTCAAGGTTAACTGACACATTACAAATTTGCACAATGTTCAACAAACGCCACAAGTTCAAATTTATATTTTAGAAACCAAGGCGAAATTTTGTGTATCAGGAACGTGTCTCGTTAAGTAGTAGTTGCATGGGAAGTGGAAAGGTAAAATGTCTGGCCTAGCTAAGCTGATTCATTAGCCGACAACTAGTTCTGAAACAGATATTCAAACAACTCTATTATTTCTATTAATGCTCCTAGGATATTTGCCAGAATCCCAATGAATTATTAGGCTTTCTACGACAGCAGCTCTGGTAAATGGGCACTTGCGAAAGGAAAATTTAAAATAGGTAACGACCATAGAATTGAAACTATCCATTAATCTCATCAACCATAGAGAGAGAGAGAGAGAGAGAGCGCATACCAACTTCAGACACAGAAACAATGCAGGTGGTGAGTGAAGAGAGAATGAGAGAAACGTGAAAGAAAGAGATGAGGGCGATGCTGGTGTATAGTTTGAATTCGCAATCAACCATTTTCACACTACTCTTAGTTCCTTGATGTGAGAGGTTGATGAATGTGGACACCTCCTTCCTGCCAGTTTTAATGCAGAAGGAACGAGGAGACAGAATTTTCCTTTTTGCTACGGACAAAATCTTTCCCGAATAGGAACGAACTTTTAACACCTTAGACCAGGCGCGCGTGAATTACAATTCTTTGAACGGTAACATTGCTTAGTTAATCATATTGAATGACATATTTATTACTGATTTAATCTCCATAGATAAGAACCATACCCATGATCACTGATTTAATGGTAACATTTTATTACTGGTTGAATCTCCATAGATAAGAACCATACCCATGATCACTGATTTAATGGTAACATTGCTTAGTTAATCATATGAATGACATATTTATTACTGATTTAATCTCCATAGATAAGAACCATACCCATGACCTTCCCTCACGAAAATCTAATCTCCAATGGAACTTTTATTTTATTTAAACATTGATGGTAAAATTTAATTTAAAACGTTAAATGTTATGAGTGTAACAAAAAAGGCAACACAACAAATATAGGATCAACAGAAAACTTCAAAACTTAGATTTAGATCAAGAGACATAAGGTAGAATCCAAGCCACAATGCTTTCTAATATTGAACCTTCTTAAGAATTTGAAACCTTAGGCTATGTTTGATAGGACAGTTAATATGTAATATTATTTTATAGTTTGAAATGAGAGTTTATAATGAAATTGAATGGAATAGGATGAATGAGAATAGTTTCACATTACATTTTATTCCATCTTAGACAGTAAAAATAAGTTACTTTCGATTTGAAAATTTTAAGATGGAAGGTAAAATGTTAAATATTTACTACTTAATATACTCTGAATAATTTTTTATAAAACACAATGTTCTCTATATAAAACGTTATAGTTTCATTGATAAATAAAAATATTTTGGTCTCTTCTCGTCACCTTATTATGTATATTTTTGATAGTGAATTAGAGTGGAAATAGTTGTGTTAATAGAAATGAACAGAAACTGGAAGAGAGAGAAAAGAAGAGAGATATGCAAAAGGAGAGAAAGAAGGCTAGAGAGATACATGGAGAGAATTTTAGAGGAAGAAGAAGACAATATCCAATCTGTTATATCCCTACTATCTGTTATTATAAAATCTTAAATAGACGTAAGGGATGGCTAATATAAGGGTTGGTGTTTGATAACAATGGTGTGAGTTTATTTAAATGTCGCATTTCTATATAGAAATTCGAACGTTGATTATAATATTTTATACTTAACATTTCCTTCTCTTTTAGAAAACCTTGACTACAAGGTTTAATAAAAATTACCATCAAGGAGGATCACAAAGTGGGCAAAAAATAAAAAACCATACAAACTTCTTTTCATCTCCCACTTTAGCAGCCTTTGCATCATTAGAGAAACGTGTTCCGGCATAGCCAACCAGCTTTAATCATCTCATTTTGATTTTGAGTCAAGAATTTAAAACAATCAATTGGGGCAACAGTTGTCTTCCAAACAACAACTGAGACTCTTTCCATAAGGAAATCCATCATAAAGTTGCCTTTACCTTTCTAAATTGTTGCTTGCACAGATATTGGTGAGAGAGAGGACATAGGCACTAAGCCATTTCCCTGACGTGTAAGGCTACAAGGGCTTTTAATATTATTGGCATATTACTTAGTCATACAATAATTCACAGAGTGGAAACAGGGAGATAGTTCAGAAAATATAAAAGTCAGACTACAAAACTTCATCTCTAGACTAATTAGAATAGTTGCTCTTGATTCCACTCCTTGTAGCTTCATGAATTGTGCGAACATAGTTTTAAGTTCAAGTAGATCCTTCTCCATTCTTTCTGCTGTATTTTGTGCTTCTAGGATTAGTTTCTCGTTCCTAATCTGTGCCTCTATCAGATTCTTAACGTTTTCTTTGATTCTACACAGCTCAACGATTTTCTCCAAGGAACATATGTCTATGACATCAAATGCTATGTATATTTTGATGATAGTGAATTAAAGTGCAAATAGTTGTGTTAACAAAAATGAGAAGGAAACTAGCAGAGAGAGAGAAAAGAAGAGAGATAGGCAGAAGGAGAGAAAGAAGGGTAGAGAGATACATAAAGAGAATTCTAGAAGAATAAGACAATAGCCAATATGTTATATCCCCATTATCTGCTACTATAACATCTTAAGGGATGACTAGTATAAGGGTTGGGGTTTGATAACAATGGTGTGAGTTTATTTAAACATTGCGTTCGACTAGTATAAGGGTTGGTGTTTCATAACAATGGTGTGGGTTTATTTAAACATTGCATTTCTATGTAGTAGTTCGAACGATGATTATAATATTTTTATACATAACACACCCTCAACAACTACTCTCTAAGTCTCTCCTCTTTGTGCTCTAATTGCCTGCATAATGTTATTGCATCTCCTTTTTTGTTGTTGCCTACTACCTATCATGTTGATCTCTAATTTTCTCTTTGTGGGTTGTTGCCTTATTTTTGCTGGAGATCCAAGGCTTTTGAAAGTTCTAAAGGACAAAATTGAAAACACAGCGACTAGTGAGCATTTAGGGTAAGAGATGTCCTTTATATATTGTTAATTTTTTTTTGCAATTTTCTCTTTCTTTGATTGCATATGAGGATATCTAAAGCTCATTGTTGTTACTAGGCAGGATGAATCAATTGGAAAATTTATGTAGTTACTTATCTTGATAAAGTTTAAGTGTTTCATATGTTAAGGAAGAGTTTCTATAATCTAAATATATTCAACAAGGTTGTCTTTTTTATCTACTCATAAAGGAAGATGTTAACATCAATTAATACTTACTATATAAAAATCCAAGTTGCATAAAGTCATTGGTTAGTTAATATTCCGTATAATGTAAAAAAGAGCTTATTACTAAAACATAATTATTATTGGATATGAGTTTTGATCTATTAACGTATGTTTTGTTTAATCAAAGGTAGAATACTCATTCCTTATTATTATACATATATTATATTTTATTCCATCCATCTTTTAAACAACATTTAATTATATTATATTATGAACCATTCCCTCTCTCCCAAACAACAGCTTTCTAATATTACATCCATTTACATTCCATTTCATTATAAATCATTCCATTCCATTAAAAACCTTGTATCCAACTAAAACATAGCCTTAAAATTAGAAATAGATAGTTCAACAAATAGTGATGAAACATTATACAATGAATAAGCAAATTTAGAAAAACAAGTTAACGTGCTAACTAAAGACTAAATTTCTTTTTAGAAGTAATAAACCACATTTAGGAGTCTCAACTACAAAAATAATATTTACAAAAACTACAACAATCCTTTAAAACCCCTATTCAACAATGCCTACAACTTTGACCAACGCCATAGATAAAGCAAAGTAAAACAAAAATTCAAAATGTTTTACAACATATAAAAAATTTTAACATTTTGAAAAACGTTTGAAATATTCCTCAAATTGATTGAACTCTAAATTTTATGACTTGAATAATTTTTTATTAAAGGATTCATGTTAGTCACATATCTGAGTAACATGAACTGTTAAAAGATTAATCTATAATTAGCTTAAGAATTTAGGATCTAAAAACTACAAATTCTTGATTTTCTAAATCCCTAATTTTTTTCTAAATCTAATAGTTCATTAACAACTAAATGTTTGTAAATTTACCACTGCCATCATTTATATTGCTTCTAGTTATGTTGGTAAGAAATTAACATTATGAAAACTATGATAACTCTAACGGAGGCCACCAAGAGTTGATGGGAATGATTCAGGGTAAAACGCTTCCTTATGCTCAAAATGTACAAAATCATTACAATTTTCATACTAATGTGAAAGTAATATGCATTTATGTACTCTTTAAAGGATAGGAGAAGCATTCTTAAGATATCTAGTAAAAGAGTGGATTCATTATAGAAGTCATAGAAACTTTGGTTTAGGCATTTACCTGACATCTCTTGCATCAACCTATCCATATTATCAAAGATATAAAATATGAAAGGATAACAGTAGTAAGGAAATAGTAGGAATAGTAGTGGTATTGATGAGTGTTATGTCATTGAAGTAGAAAATTTAGTCATATCAATTTAAGTTCATTACAAGATCCACAGAGAATAAGCTTCACCCACATTAAAGATTCATACACAAAGAAGAGAGTGAGAGGAAGAGACACATCATAAAGAAGAAAAATTTAAAAATTTGGGGTTTCTTAATTAGAATTTAAAATTTTAAGAGTTCATATCAACTGTTGGAACCCCTCCTCGGTGAGTCGCGTGTCCGACGTCTTACGTGACATCTGGACGGGCATCCTACGAGGGAGGAATTCCTCACCACGAAAGAAACCTCAAATCTAACTTAATTTAACGTCATCCGAACAAAACTTGATAAATTCACCCTAATTATCTCCCAATAAAATTAATATGCTTAGGGCCCATAAATAAATCCGAATCCTAAGCTAAAATGAAATTCCATATCTCTGGGTCAATTCGAATCAGAAATCGCCTCAATCGGATCTCTATAGCTCACAAAATCGCCCGAAAACGGAATTGTATTCAAAACCGTCACGTAATTGACTCTCTTTAATACCATCCGTAAAGTCTGACCAAAACCTGACACTCTCATTTTACGAAAAAGGGGTATAAAAATTTTTTAGAAACCCAACACTTCGAACATCGTGAAAATCGGAGGTCAAACGGAGGAAAGACAAAGAAAATAAGAAAAATGGTTTTATTTATCATTTTTGAAAAAAATCAGAAATTAATATTAAAAAATAAAAAATTATATATATAAACAGTGTTGCACTCAGCTGCTGAGTGTGAGGATTCCTCGCACTCTGCTGCTGAGTGTGAGGAACAATTCATATTTAATTTTTTTTTTTTAAAATCTGAAATAACCTTCTAAGTTTGAATAGATCTAACTTTTCACCCTGAAATCAAAATTTCATAAATTTAGTGTCAATACAAAGATAAAAGGAAGCTCTACAACTTCTTAGAAGGATTTAAAAACTAATTTAGCCATTAAGAGGGTCATAAATTGCTTCAAAGTTGTTGCTATTAAATTTCAATTTCCTACACAATGCCAAGAATTTAAGAATGCATATCTTTTAGCACACAAGTCTAAAAATGATACATTTTACCTCATTGGAAAGATAAGAAGATGACCTACAAGTTTCATGAAGGAAAAAAAATCAATTCAATCATTTAAATGGGTAAAAACACTCTCAAATTTTCAGCCTAAATGAAAATCAATGGAACAGTAATTTAGCTCAATGAACAGTAACTGTCAACATTCCTAACCTCATAACTTTTTATTCCTAACTCCAATAATTGCAAATCATACCTCATTTTAAAGAGAGAAGAACAATCTACATTTTCTCTGAAGAAAGCAAAAATCAAAATTGTCTCTAAGAGGGTGAAAAAGCCTTCTAAAGGTTCTGCAAAATTTTAGTGGTCAATAACAGTAGCTGAAACCTTTTAGCTCTCATAACTTTTTCATCCTAAGTCCCAATGTGACAAACTTTATGTCATTGGAAAGCTCTAATCATGCACTACAATCTTCAAGAAGGCATCTCATTGAAAATCTCACTCTAAAATATTCTAAAACCTAAAACAAGTTGCTGTCCAATTTAGGAAAAATTGAATAGCACTTCCCCTAAAAATGCCCTAGCCAAAACTTCAAGTTGTTCTTCTAAACTCCATTACCTGCATAAGGCAAACTCAACATCCAAACTTCCACAACACAACTCAACCAAAGATCCCAAATTCCAATGGCAGTAACACACTCTTAGGCATCTATCCATTTCAAATATAAAGAAATACAATATCATCCTTGCTTTTATCAATTTCAATCTTACATCCATACATTCTTAGCAAGTAAATACAAAATACATTTCAACTTCAAAACCCTTATATTTACATGAAAACAAGTCGATACAAAGTTTCAGAGGGCGTTTAGCCCGATTACATCCAAAATAGCAAAGTGAAAGTACAAAGAACAAGCTAATGCTTTGATTTCTCAAAACACGACTTCAAAAGCAAAATGCATCGGAGTTGCCTCAATCCCGATGCGGTGACTCGGTTTCTCGCTCGACACCTGTGG